>VIAA01000032.1:216233-816233 GCA_015776775.1 Magallana hongkongensis
CACTAAATCTAATTATTCCACAGTAACAAAAACCAACATGGAAATACACTTATGATTTTTTAATCAATGATCACGTGTCATGAGCGCTCATTTTGTGACAATAACAATAAAACTCAAACATACACACTGTTTTACGAAGAAAATGTCGATTCTCATAACCTTAAATATGAAAACGCCTAAAAATATTTTAAATGCACGTCCATGAATTACCGAAAATAATTCATATATATATATATATATATATATAAATATATATATATATATATATATATATAATTCATATATATATATATATATATATATATATATATATATATATATATATATATATATATATATATATATATATATCAACATATCGAACACAAGTGGTAAGAGGAGTGATCCCTAAATTTCATATAAGTATTTCAATTCAAATGTGACTTATATTTGTTTTGATTATTTGTTTGAAGGAAAAAATAGACAAGAACAAAAAACCCCACAACAAACAAATAAACATGCTTACCATAAGAATAAATTAATCCTAAGAGTCCAATAAGAGCAATTAGATAAAGAACGTTCATTATTCTGTAGGAGGAATGTCGAGAAAGGCAGAACGGATAACCATAACACAATAAGTGTTAGTAGGTATAATTCGAAAATAAAGTCAAATCACATGACGGGTTGTTTTACCTTGTGATATAGTACTAATTGTTTCCTTCCCTTTCCTTAAATATTAATAGCGTGTTTTATTTATACTTGCAACACTTATTATAACATGAAATGCACTTAAGAATTAGAGAGGATCATTTCAAGTTGTATTCCACACCGTCAAACCTCGAATTAACGACAACATTTTGTATGTAGACAGACGAATGAAAAACAACGAACAAAGTAATTAAAAAAAATCCTAAACTTTATATGTACAAAAATATCATTAAGTCCAGCAAATTTCAACTTAGGAGGAAGTTATTTCAGAGAAGTAATGCAACGTAAGTGATTATCAAGAATAACAAGGTCACCATGTCACATCTAAATTTCTTATTACCGTGCTTTTAAAGAGGTCCTTGATTATTTTCAAGTACTTTTGAGATATAAGTTTCAACCGACAAATCGTGGTTTACATGCATGTAACAGTCAATTCAGTTCCAACGATACTTGTATAACCTTGTTCACTTTGACTTTGAGACAGGCACCAAAGCTTGTTAATTTTAGAATGTACTTAAAAACGCCGTCTATTTAGTTTCTAAGTAGGTGTTTTAAAGACACCAATCAAGCCTACACTTGACAAATATAAGACAAATATATATACAAAGCTTCTAAAGAAAAAAAATGAAGCTTAGAGTTTGATTATACTGTGCTTCTTTTTATCAATATCACCTTTTAAATGCTCTTTAAAATTCTTCGCTTCACCCATGTTTACTTACAATATTTTGTTTCTATTCAATTTCAAACGGTTTCTTCTTCCCTCTGCAGAAATTTGAGCAAATCTCGACGCTGTCATTTTGTTCTGCCCCAGACACAACAATATGACGTGAATTCAAAGGGAACTACTCTAATTTTAAAATAATAACAAAGGGAAACTTCTCTTAATATTTTGAGAATTTACGGAGCACAGATTCTAGATCTGAGTTAGATAATATGAAATATTGAGATGAGTAGGCGAAAGCGGCGACCAATGTCATATTGTCTAATATTAATTCTCAACAAACTTATATAGAGATATATGAAGCAGTTATTTGCCAAGTTTAAACCAATGAAAGAATGTCATATCAGTCCGAGGAAAACAAATTAAGGTGTTAAGAATTTACATTTTACTCGACGTGATTTCAAATAAAAGTATTTGAAATGAATGGTCGCATGTCAATTTTTTCAAAAGTATTATTTGAAGAAAAAAATATGATTAAACTTTTTATAATGTACAACTCGATTATGTGTCAAAATAAAAACATCGTAAAATATACCTACATAAGGAATCGTAAAAGTTTAGACACGTGGAATTGAATTTGTTTACAGTATATCTTTGTTTTTTTGTTGTTGTTTTTTTTTTTTTTGGGGGGGGGGGGGGTATGTGATTTGTTTTTGATTCTGTTTTGTTTTCTTTTTTTATCTGCATAATTTCATAATCCGTATCTTTTTTTGAGGCGGGGCCAAATATTTTTAACGCAGATTAACCTTTGAAAAAAAAAATGTGTGACTCTTTCAACAACAATTACACTGGCTTTGCATGTCTTCTTAAGGTCACACGACACGTTCATCGAGTATCTTTTTTGTATCTCCTAATACATAGTTCCAATATATTAATAATTTCAATATTAATAACCATTTTGTAAAACGATTAAAATTTTCTTTATATATATATAAATGCCTAGAAGGCCAAGTGGGTAGAACGGTGGCCTCTCACTGCCAGTAGCGTTGGATCCAGAGATCGTTAGTTCAAGCCCTGACCCTGGCCGAAGCTGAACTACAATATAGTAAATTTACCTCTGTTGTATATTCATTAATTTTAATACTAGCAATACAAGCGGTTTTTTTTTTCAAGTAGATTATATAGGATATTGCATACTCTAGTATTTTGCCGAAATGACTGGTAAAGTATCCTAATTTTTTTGCAAGAAATCTTGTCAAAATAGTAGTAAATCAAAAACAAATTCCTTGAAAAAGTTATATAAAATTGAGGAACGTGTCGACTGACCAAAATATTCTCCCTTCTGCTCTTTAAATATGAAATTTAATATACATATATAATGAACGTAGTTTTTTGTGTGTTTTAGCTTTATTGATAATTAAAGAGCCAACATTAATACAGTACAAATCTCCGTTCAGTTCGTTTTACATGTATGAAGCAAAAATACTAAACCAAAAAATAAATATACAAACCAATGCAAGTAATACCCAGAATAGTAAGAGCTATAACACAATGGACTGGTAAATGATTCAAAGAAATAAAGTCCATAAGTATTATAAGATTAGGATTGGGATAAACGAACAATAAAATGCAGAACTCGTGGCAGCCGGCATCCAAGCACAGCTGTCGGTACTTGTATTACAGTCAGACTCAGTCGTGTGGACGAAACATCTGTAGCATGACGTTGGTGAAGGGGCTCCTGGGCAATACACTATCCCGGCATCAGAATAACATAATGTAAAAAAAAAACCAAACAAACAAACGTGTGAAATTTTCTCCCAAGTCTTGGGATAACTTTATTTTTAAAATGAAGTTTTATTTCTAGGCCTAATCATATAAAGGTTGCCTTTTAGCTTGTTCGAGTCAAATTTTTATATGAATTTATAATAATAAACACCTTTTTACCAATCAGCATTTAGTTGTTTGCTGATCTGCATTAAATAATGCAATGTATATAGCATGTAAGTAATTATACTCTGTTACCAGTTATTCGACTAACTGAGTTCATTTAGAATCTGACAATATGCTTTGTTTAATTTCAAGTTAAAATATTAATTAACTTGTAATGAAATATCTAAAAAAATCTAAAATAATAAAAACATACATTTTTTTTTACAATAAACAACGATAAAAATAAACTTTTCTGATGAAGAATAATATGATCATACAACTAAAGCAAAAAATATTTATAAAACAAAAATGTCTTACCTGCTTTATAACCAGACTGTCGTATTGCATCTGTGTCGATGCTAGTGCGGCTTTCTGGTGACAACAAATAAACAGAATAAATGAATACATGTACTATTCTTCCGAGGTTTGGTTATTCTTTAACATTAAAAAGCAAAAAAAAAAAAAAAATGAAAAGGTAAGCTCATTAGACAATTATATAAGAACTGGAAAAGTTGCTTGCACTTTCTAAATAAGGTTTACTTCTGAAGTATTTTGGTGAAAGAAAATTGTATGTATTGGTTAAAATTTATTTGGGATCATTTCTAAATACCTAAACGTTCATTGTAATTTCCTAACAAAACTTTTGTAAAAAAAAACCCATAATAATAATAAAGTTGTTTATCAATATTCTTGATAATCACGAATCATACATGATTTGTAGGGGAAAAAAACATACATTGTTTATTTTTGAGACAAACAAACCAGCTATAATTCAATAGTTTAAAATAAAATATACATGTATGAGACAGGTGAACAAAGTTAGCCTCAACATCATTTTTTTCCTTGTAACTGTAAAAAGAATAACAATTTAAACAAGTTATGTTATTGTCGTGTACAATATTGACTAGGTTGGATTATGATAGTATAAATAATGCAGATTTTTTGTTAAATTGGTGCATATTTATTTTTTCCATCGACCTACATGTCAAACAGTTCAGAACGAGTATATTATCATATTACTATGAAAAGGCGCAAAAAGTTGTGTGAATTTGGATGTGGGAGTGTTGATAAGACTAATCACATGTTCATACACTGGACATCTGAAATAAAATAATATGTTACGTTTAATGTATAAACCAAGAAATGTGCAGAATGCGATGAAAACAACGAGGCAAACAACACCGAGGACAATCATTGCAATCTTTGAATTGAATGTCGATTTACCAAGACCATTCCCTATACAGAAATAGAAAAATGAGTGATACATACTGAAATTAAAAATATGTACCATTAGATAAATCAAAATATATTTCCATGCCTTTGGTGTTTCGTCTAGTTATTTGGGCGCATGGTGGTAAGTTAAGGGTGAACAAATATTTAAAAATTCCCCGTAACTTTATAAATATGAACTTTTTGACAAATTATAGATAAAATGCAATTGAAGAAATGAAAGTTATTAATTATCGTGTATATAAAAGGAAACTACCTAATAATATATACCTAGATACATGATCTTGAATTTATTGTCAACAAACCATATATTTAGTTTTTAAATTAACTTCTGTGGTAAGATAAAAAAGAGTACAAATTAAACTGATAGAAAATAAATATAAATAACCAAACTATCCTGTTTAGAATTTTAAAAAAAAATTTCAACTTACCATGTTTGGTTTCGCTTGTATGGGGTGAAACTGAAGACATCATCTTTCAATCTTCACAAGAATATATTGTATCTCCTGAAAAGTCAGTGTCCTTTTATAAGGAAACGTGTACATGTTGGCTTCAACATTTTTCCACCTCCGTATTTCTGGTTCATTGATAACATTTAAATGGGTTTTACTTGTAAAGATATCGTCAAATACAATGAGAAAAAGCGTAAGAGAATTCGATTTGTGTTGTGTAGGTGCTACCGTTCTAGTGTGTTTAATAGTGTTTTTTTTTACTTCAATTGATAAGCAGTGGTGTATCTGTATGAAAAAAAATATTGTTACAGAGTTAAAAAAGAGACTCAGTAAAATAAGATTTAATTTCTGTATGATCCTTGGTCCATGCTGACCGTTTAATCCCACACATGTAATTTCTGTATACACAGGATGAAGCCCTGCCATTCCGTCAACTGAATGTTAACTGAATGGTCTGGAAAGGTGACTGAATGGCACAGATATGCCATTCAGTCACTTTTCAGTTGCCTTTCAGTCACCTTTCAATTGACTGAATGGCAGAGATTCATCCTGTGATATCTAAAAGACTGTTTTTTATTTGTAAAATATGTATACTATTAATGAATTATAAACCATTAAAAATAGCTAATATAATATTACCCGCCATTTGATCGAAAATAAAACCTTGCCGAAATATTGATAAGTTTACAATCAATAATTTATTGCTTTGATTAACACAACATATCATTGCGTACAATTGCGTTCTGTAAAATCATTTGATTTTGAGTTGACTCTTACATAATTTGATTTGTCATACACTAATTTGTCATCATCTTAAAACCTTTTATCGGCGTATAACATCTATTTATTTGCATTAATCTTATTCAGGTTTCAGTTTAATGCATGTCTAATATCATAACCCATTTTCTTGCTCCAAACATTTGGAAAATCATACTTAATTTAAATCTTGATGAATTATTTAATTAAAGATAATACCAGATATTCATAAAATAGTAAAATACATGTTCTACTTGTTGCCCATTGATTAGAAATATACTTCTAAATACTTTGACAGGGTTGTAAACTTTTTATTGGAATTATTTTTAAACCCATTATACATTTTTTATGAGATGACGTTGATCGTTCAGAGTCATTGTTTGTTAATTATATAAATGGATTTTACATTTTAACATTATCCAAACAACAATTACTTTTTATGGGAAACAACGCAAAATTTATCACATGATAACGATTGCTTACGAAGAAATATAACAGACACGATGGTTTTACCCGTTTGACATTTCAATTTAAGGTGGAATAACACATCATCACAAAATGGCTGACCGCTGATCGACATTTCGTTTCATCAAAACGATTTTATGGCCTGAAACATGTAACTTAGTCCGTAGCCGAGTGAATAAAGTGTCAGACTTGTGATCCGTACATCCTGAGTTCGAATTATGCAGGGGCTTTTGGTGTAACTTACTGGAATATTTTTTTTTAGATTTTTAGACTTGTTTACGCTTATTTAACGAAGATTTGACGGTTTGAAAATTAGTCACCAAACCAGGAAGATCTAGTTTAAAACGGTCTGGGTATAAAGTAGTGAAATATAAAAAAACCCAGCTTTGCAATAAAGCCCACATATTTTAACAAATGTATTGCTTCAGAAAATCGTCAATCTGTATTCATCTGCATAATGAACATGTAATTGTATATAAACATATGGTTGAAGCTAGTGTCTTTAGATCAAGACACGGAACGATAAGTTAAGATGTCCTGGAAAATCAGTGCATCTATCATTGAAAGCAATCAACTTAAACGTTTAGAAATTTTAATTTTCTAACCCGTCGCATGGTAAACCAAGCATCAATGATAAATGTAGTAAAAGTATTGTTTGAAAAATCTTGACGGCAATAAATATTGAGACCTACGCAGATAAACCCTTTAAACATTCATCATATTTTTTTAATAAGTGGGCTAATGTAGGTGGTAACCCAAACACAATTATGAGCTTTCACCGATACTTTTTTTTTCAATGTCATATGTGATAATGTTTATCGATTTAAAAATCAAAATTTAAAGTACGAATGTACTCAAATGGTCAACTACTTATTAACCCTGTATAAACCAATCAATCCTGAGTTATTCAGTGTATTCGAATATTTTATAGATTAATATACAAAAACTTTAGACCATCAGGAAAAGAAACACAAATCTGCATACCCTGTGTATTTGATTTAGATAAAATCCGATTACCAATGTCACAAGTTCTTTTTTTTAAACGCAGCTAAGGTCTTCATTGTTTACACACTGTTCAAATCTCAAAACTCTGAATAGTTAATTTTTTATATTTTTTTTTCATATGTTTAAGAAGATTTACCACAGACGTAGTGTAATATCATTTAGCATAGCGTTTTAACAATGTGAATCTTTCTCCTCCCTCACATCCGAGTACCCATGTTAACTTATACCGGCGAGATATTGTATATTTTGTGATCTCCTTTAGTGAATGTATTTCAGTTAATCAGATAGCTATATAGCGGATTGAACAAAAAATGTTTTATATAAATGATTGTCTTTGATATATCAAGGCCTATACTCTGGTTAAATACACAAATGGTACAAATGATCATTGACGAAATAAAACACCTCCTAAAAGAAGCATATAAAAGTAAGGTGTGAAAACCAAACGATAATTTATTTTACCTGTATAGTGTTTAAAGATATTTTGGTTGTGAATAAACTGTTTCGTGTAAAACATAAAGTTTTGTTGCAGTCGTAGACCGTCTTCTGTTTAGGCTTACTGATTATAAAAGGTAAAAAAAAGATTGTAATCCTGTAATTAAAAAAATAAAAAATAAAACATGGGTTGATCGAAATCAATTTAAAAAAATCCCCATGTTTATATAAAAAAAACGAATGAATAGGAAAAGCACAGAAATATTCTTCTAGATATACTTCAATTCATTGCCAAGTCCCTACTGACCCGTGCATATATGTCAATTAAAGCATATAAATGGCTTCAAAGAAAGTAGGCTATCAAAAACGATTGCTCGCGGATGAGTACTGAAGTTTATTTTGATTATTTGACAATTTATGCCGTTGAATGACTTCAAGGGAAATAAGGCTATCAACAACATTTAACGACACGGATCGATACATCTGTCCTTGTACGACATTCAATCCACGAACAAAGTAGTGTGGGACGACTGATCTTTTCTAATAGATATAAAAATTCCATAAAACAAACCAAGCATTGAGGCCACAATTAAAGTGAAAGTACAGGTAGCAAAAAACTCATGAAGCGTAATTGACCTTAAGGTACCTCACTACATCCAGACTTATACTTTTTAAGACACTACGTCACAAGATGGCGATTTAAATGTTTTGTTAAACTGTTTATTCGTTCAAATGTGTTGTATATCGTCGTAGCTCAGTGGATAAAGTATTGGGCTTCCGAACCGCAGATCATGAGTTCGAATCCACCGGGAGCTTTTGTTCATGTTAACGGAATTAAATTTTTGAAAATGTAATTTTGCATCCAATATTGCACATTTTTTGCCTATTTGACTTAAATACTTCTTATCCGCTATGATATCTCTCATAATCAAGTAATTTTCTGCTGATTTGAGAAAATATTTCAAGGTGTAGTGAGCCACCTTAATGGATCGATTCGTATAAGATTGAACTGTTGACGTAGGTTTGAGAAATCTGTGCTTCACTCAAACACATGTGTAATTGATTTTAAAAAAAAAGAAGAAATAAACATATCGAATGAGGTTTCATTCAGTTACTTTTAGTTTCTAATTACATTTATATTGTCAGGTTTTTTTTAAAATAAAGAGTTATTTACGATTTTCAAACTATCACTTTTAATGAATAAATCAAAATTAAATATGGTAATCAAAATTCAACAAAATAATACATTATACAGCAAAATTCGATTATAATGTTTTACGGCTATAACAAATAAATATCCACGCCCCGACAAATTTCTTATATATAAAAAAACCCATGTATATTGAATATGGTAGTATCGAATGTACGCGGTTATAACGAATTATACGCTATAACAGAGTAATTTGTATACCCCCCCTTGCAACATTGTAACGTTTTTAATCATTTACACAATAAGATTATTCAAAACAAATATCTTTGAAGATACCTGCAAGTTTTACGTGCATAAATAAGATACTGAAATTCATATATTTTAATATATTTTATAGCCTTTTTCAATAAATTAAAAAGACAATGTAATATTGACTTTTTTTGTAAATGATAGTGATATTTATTTTGTTAAAAATGATAGTTAATAGTATTGTCAACTGAATATTTTACAACGAATTCGCAATAAATGTCATTACAAACTCGGTAAAAACAAACATGCATAACCTTATACAGCTTTAAGAAAGTTTTTCCTGCGGTCCTTTTATACTATTAAAAAAAAATCTGTTAAAAAAACTATTGTTATCAGAGATTATTGTAATATATACCGTGCATTTAACCACATGAGAGACACAATGCATCTTCATTTCGTTTTTTTTCTTCATGTAACTCCTACTTATTAAGTAAAATAAAGTCAATATTGTACTAGAAAAATGATATATATATTTTCGAGATTTTCCATTTTGAAGTCATTTCTTTTTCTTCAAAAATGCTTTGTAAGAACACTACCAATTTGTTCGTTTTGAATCATTTCTCAGTTCAGGGTCAAAATAATGACTGTGTTTTGCATTGTAACAACTGTTAATGATAAATGTACAACAACGCTTAACGATCACAGGATTTCATCAACAAAATCAAAAAAGGTCTTGTTTTTCTTTATTGTCGCGTAACATCTACATATACATTGAATAATAATGATAAGTAATCAAAAAAAGAAGAAGATTTTTCTGATCACGGAAGTCTTTAATCAAATAAATACCATGATCTTGATATTGTAAAAAAATGCCCATAGGTTGATTTGTTTCAGGTCTTTAAGCATACATTGTAGTTGATTGTTTTTCGTTAATACTCTTAAAGAGTTTGAAATCCATTTTGAAATGCTAAATGCATTCTCTTAAATGTACGTACATGGACTATTTATTTGATCAGCAATGTCGAACCCGTTATATGAGCACTTCTTTACCCTTTAATATGCAGATACCTGCCTGGTGCCCACACCTGTGTACACTACCGTTAAGACCAGAAAGATGTTAATAATGAGATATTCATATTTTCAGATCGAATTTTGTTACTTTGAATTACGAAGCTGCAAGGCTGTTGCTCCCGGTCTGAAATAATTCGGATGGACGACATGGGAGCTACAGTGCCTCCAATAGTAAAAAAAACTGCAATTTACGGCGCAAAACAATTGCGCTAGTTTTGGACTGATTAACCTTATTTTCACACAAATTCTGTGAAAACAATTAGTACCATTAGATTCTTCAGACAATTTACTACTATTGTTGATATTGTTACTTTACTTGCCTCAGACTTTCTCTGAAACATGCTAACCGACCTCGGAAAATAAAGTATATTAATTCACACCGAGTTTGTGTGCGCGTGACTGTGTACTGTTTAAGAACAGACTGTTAATCTGCCCAGCTAACAATGGAGATACTTTAAAAAACCTGCTTAAACTAGAAGTTAACAGAAAGACATCTCCAAACAGTGATCATTTTTTGTAAAATTAACCTATTTAAAAATTTCAACCAAATTATGCTGACAATACGTAGAATGGCTTAATTTCTCCAGAGGAATGGAAAACAGAGGGGTTAAACTTTACATGAGCCCACCACTTTTTAAATTTATTTTTTTATTATTTTTTTTTAATTTTTTTAAGTTAAATACAAAAATATTAATGTCTGGTTGTCAAGCTAAATTTATTTTTTTTACGTAAAGAGTACAACAAGTGTTGGTTAACAATAAATCAAAACTGAAGTGAAAAGAAGAGAAATCATTTATGTCAAAGCCTATCAGTAAATGATTGACAAACAATACTTAACAGGGTTGGCAAAAAAGTGGGAAATACTTATATTTCCCAGGACGGTGGGAGATTCTGGTAATTCCCGGGAATTACTGGTTTTTCCCGGAAAATACTGGGAAATAAAGTATAACTACTTATTAAAGTACTTCATACTCAGTCTAAATAAAATCTGTAGGGATGTAGACAATAGTACACCTTGTCAGCAATGACATTTTATAATTATCTTTGATTTTAACAAGTTTTGGCTGGCCAGTAATGTATTGGTTATCTTCTTATAGATACTCCAAACATGGTTCATTCATACACCATTGTTATTTGTTTTTAAGACTTAAGTCAGGTTCATGTATAGGTGCATCTATACAGTTATCATAAACATGATATACAAAGTTCTGTTTTCTAGTTATTTGATGTATATGAAAATGAGCCAAGAAAATTATGAAAATAAGAGTGTGGCTGTATCACTACCTCAGTATGCAACACACCCAAGGAGAAGCCAATTAATCACAATAATAGTATATATCTCCCCAAAACAGTAGCACAAAACTGTCAAGAGTCAATTATTTATTAAAACAACATGTGTGACTATTTACTTGTTACTTGTAACACCTACAGTAATTATAACAGTTTATTTTGTGCTTTGAATTATGAATCTGTTAAACACTAAACTTGGGGTTCAAAAAGATGGACTAAAATTTGTACTCTAGCAGCTATAGAAGTCTTTGGGAATAGGTGATCTGGTGAATTTAAGATTCATAAACTGACAGTGAAATAGCAAAGTATGCTAAATTGTGTTTTGATGTTTATTGTTAATATCTTATATCCTAGACATACATTTAACATTGAAGAAATTAAAGAAATTAAGATTCAAAATTTGTATTTCCCAGTTTAGTGAAAATCAGTAGTATTTACCGGGACACGAAATACCGGTATTTACCACCGGTAATTCCCAGCACTGGTATTTCTCGGCCAACCCTGATACTTAAGCATGAAAAATGAAAAAAAAACAACAACAAAAATGCAAATAATATCTAAAAAACCAATCGAAATAGTAAAAGAAAAACTAATTCATTCTTTTTCGAAAGAACCTACAGTTATCAATTAACTTAAACCGCTTTTTAAGGTAAAAAAAACCAACAACAACCTAAAAACAAAACTAACAACAAAACAAGAAAGTAAATACCAATTGTACAAAACAATTACAGCAATTGATTTAATTAAAACAAAACAATAACTGTGTATTGCTAAAAGGTATAGGTAATACAAAATTACAAAATTTCATGTTCATATATATAACTTAAATATGTGAATTGGAAAACAAGTTCAAGTACAAGCCATATATTGTGATTGGTGTTAAATGTCAATATCTACGTTTATTGGTTATAGTAGACATTTTCGCCTGCATGCGACCTAATAAAACTTCTCAAGGTTTCATGAATCAGTTGGTACTCTTCCTGTAATGATAAAAAATGAGACAAAGTTTAATGTTCCTCTACACTAGAATGATATCAATCACCATTGTGTTTCCAATACCTTCTTATTATACAAGCAAATAATGTTACATTTATTGGGTTGTTTTTGATGGAATGTTTAAAACTCCATTGTTAAAAAGTCAAAACCGATTTGGCTAGTACTTGATTAAGTTTTTTTTTCATCTTTTTTTCGCGGTGCAAGTTTTCTGTAAGAGAGAGAGAGAGAGAGAGAGAGAGAGAGAGAGAGAGAGAGAGAGAGAGGGAGGGAGGGAGAGAGAGAGAGAGAGAGAGAGAGAGAGTTTCTATAAGACATAGGTTTGTTTTACTAGCATGCCTACCATTGATGAGCAAAGTTCAGGACGTCGTGTATGTAGTAGTCTGACCGCAGAGAACACGTCTATCTCCTCGTCCATTGTCAGTTGTTGTATCAGGTTATATACAGCACAGAACACACCACACATTGTCGCACCATCACTTTGATACAATGATTTTCATATAATGATTTTTTTTTTAAATTTGATGCTGTTATACATTTGAAAAAAGAACAAAAACAAACAAACAAACAAACAAAAAACAAAACAATCACTTATTGTCAAAAATTAAATTTGATGAAGTCCACCTTAATTTGATATTTGGATATTGGACTGAGTGCCAAATACTAGTATCCATGACTAAAGATCTATGAAGGGCGGAATAATAGTTATTTGCCAGTTAATAGTTTTTTTTTACTAGATTTGAGCTAACAATTTGTGGTTACTAAGAGAAAACTAAGGTGCACTAAGTGTAGAGGAAAACTGGTACATGTACGTACACTCCTAATTTTAAAAAAATTGGAAGGACGCATATTGTTTGTATACAGAGGATTTCACTTTTATATGATATATGTAAGAAACCTTTCCATTGCGACTATTTTTAATATAACAAATCTGAAAATATATTTGAAAATATTGTCTTTTGAAATTTTCAGTTATAATTTAATATTTTATAAGTTAGTAAATAAGATACAGATACAGCTTAATATCAATGAAGTTTTAAAATAAATCAGTTATGTGAAAAAGAAATGTTATGATATCGTTTCAACTCATTTTAAAATCAGATCTCAACAAGTCATTTGAAAAGTATATGAACATTTTACATTATTTTTAGTTTATCGATATCATTATTTGAACATTACTCTAAATGTACTCCCTTTCTATTATTTTCAGATTTCAGTGTTTCTTCACAATGTCATACATTTGTATAATATTATTACTGTGTAATTCAAAACATTTTCATGCAAAAAAAAATGTTAAGGATGAAGATATAACACTATGCATATCCTTTGAAATAGGAGAAAAAGAAAGAAAAAACGAAAGTTAAAAAAAAAAAGAAAAAAATAAATGTACCGGCTTATGACTGTAATTGGTCCTTCTGTTTCTATGTTCCGTGCAAACGAAATCAGACTGAGGATGTGGCTCACTGTCTTTGCGCTGTTTCCTTGGAGGCTGTCCATTGGCTCAGCAAATTCAACGGACCATGTTTCATCGCTTTTCTTTTTAAACATTGAACAAATTTGTTCAAATCTCTCGAAGGTTAAAGTAAAAGAAAAATAATAATACTGGATATCTCTTTGACATAGTACATGCTTACCCCTTCTTTTGTTATCTCAATTTTGCTGCTCTTGATTTTTGTCGTTTGTTCTTGTTGTAATTTAACTGTGAAAGGGCTGGTTGTTTTTGACCTAGTTTTAGTCGGGTGCCATTTGCTCACCTGAAAAAGGGGACTTTAAACTGGTATGTTCAAAATCATTGCAAAATAAACACCTCAGAAAACAGACGAGTTTTAATGGTAACTTATTTCAGATACATTTTTTTAATAACTTTTGGGTTCGTACAGATTCCATATCGCAGAGAGGTTCCATACAGACAACAATTTCAGAGTCATAATCCGTAATCAATCGTAGAAAGTCTACAGCGTCACCTTGTGCCGGGAAATTGGTGATGATAAACGCAGTTTGATTGGTAAACGACTAAAAAACCATCAAGTACAAACACAATTTGTAAGCCAATCGTTTGTTTCAGTTAAAAAAATTAAATTTCCAAAAAAAAAAAAAATAAATAAAAACAATAAAGACAAATGATCTCAAAACTTACCGGAACAGATATAGCATTGATGTACTTTCCTCGTTTTGGAATATTTGACGTCAGGAAGAGGACGTACTTGTCAACTAAAAAAATCGGATAATTATAAGCTTGATTTGAATGATACATGTAGGTATATGTATGTAATACCGACTTGATTACATGAAGAGATAAGAATACCTTGCAGATCTATCACATATGAAAATCACTTTTAACTTTAACGACTTTCTTTTATTTTCATTGATATAATCGTTGTAAAAACATGGTTGACAAAATTTTAGAAATGTCAGAATGCTTAAATTGCTGCTAGAGTTACACCCTATCAACAACACACACATATGAACACATGACATTGCATACAAATATGTTGTATACAAAGATACCTCAACCTTGTTTGTATTGAATCTTTTTAATAACTTAAGAAGAAAATTTTTATTAAGGTTTCTAGGCATTGGTGGGTTTTGAAAGCTACTAACAAATGAGAATAATTTTTTAAACTGTCTTTCAATGTTATACACTGTTTTATTCAAACGAGGAAAGCGTCAAAATAAACAAAATGGTACTAACGAGGGTGTACAGACGCCGATAGATCATGAAACTGTGAAGTCACTTTGTAGTCTATCGCTGCGTATTGTGGTCGAACTGCTAGTAGTTTCTAAATGATAGGTCAAAAATGATATTATAAACAATTATGTAAGTGGTTGTTTTTTTCCTGCTGAGGCCCCATACAAATTAAACACATTGTTTAATAAGTAAGAAATAATATTGTACATTTCTCAAACAGTCAACTTGTGATTGATCTCATTGTAAATAAAGGAAAGTGCGATTATAATTCAAAATAATAGTACTAAAAAGACCATTTTTTAATATGGTGCCAACAATATTATATGTGAAAAAAAAATTCTAAAACTGGGTCTTGCTATTCTTATCATCCAATTTTATTATTGATTTTAACTTAATTGCAGATCAAATCGAACCTGACATTCCTTCTTAAATGCTAAAGAATCAGTCTGACGTTTATGAAGAAAATCTGCTGTGCACAGAACAGTTGGTTGTGCTTTAAACATCGCATGGAGTGTAAGGAATATGGTCTTGTATTGCTCCTAGATGAAAAAAACCCCGTATATTTGTTTTTAATGTTTAAAGGTTCAACATCATCAACATCATACAAGTCCGTACAAAACGTTTTGATAAAAAGTAATGAGATTTAAGTTTAAGCATGTGTTAATATTGTTATTTACACATTTGATTCTTTAAAGTGGAATTCAAACTGAATGAAAATAACTTAAAACCTTGACTAAGGAGAATAGGTCGCATTTATACTTTTTTCAAATTAATGTATTGGTTCAGTGCATTTTTTTACGAATTAAAATAAAAAAAAAACAAAGCAAAATCGTTTTGTTTTTCACATTAAGACACGTAAATACTTCCATATTGATTTTAATAATGATCATATTTATTGTTGTAGAAAATGCATTAAGATTCATTACGATAATTACATAGGTTTGGACCATATTCATCCTGTTCCTTCTCATTTTCTTCACATACTCTGCAATGTTGATTTTCTTGTGCGTTTTTCCCGTTTCTGACAGTACATCTATTGCAATGTATGTTCCTGTTCTCCCAATTCCAGCACTAAACAAAGAAATCAATACTTTCAAAACGTTTAAATCTCAATTTGAAGTAAAAAGACATAATATTATCATAACAACATATTGCATAACATTTAAGTCAGACTTTCAAAATTTAAATAAGAGCGTGTGTACCTTTTAAAAACATATAATAATTAAAATTGATCAAATAATTAGATTAAAATTAAATTAAATGTTTTAGAGAGAGAGAGAGAGAGAGAGAGAGAGAGAGAGAGAGAGAGAGAGAGAGAATTTCAGGTCTGCATTTAAAACGTTAATTTATACATAATGAAAACTTAATATAAATAAAATATGTCCATGCACCTGCAGTGAACCAAGATACGGCCAGTATGGCTTTCTTTTTTTGTTCTCGTCACTTGTTCATGGAATAGTAAGAGACAAAGCGGTTCTGGAGTTCCGTGATCCGGCCAGGCGGTGTAATGATATTGAGTGATTATTCTACGGCCGTCTTTGTGCTTTAACGTCAACATGTATCATTAAAAATAACTAAATGAAAATTTTAAGATAATAAGGAACGTTTAAAAAAAATATATCTGCATTTAAAAGGACTTGGACACGATTTGAGATCAATTTTTTTTTTTATGTATAAAATGGTTTACTGGTGCATTTTAAATGATTTACCAAAATATTGAAAGTTGAAGTCAAGTTACAAGCGATATGCAGAGGTAAGAAATAATTGTTATGTAAACAAAGCTCGAGTCTTATAGTTGTTCACAAAAAATGTAATGTAGAGAATGACCATTTCTTAGAAAAAATAACATGTCAAAAAACAATTTAAACTAATTCAAAAGAAAGATACATTTGATTGAAACTTACACCAATACAACACATATGTAAAAAATGACACCATGCAAGCTTTGTTTACAAAACAAAGATTTATGAACTCTGTATCTTGCTTATAACATGATACTTTACTTTTAAATTTTGACATAGCATTATAAACTTCTATATTTATCAGTATAAACATTGAAAATGGAAAAATAAAATTTGAAATTTTTAAGTCAAATTGTGTCTATGTCCTTTTAATAAAATTTATATGTTTAACGGTATTTTATGAGGAGTATGACTTACACATAAGATTGTTTTGATTATTGTATAGACTTATACACCGAAAATCAATGGTATTCAAACCTTTTTGTTGTTAACTTCAAGCTTTCGAACAATATAAAACGCATATTGTTTTTCATCTAGCAAGTGGATTGTAAAACTACCACACTCCACAGTTGCTTGTATATTTGGCCAATACTGCACGCACTTCCACTTTGAAATATAGATGTATAATACTCAAGTATGTTTCTTAAATGATTATAATTGATATAACATGGTCATTCAAAGATTTCATATTGTCATTCACCTTGATACCTTCCATGAGATTTGTTAACATTATAACTTGTTTTACGTCTTCTTGCCAAATCATCAACCAAAAGTCAGCCAACGTATTTTCTTTTGGTCCTTTAAAGAAGGATACATTTTATGAGCTACAGAAGCAACAATTGCTTGATATCAATGTTGAATAGCAAAATGTTGTAAAACGCCTTGTTTGTTGTGATACTTGAATATAAATTGCAAATGCAAGACTTACCTTGTGCAGCAATGTACATTTTATTTCGTTTAAATCCCTGAAAAAAAAATACAACCGATGAGTTTTTTTTTTTAATTAACTGAAATATCAAAATAGAATAAACTTACATCTATATAGTTTGCGTTGATATAATCTGCACTTTTGCTTGCTAATATAACTCTTGAATGGTCATCTACAAAACGTGTTTGTTAATAATGTTAAAAATGCATAGTTTTTTTCGGAATTATATTGTTAAATTGTCACAAAATATTACGAGTTTACAGGTTTTTGTAAAAATATTCGCATAAAAGTCTTTTTTAAAGCATACATACAAGGAAAGGTTGTCTTAAATCTGTTTTTCGGGATGTTTTCAGGAAGTTTACCAATATCACATGGGTATTTTTCTCCGTAAAGCAATTTCTGAAATATTTTCAAAAAACGGTGACGACGACTACTTTTAGAAGCATATACCTTAGAAATAGTTGCTGTCGACGAAAAAATGCATAATGATTCATTATTTTTGTTGTTGATACACTGTTACTATTATTGGATGAAGCTACGCAAACTGTTGGGAAATTCGTGGATTCTGATCCTTCATTATATATTCTTGTTGATTGTCAAATGTCCTTCATTGTGTATTTCGATGAATGTTGTTAATCAACTCCTTTATAGGGAGTTGTACAATAATATGTGAAATAATATAAATTTAAAGACCGCAAGGATATTATAAATTTCAAGAAGATAGTAATCAAATTCAGCAAGTGAATAGTTATGTTAAACATAAGTTGAAAAAGAAATTACATTACAATGTTTTAGCAAAAAAAACAAACAAAAAACAAAAAAAAAACATGAAAACAAAACAAAACCATAATAAAAAACAACAAACAATCAAACAAACAAAAAGACCAAACACTTATGAATACGTTATAAAACGGAAACTATTACAATCAAAATTGATTTTAAAAATGTGCTAGATCTGATATTGTTATGATCTTAACTTGTAAAAACGACTACCCACCGCATATTCTTTCTTAAAACCATCATTCTCATTTATCGATTTCTCCTCTATTACATTTCCCAAGCGATTTATCTCAATATCAATAAGTGGTTCTTCATTCACATAAAAATCTCCGTAGGGATTTTCCTCATGAATTTTCTCATCAATGTCTATATCTTCATCTTTCAATTCCACACTTTTGTTTACTTCTGTTCGTTTATGCCTTGGTTTCAAAGTTGGCTTTATCTCAGAATTATTTGCATTGGAGTTTTCTTCTACGTGGATATCAAGGTTCTGGTATAAGTTTGAAAAGGCCATCGTGACTTCAGAAGCTGTTGAATTGCAAAAGTTTTAAAGATTAAGGATCAAATACCCCAATCTTGTAAGTAATGTTATTTTATTTTTCTAAACGTAGATAAAAAAAGAAGCTTTTGCTACCGTTTGTGTATCGTTCGTCATGCTTCCCTCCAGAAGAACTAAAAAAAAATTCTACGTCAACTTACACTAATTCAGAGAAAACATAATAAAAACAATATGTTTTAAGAGACTTTTCCCCAAAAACAAATATACATGTATGCGTTCCATTGCTAAATAATAATAAAAAAAGACTCTGTTTGTCTATACCATGAATTCTGCCTTACAGGGACATGGTTACGATTTTGGCCAAAACTAATTTGCCAATTTTAATGTTAACAATGTTTCAGTAAGGTATTTCTAATAAACACCAAATAATTGAGTGATATTTGCTAAGTTAAAAGCGAATTTCAGAGCTTACAATTATTTGCTATGTAAACAAAGCTTTCGTCTACATGTTTTGACAGTTTTAAGTTAAAAAAAAGTCCAATTTTAGACATGTGTTAAACGTTAGGAACTGTTCATTTATGCTTAATATGTAGAAGAAGATAGCAGATTAGCTTAAAAAAGATTTTTTACATGTATATTGAACCTATGTAAACAAAAAAGGGCAAGATCCTTGTTTACATGACAACGGATTTGGAGGCCTGTGTCTTGCTTATAACTCTACGACTGACTCTTGAATTTCATTTGATAATTAGAAATGCATTTCTAAAGCATTTTAGATAATAAGAACAGAAAGATAGAACTTGACCAAAATCATCGTGACCTTCCCCCTTTAAGACAATACAAAATATGACGTGACAATGACGCAGGTCCTCTATTTATTCTTCATTTAGCAATGCTCGTACACTAATGATTAGATTTCTCTTTACCATTTGCGCATAATCAGGATGGCAACAATGACGATAATTATGACAATAGCAGCAACGCTTCCACCAATAACTGGTAACGTTGGTATATCATGAGAACCCGGGCCCTTTAGGGACTAAACGATATAGAAATTACACGTTTTTGATACTCAAAATCAAAACAAGAAATTGCATAGTTTAAACAAACAATAATTATACAGTTTTAGTTTTTAAAACAAAAAAGGTCTTGATACTTGCTGCTGATGAATATGACAGAAAATATTGATCGGAAAGTTGAGTTTAAAAATATGTTACATTGTAACACTTTGAAAGTACAACCACAATGTCATTAACCTTGATTAGTTACAGAATTCAAGAATTATTGTTTCTGCATATAATATTTACGAAAACAAAACATAAACAAGTGGTATAACGTATGATAATCGATTTAAAAACTCAATAAATTACATGGTTCTGAAGTAAAACGTACATGTACCTCAATGGTAATATTACAATTCCCAGTCACATGATTGCAGGAAGCGTTGACACAGTTTGTTCCACATTTATATATGCAGTTTGTTCCATAGAATGATTTCTCACAAGCTGGAATGAATCGATGTTAATATAAACCATATACATAATACAAATAATTATTGCTTAAAAAAATAAAAACCCACAAATGACCCATAAATTTATAATTAGCATTTATATACAGTATAAAAATACAAAAACAAAACTGTGTTAAAAAGGCATGGTCACGATTTTGGTCAAATTCTATTTTGCTGTTTTTAGTAATTACAATTCTTTAGAAATGCTTTTCTAATGATCAATTGAGATTTTGAATTTCAGTGTCAACGAATAATACTGAAAAATATTAATTATAGTAACATGTATACAGGTTACATGACTACATTTATAGTACTGATAGTACTGAAAAGCGCTAACCCAGCTTCTGTATGTATATAACATATATATGTCTCGTTCAGCTTCTGTATATTTCCTTATCACTAGGTGGCAGCCCCTGCAATGGTGTATGTAAGCCCTCTACATTAAATTAACAATACCCCGTACATTAGATTCACAATAGGCTGTGCATTTGTGTGCATAAACTCCTAAAACTGGTTCCCTAACCAGTTGAAATGATGTATACCTCTGCTCGTAGGGGACGGTTATTCGTTGCACCGGAAGTAGCGATCTAACGACAATAAAGCGATTGGCTATGCTAAGCGATTTACAAAAATAATTATTAACATTTTTTTTTCAATAGTGGCCTTATAAATATAACAAATAAGCTTATAACAAGAAAATCCACTACAAGGTTACACAATGGAATTTAGGCAAGGTACTTAAAAGGAAAACGAAGTTCCATGATAAATAAAATATTAATTATAGATTCGCTATTTTACAATATGTGAATGAACATTACAGCTTTCTGTTTGTGTTATACTATTAATAATTCTCACCAACATTACATGTGATCCCAGTCCATCCTGGTTTACATCCTCCATCACACTCTCCTATGAACTTATCGCATCTTCCGGTCACGTTACAATTATTGTTACACTGTTCACTGCAGTTTTTTCCATAGAAACCTGTACTACACTCTACAATAGTACATAGTAAAGACTATTTAAAATTGTATAAATTATCTTTAGGATTACGTTTACGAAAAAAAAATCCACTAATAGGAACGAAAACTACTAATTATACATTGTAGGCCTACTCTTGTGGTGCTTTTTTCATTTTCAAATAACCTCTAAATGTTTATTGAAATAAAATTGTCAAAAAGGTTCACCCTTTACAAGTTTTTTTTTTAATTCTGTAATTATTAGAAGAAATAAAACAATTTTTTTGTTGAGAAATTATGAAATATGAATAGCTTTACAAATTTCATATTTCAATGAATCCTTTTAAGCTCAAATCTTAAATCTAGTTTAGTCGGAGTTTCCTCCATCACTTTTTAAAAATTCGACCAATTTATGATCGAGTTTTACAAAAAAAAACTAACAAAAAGGAGATATAAGCCATTGATTGCCTAAAATTATTTAAATTGTCTTTATTCTATTGACATTAATATCATATAAGGTCATTGATAAAATTTTCGAGAAACTCTATCTGGAATTCAATTAAAGTATTTTAAAGATTTTTCTCATCGCGTGCCAGCCAGTGATACAAATTTATACACGACAGAATTTAACTATAAATATTTAAAATGACATAAAAAAAACCGCGTAGAAACTTAACTTTTGCAATTACAGTGTTACAGAAAAATTCTTAAGAGAAAGACATACAATAAAGTCAAAATTCTCTCTGTTACAATATTAATCTACCTATATCGTAGCTTAATTTCCTCGAATTAACAAAACCTGAATATCAATATCGATATTTGTTTATAGCATTATAATTTTGTGTTTTTAAAACAACTTTCGAGTTCATGTATTGGGAATGTATTAACATCGTGAATTTTTTTTTTAATCTTAAACCCTGAGAAAACGTAACTGCCATAATCACTTTGAAAGGATGATGTGTAAATCAATGGAAAGAAACATACAATTATTGTTTTAGTAGTGCAAATAAAAACTGATTACAAAAATGCTTGAAATTTGAATATAATTTAATTCTGGTTGTAAACCGGCATTTGATTGGATAGAAAAATTAAGTTAAATTTGTATAACCTGGTTTGCACTTCACAAGACACGTCACAATGCACTAACGTCAAAAACGTACTAATCCGCTTGACGTTACGTTTGAATTTTGAACAGATTAATATCATTTTTAAAAGTAAACGGACTCAATTTGTACAGCAAATTACAGAAAATTAAATTATAAGAAATGAACTCAATGTCTACCCAAGTTACACGAGTATAACCTGGGTTGGGGCAATTTACGCTTGTTTTATAATCCGCTTCGCGGATTATAAAGCGTAAATTGCCCCAACCCAGGTTATACTCGTATATCTTGGGTAGACATTGAGTTCATTTCTTAAATAATCTGACAAACAACCAATTAAGTGACCACATCCTCAATGTTCCTGTTTAGAAATTTTTTTAGAAGTATATCATTGAAACCTGTAGACAAAACATGTTTAAAAAATACAAAGATAATTGGAGGTCAGTGTTCATCCCTCTGAGTTATGGCCAATTGAATTGGACCTTTTCTCATCTAAAATGCGATTTCAGCCTGATTAGGATTTGTTGTCAGTATTTTTGATTAGGCAAACTTACTTTTTCAAATATTATTTTTAATTATGCACTATGTTCACATTGAATAAAGGGATAACAAAAAAAATTGCACAAAGCTGCATATTTTTGTGACCTTTTTGCACTAAGAATAGACAATTTCTTTAATAGTTACAATTTCATTTGAAATAAAAACATTTTGAATATCAACACTTTATAACATTAACACAGTTTTCCTAGATTTGTTTTCTGTATTATTTTGACATGTCAGTGATGTCAAACTTTAGAAATATTGCTCGTAAGGTGAAATTGTCGCAAAATCTGGCATCAAAAAATTCAGACATTTTCTATATATTTGCATATTATTATTCTAAAAGTCTATCACTCTCTCAAAATTTTATTTTGTATATGCCACACAAGACCTTTAGAACATGTCACATACCTATGAAATGTTAAAAATGTGAATAATGAATAAAGTATAAATAAACAAAGAGTATTAAAAATTCATAAAATTACTTGTTTCTGTCATTTTCGTGTTAAAAATTATTCTTCACGAAAAAATATTTCCCCCTAAAAATTGCTTCTTTCTTGAATTTAAATGGAATTTCTCTTATAAATATTATGTAATTATATATAAATCTAATAAACCCTATATAATGATATTTCTTTCATGATTAAATAAACAAAATAAAATTCATTTTAAATAAATAATTATCTGCGCAGTGAAATCAAAAACGTGAGGAGTGAAATACCTTAAAGAGAATTTTCTTACTGATTTAAAACAGGAAATTGAACAAATGCAATAATCACTTTTTGAAAAATTGTAATAGAGAAACGCGTAATCTAAGGTTAATGATCGTATTGCTTTTGATGCTCTCACATACAATCAACTATTTTTCGAGGTTACATAAGCTTATAGTTTTCGTTAAATATGTAATGCATTTACAAACGCCCATATTATTTGCGAAGGTCATATATCCGCTGAAAGGCCTAGGTATATGTAAAATACAGTTTTCAAGAGTTATATAAAAACGTCGAAAATAAAGTAGTGGATATGTGTGATTAAAATGTGGCATTATTGAGGGAAGCAATTGTAAAGGATAATTAAAAGTGTATTTTTCAAAAGAAATCTCAATGCATTATAAAGCCATTAAAAAAAGAATTCTGCTAAAACATCCAGGTAAAAATACTAGTTTAGTTTGCTTGCCTTTTTGCGTTTTTGTTAATTGCGTGTTGCTTATGTTGCGCAGTTTTTTTATGAAAATATATAGAAAATTACACGTTTAATATAAAATCCAGCTTTAGGAAAAATGCTCGCTTCTACGATAAATTTTAAACTTTAAGAGGACACTGCATACGGAAACAATAACCTTTATCACACATGTTCCTGTCCATCCTTCTTTACACCCTCCATTACATTGTCCTGTAAACATGTCACATTCCTTACTAACGCCACAGTTACTACTACATGGAATGCTGCAGTCTTGGCCATGATATCCTGTTTGACATTCTGAAATACGTTTTTACCTTAGCAAATGCACAATGAAGGAGAAACTGAATCGTATTGTTTAATAGGAAAAAGAGCATATTCATTGTTTCATATAGTTTCACATTTTCAACTTGGAGCAGGTATTAATACCTGGGCTTTCTAAAGAAAGTTCGGGTATATTATTGTTACTCTGTTCAGTCCGTCCGTCCATCTGTCACGTTTTACATTCTCAAACTGTTTTACATCTTATAAACCAGCAAACTGAACTCATGGAGTTTGATTTGGGGTGTCATGTTGTTTTATAAAAAGGTTTCAGAAATTCTCTAGTAGTCCTGGGGGTCAAATACTTGGTAACAAATGACGTTTTTTCACAAAAAACCTTCTTCCTCGAACTCCTCCTACATTTTCAACAGTAGACAAATCATCTCTTGGAATTTTTTTAGAGTATCCTATATATGCGCAATAAGGTTTAGAATTTTCAATTTTGTCCTGAAAAATGGCTGAAAAACGATGGTTTTTTATTTACCAAAAAAAAAACTGGTTTTAAAAACGTCACTTTTTTGGCAGTAGCCAAATGATCTTCTAGAATACGATTTGGGTTGTTATATTGAAGTGTGATCAGGATTAAGAATTTTTTTTTTTTGAGGGGATCAGTAGGCAACAAAAAATGACGTTTTTTGGCAAAAAAAAGTATGGTTCCCAGAACTCCTCTTACAACTTTTGGAGCAGCTACGTCATTTTTTGGGATATAATTGGGCTGTCCTATTGATGTGCAATAAGGATTTAAACATTTAAATTTCATCCAGGAAGTCAAATAGTAGCAGAAATTGACGTTTTACCACAAAATACCCCATAACTCCTCTTATGATTAAATAGATAGGCACATCATATCTTTGGATATGATCGAACTGTTCTATAGATGTGAATTGAGGTTTTCAAAAATTAAATTTAACCCTGCATGAGGCCCTGCAAGAATATATATGGTTATGGGGTGGGGATCTCAACCTTTTCGAGATATTCGTGCACTTCCTGTTCGAGGGGGATCATGACCACCCACAGGAACCATAATCTAACATTTGATGCCCCTTGATATAAGGAACTTATGAGTCATGATTATAACATTTTCTGATATATGGTAATTTCCAAATCCTAGGGGGTGGGGATGATTATGAAAACCCTTTATTATTATCTTTGACCGTTTTCAAGTAACCATTTTCAATAGAGTCTACGATCATTCCATATGGTTCAATGTTAGACCCCACACCCTTTTTGACCCCCCCCCCCCCCCCAATAAAAAGTGGTTTTTTAACCTCAAATGAGAAAAATCCAACAACGCAGCACTGTTAAGGTTTACTTTGTGGTCGCACCGACCAGAAAGTACGGGAAATGTTAATTATGACATCATGCAAAACAACAAGTCGTCAAAAATGCTGGTAAATAAAGTAATGTTCGATTGTTATGGGGACGAAAACATTAAACTACATTAAAAATTACCTATGCGTGCACGTTTGTAGTAAAATAAGTCAAACAACGATAAATATAAACAACCGACTGATCGCGGTGCACTTGTCGATGTGACGTCATACTATAAATTTTGACACATATTTCGTGTAGAGAGAGGCGGATCAATCATTTTTTTAGCATGGAAAAATGCATTTTATAAATTAACAGACCATAATCTTAAAACAATTATTATACCATTAAATCCTTTATATTTAGCTTGTTTTGATTCGGCTTTTGATTATTTTTAAAAACGTATACTATTTCTATTCTAGAGTGTGTAATGTACAAGTCCTAGGTTTTTTACATTGGGAAGCCTATCTAAATCCGCCTTTTACAAGGGCATACGCTAAACAGATCATTACGATCTTTTGGATATACATTAAGGTAATGTTTAATTTAAAAAAAAGTGCTGTTGCTTTGATGAAATTTATAGAATGAATTAATAAATTAATAAATACGTACCATATAAAGCGAAGGTCATAAAAATTCCAACCGGAGCTCATTTCTTTGATATTTATTCTCATAAATGATGAAGATTATACAAATGATTGAAGTTATACCAATACATCATATAAGTAAACGATAACAAGACATGAGTTCTTTTTAAATAAAAATAAAGAACTCTGTAACTCGCTTATAACCCGATATTTGACTTTTAAATTTGACTAAGCATTCTAAACATTTATATTGACTACTGTAGACATTAGAAATAACAAATAATAGTTTTAAAAATGAGCTCAAATCACGTCATTGTCCGTTTAAGTGTTTTAAGGATAAATAAGAATTATTACGACACTTTAAAGGTCATATGAAACGATTATAACACTACGATTTTATTTCCTAAATATAAAGCGTGTACAAATGAATGTTAGAATACCTGTAATAAGATTGTTATGCCCTTGCATTTCTGGAAAATTACCTTAAAAACTCAGTCTCCGTAAAAAAAACCCAACATTCCCTGCTTATCCTTCATGACTTTAATTTGTGTATCTATGACGTCACAACGACCCATCGATGTAAATAATGCATCATAACTAGTGTGAATTTACAGTATTTTATGGATTTATTTCAGCTATCCTTACTTATATGAACCTGTCTTTCTCTTTAAATGAGATCATCTGATTTTCTTGTTCAGACGAATCAGTTTTAATTGGTCATTAATGAATAAAGATTTAAGATTTTTATCAGAGGAAAATCATGATGAAAATCCCATGCTGCAGTGAAAATTCACATACAAAGTATACGGCAGGCCAATGAAAATGTTTGAGGCATCGTGGTATGTGTATTGTTTTTATTTAAGAGCGATTGTATAATACCGTTAACATATTCTGAAATTTAATTCAAGAATAAAATATATTGGTAAATTCTAAGTAATCTATAAATTTCAGACTTATTGATAAGCAGATACATCTTAAGAAAATACTCTGTGTACATGTGTTTTAACGTTTTATAAACTTATATCGCGGACATATTGCATGAAAATGTTCAGGTAAAACAAATCGGTTGCTTGATAAAGATAAACGTGAATGAATGTGTATATAATCAGAAGGTATCTGTGAGGTATCTGTGAGTTAACACCGCACATATACACGTTGCAAAATCAAAATGAAATGATCTTTATGTATTTTACAACGATTGATAAACAAGTTCTACAACTTATATTAATAGCGTTCGTTAACGCAGATATGGGGGGGGGGGGGCATTTAAAATATCAAAACACCGCACATATATGTACACGTCTCAAAATCAACACATTTAAAGAAATTTCTCTTCGATTAAAATGATTACATTAAATTGTAACATATTTTCAATTAGAAAACAAAGCTAAAAGTTTAACAACGAGGCGAATCAGGCAGCATCTTGCTTTTAGGCTGCCTAGAAAACAAAATCATTATAAATTGAATGAATGTTCAAATTTGGAAAACGACCAGTTAGCTTTGAATTCGACGATTTTATTTGAACTACTGTAATGAAAAACACCATATATACATGCCTATATTTGCAGGTAGATCTATGACGGAAATCATTTAATATTCTCGAGTGCCTTAACTCTATATGTACACGCTGGCAAATGAAAAAAAAATAAATGTATACGATTTAATTCCTTATGAAAAAACATACTGCCGTCGTTGATTGTTGTATAATTATATAAATCAGTATTACTTTTCTTTCAATCGACTGTGAAATGACATATGTATTTTTGACCACTACAGAACTTTACAAGGCGATTGGGGGTCTTACTGTCGACATAAGTAAAGCAGGTAAGCCGCATAAGTCGATGTTCCTTTTCCCGACTGGGTAATTTTGATCGACTTGCATAAAATATACAAAAAAGAATGCCAATCTTATTACAGGGACACTTATGAACTCATTTCCGTATATAACTCAAGATGGGTAGAATATCGTTTTACATGACCTTTAATTCACATTTACCTATTGACGACACAAAACTCCGGAAAAAGCATAAAAAACCTATATATTCTGCATAAATATTTAATCAAAAATATCAAAAAAAAAAAAAAAAAAATCATTTCAGAAAATTCTACAAACACATTACCATCACAAAACATTCCCATCCATCCGGTCGTACATCCTCCAACACAATGCCCAGTTGATTTGTCGCATCCTGTAATAGCGTAACAGTTTTGGCTACACTGTCTTTCACAATTATAGCCGAAAAACCCTGTCATACATTCTGAAAAAAAAATAGTTTAATTATATGCACATGATAGAATATAAACTAATTCTTCAAACAAATATTGGATGTTGTAAAGTTTTAAAATTATTTGACAAATAACAAATCTTACGGAAATCCTTTCAACAAATGTATTGCAATATACACAGGCAAAAGTGGCTCGCATGAATCTCATATGAAATACGCATGAAGTTCATGCAAATTCCTCGCATGAGAAAGAGACGAAAAGTAACACGCATGAATTTCATGCAAAAACATCATGCGATTTTGACATAATTTTCATGCGAATATCATATGATTAAATTTTCGCACAATATTCATGCGAAAATTATATCTTATGTCTTATTGTTGTTTCTTGCGAATATCATGCAAATATTATGCAATTTTCACACTAAATACTATGCAGCTTAATTTAATAATCTTGAAATCTTGATCTCTTTTTATCTAAATTTGAGAATATAAGCTGTTATATTTTGAAAAGAAAACTGAAGTCCTAATTAATTTGCCTCATACAGAATTAACGTTAACAGAAAACAATGACAGTAATCTTCTTAGAAAAATCTTCTTTATTTAGATGAGAACAAAATTCATAGTTCCTCTTCCACTTCTCGAGAAGGCTTGTTGCTTCATCAATCTACAAGAAAATATACATAATGCAGTGCTCATGAAATGTTCCTATTGCTGAATGGCATACCGGTATCTATTTTGAATGTGAATTATTAATATTGGCGGATAAAAACAAAATTCATTGATATATGACATGCAATTGGTAACATGCTAAATGCTCGTTAAAGCAAATTTGATCAAATACAATACATTTCTGTTTGTCATATCACTTTATCACTCTGATCCATGTCCTAATTGTTATTTTATGCTATCAGTTTGTGAGTTTATTACGTAAGCCAAATCGCTCACCTGAGCATCAATAGCCATAATTTATCAAATTTACTGTATGCTGCCAAATACAAAGCATTTGGACAACTTTGAAGAGTACTGTACATTTTGTTTAAGAGGATTTTTAAATTTGTCCTCATATAATCATCAAGCCGCTTTTGTTGTTTCAATTTTTTAGGAAAATATTTCTAAATGTCAGAAACAATTTCTATTGTGGCCCAACCCTAGGAACCATTACATGTATATGAACAAATTTGAATGTACAATACCTCAAAATGCTTCCATACAAGTTTCAGCTATTCCGACCGAAGGCTTTTAAGATTTTTTTTAAAATTACAACGCATTTCCTATCATTCTAATTTCACTAAAAGAAGGTGTGACATTTCATTGTTAAATTAACAAACTTGAATTCCCTTCCACCTAATAATGTTTTGTGTCAAGTTTGATTAAAATTGGCTCAACTGTATTAGGGAAGGAGAAAATGTCAAAAGTTTACAGAGGGATGGCGACTGTCCAGGGACAGAATTAAGACAGACAATAGTGATCAACACATGAACTTTTAGCTCAAGCCGGTTGTCTGAATCTCTTAAATGAGCTTCAATGTTAAACATTGTTCCAAATTATCATACAGTTCTTAAACAATAGAAGTATTACTAACCACTGTATCCATTATTTTTTCCTGAATGTTGTTGGTTGTCACGCTGTTAAAATATTTTCCAAAGAGTCTTGTGCAAACTTAAGGTTCTCTGCAAATATTTTTGTTTTATTACTCAATGATTTCATTCCTGTTTGATCTTATAAATATCTAAATACAATTAAGTAATATAAGTAATACAGCTATTATATTAATCTTGATATTCATTAATATATTTCTTATTTAAAAATTAACACCTCCTACACAAATTCTTGACAAAACTAAGTTATTGTGCTTACTCACTCAAATACGAACCTGCTATTAATGGCGAAAATTAAGGCATCCTGGAAAAATATGTAAGGATCTTTTCTTTTCTTCTCTGGACTTTTGGAAGAAAACAAGCATATGTAATAAACAATTTTTAGGCTCTGGATTGGCTCGAAAAATCTCAGTATATTAAGTATGGTCGAAGGTCCTAAAATCAACAGGGTCCACATTTCGACGGTGTTCATGTTTTGTATACATCTCGTTCGTTTTTGCAGGAATAAGAGCATTGTATGCATATGATACTTCGATAGACTAACAATCAACTGGCCTAGTATTTATTAAAATGCACTTCAAACAAGTAAGCAATTAATTATGAATTTTTCCAAACAAAAAAACAGCCAATGTTGTTAATCCATCATTACCCTGAATTTAAATCATCGTAACACAAACATATAAACACTATGACGAAACACATGGTGTATTTTCTGCAAGGACCGAAAATTCATTAATGAAAATCAAGTAATGTTGTTAGGATAAATTTAACTGACAAGACAATGTAGAGCAATCGTCGAATTTAGGACCCAGTAATGGCGGCCCCCGTAATTTTGTTGATGAATTTATACTTTGTATATTGAAATAACAAAATGTAAACAGGTTAATATTATTATGTTAACACAGCAAGCTATGATTGATATTCATGATAGATGTCAGCTTTCAAAATTATTGCTCATTTTATCTGAAAAGAGGACCTTTAGATTAAGACTGTCGAAATATGGGCACACAAGGATACTTTGATTTATCCTCACTTTTCATACAGCCAACAGACATGTCATCATGTTCACACCTACATCCAAATAGCACCAACTCCATATCCGTGTAGGGATGTTTTTGTCATGCTTCAATGAAAACGATATCAGATATTTTATTGTATAAGCCAAAAACATTACGCTAAAATTACGCTAAGGATATAAGCAAAGTTTGCTCTGGTCATCATCACACTACATTTCATCTTTATTATGCAGTTATAAACAATTGTAACGAATTCTTTATAATAATTTGCAAAAAATTCGAATGATGGTTTTTTTTAATCAAAACGGGAAGCAAAGATCTTCCGATAATACATAAAAATTTCAAGTTTCTTACCTCTGTCAATCACTTTGTACTCGAGTCTCGTTCCTGCTGACGTCACATATTGCGTATAATTTTTGTACTGAAAACCCTCGGGGTGGTGTTTGATTTTACATTAGAGCAATATACCAAAAAAGCGATAAATCAGATCAGATTTTGTAATTTAGATAGACTGAATTTTATCTAGCTGCAAAGTTATTTACATATTTAACCGGCACTGGCTGATCAGTGATGCAAGCCAGCATACACTTTACATCAACATCATCAAGATGTGTCCGATCTTGGAAAGGTCGTGATCCTGGATAGGAGAGGAGCGGATCGTCAACATGCAGGTACCCTAGAACTTTGATGTTTCAAGTGTATGCACATTCCATGTCTACATGTTATATGTAAGTTAACGTTATCAGATACGTGTTTAAACACTGAAAAAATCTACTGTTATTATTAAAGTTAGATGCAGGTATACAGGGAAATTCGGGTTGACAGAGGGTCTGTCAATTTTCTCCGAAGAACTTCGGATAAATTTCTATCTTTACCGTGCATTTTAACAAAATCTATCATCGTGTATTTCTTATTCAAGAATGAATAAACACAGTGTAACCGAAATGATTAAGAAATAAACATGTAGATATTTATTTTAGACATGCGGTTGCATGCAATCTGATTTCAAGCGCGGATCCAGAAAAAAAATGGGGGGGGGGGGGGGGGGTCAGAGTGTCCGACGGTTGCTTGAGTAACAAGGTTTCGGGAGGGGGGTGAGCCATATTTTTGAAAATTTTATAATCTAAATTGAAAGAAAGTTTTTTTTAAGGGGGGGGGGGTCTTGATCCCCTTGACCCTTCCCCCTCCTAGATCCGGCCTACATGTATAATTTTTGTGCATATTGTCAATGAATATATCACGGTGAATTCATTTATGGAGTATATATGCAACTTGAAAATGTTCATAACATTTTATTTTTTCCCCTACAGGGTTGTATTAAGATCCGAAGCAATGTTACAAAGACAGAAGAATAGGTGAATGCTGCTCCAGTATACGTTGTATATAATGGCTATAACAATAACATATATCACTTGGGAAATCATGCACAACAAACTATCCATGTGATGATACCATGTAAATATTTATTCGGTGAAATATGCCTTGCGTTTTGAATATTTCTAAAGTTTGTAAATACATGTATATAAAATCAAACATGGATTAACATATATTTGACATAAGAGGTTGGACATACCTCTTGATCTCATTTGCATTTGATCGATAAAACATACTGTAAGTTATTTCAATACAGAGATACATTAGGATTGTTTTTTTTTATTTTATCTGAGTGTATAAATCTTGTGCTTTATGCTGTTATACATGTACTCAATACATGTACCTTTGATTGTTTTATTTAAGTTGCATTATGAATTATATTTCGTTTTGCATATACACAAGGTTGACAAAGATATTTAAAAATTGAGAGGGATAAAGAGACATGCTACAGAAGAAAGAAGGATTAAGGCACATGATGCAGACACCAAAGTGATTACACCAACATCAGTCCAATAACATTGGTACACACTGAAACTTGAAACCACAAAGGCCTGGATCCTTTTGATATACACTGTGATCTGTGCAATATCACTTGGAATCATGGAAAACCTGTATCACAGTATTAAGAATTTTCATTGTCTAGCATAGAAATTTTATGTTTGAATATATAGCTGGAAATTTTCCTATATGTAATTCACTTACTGCGTTCGACAGGTTTGGTACACGCAAACTCTTAATTGTATCTTAAGAACATAAGACTTAGAGTATGTATCCTAAATAATTACCAATGCAATCAGCACAGCATCACACGTGTAATAAAATCTTAATGTTTACTGATGTTCTAAGAAGAGAGATATAACACTCAGTGGGCGTGAATGACTATTGTAAAGGCAAAGTTTACATGTTTACATGAACAAAGACTTTCACAGTATTGAAAACATGTATATTTTGATAAAATGTAGACTCTATTCTAATTTTTATTTATACATGTATTAATTCCAACACATGTAAAAATTGTTTAGTTGCCTTAATGTCAATTTTTTTAACCAAAAAAGACACTAGTATGTCAACATATGAATGAAATTTTTTTTTAAAGTGTTATAGATTGATTTGTCATGATTAAATTTTTATATGAAAAACATGCAATTTTTTATGTGAATTTTCCATGAATTTTATATATATTTGAGTCAAATATGTAATCGCATAAAAACCAACGAAATATTATTTGCATGAAAATTGTACATTTTTCATACGAATAACATGCGAACATATTCGCATGATATTCGCATGAGAAACTTTTCATCTGATTTTCGCATGATTAGCGCATGATTTTCAATAGCGAAAAGGAAATCGCATGAAAATTATGCTAGCCACTTTTCCCTGTGTAATTGCCTCATTCCTGAATTATTCATTATTCACAAAGCGTCCGTAATTTTTGCACTTGCGCTGAGTTTACGGATGACTTGCATAAAGATTATGGATTGTTAACGGCTTATTCAGGAAGCTCCCGCGAACAGTGCGAAATTTACAGAAATTTTGCGGAAGTTTTGCCCACATGACGAACATTTGCATTGAATGGTCTCTAAATAGCCATTAAGTATTTTTTTAAATAAAAAAAATACTTAATGTGTTGAAAGCTACGACATTTATAACACTGTAATACACACAGGGTACTCAAATGTTAAAATGACGTTATATTTGTAAACTTTGCAAAAAGAACGTTTACTTTATTTGATTCATAAAAAAAATACAAAACCCCTATTAGAGTGAAAGTAACTCTAGACTTGAGAAATTTGAAAACTCAATGTTTTCTATATTATTCATAATTATGTCAATTAAAATGTAGGGATTGTTTTTAATATGAGGCAGATGGCTGTTTTTAAAAATACGTCAAAATATAACGTTATGTTTTGGATATTACATCAAAATGTGATTCATAGAATAAAAAAATAAAGAAGAAAATTAAAAAAAAATATATCAAATCAAGTGCCCATTTCAGGGACCTTATTCACAAAACATCCGTGACGTTACTGCACCCGTAAACGTTGTGGAAACGTTGCGGAATGTTAAATTTGGTTTCCTGAAAATACCGTAAATTCTGCACCTGTTAACGTTGCGGAAAAACTCCGTAAAACATTCGTCTATTTTACGGAAGGTTATGACTATCCGAAAACCTTCCGGAAGTGGGGCACTTGTTTTGATAGTATTTAATTTTATTTTTTCTCTTTTATCAAAGGCATTTTTGATGTGATATAACAAAAAAAATAATGTAACTTTATATTTTGACGTATTCTAAAAGCAGCCAACTGCCTCATCTTTGAAACAATTACCGTTTAAATTTCTTTGTCCTAGCTGCAACATAAAAATAAATTATTTTTTTTTCAAAATCTTTTACCCTTTCATTTGTAGATTTATAAAAAGATTGTACTCGAATGCAATGAAAACAGTTTTAGTTTTAATAACAACATTTACACTGCTGTAATTGCATGAACGATCTTTCGAAATCTATTTCATTCACAAATGTACGTCTTCTATGCTTTTTTGTGCTAATAAATAATAACATTCAATTTCAAAAATGTGTGATTTTTTTCCATTAGACTCAAGAATAAAACAATTTAAAGAAGATGTAAGTTCATATTCTATGGAACATGTCCCTTATAGTTGTATAAATGCTTCGTGGAAGAGTTTATTGTCCATTTGTAGGATACGGTGTTCCTCTGCTTGTTTGTATGCGGTACAGACACCCCTCGTCCGCTCCTCCATCTCCAACCGCCGGCGCTCGATGTGTAACCTCTCCCGTTCTATTCCAAGTCTCTCTTTTTGACATCAAACCACTCTCTTTGAATTTTTATGAGTTCTCTTTGCAGCAGCAGGCTTCGTGAAAAAAAACTTTATTAGACGTATTTGGTGGAATTATAATGTTACATAATGCGAATCTTTTAAATTCACTCTAAACTCATATTTAAAGAATCAGAAATCGAAGTTTTTAAAAGATTAGCATAGTGTCCGTTTTTTTCTTAATAATAGAATATACAGCAGTTCAAATTCACCTTTTATGTTCCTAATTTTGAAATGGTCGTTGTTTTTTATTTTTTTGTAACCGTTATAGGATCTGACGATGTACATTCGGTGAAATTTCCTTCTTTGGGTGTGTTTAATGTTACCCCTTGACTATCCTGTCAATCTTGTGAGGAACTCTTTCCAGAGATGGCTTTGTTAGTGTGTGTGTAATGCTACCGTAAGGCATTGTCCATCCTGTGAAGAACTCTCACCAGAGAAGGCTTTTCTTGGGTGTCTGAATATAACTTTTGATTGAAAAAAGTAATGTTCGCACACTGCCAACAATGTTTCAGAGTCACAAAGTTGGCAGAAAGTAAACGTGACTTTATCATTTTACAGGTGAATCTTGATAATTCGAACCTCATGGGGCCGTGATTAAACTTCGAGATATCAAGAGTTCGAGCTATTTTGTGTCACTTTTGTATAATATTTTTATAGTATCTCATAACAATTCTGTATAACTATACCCCTAACATGACATACATTGGCAATAAACAAATAAATATAAAATACTCCAATGTGTAATATTCGATAATATAAAAAAATAAATGCACATGTAGTAGCAAATACAGGAAACATTTACGACATTATTCTTGTTTATGAAGATTATTACATATATTTGCCATAGGATTTATGTAAAAAGGCACTAACCATTTAATATTTTTAGTATCGATACCTTCACTAATTCATTTTCCATGGACGAATGTTTAAATAAATAACCCAACCGCAATTAAGATTTTTAAAAAATGCTAAAATACTTCTCACAATCTTCCAATGCAGATGCCCGTCATGTGCGCAAAACGTCCGCAAAATTTCCGTAAATTTCGCTTTGTTTGCGGGAGCTTCGTGAATAAGCCGTAAACCACCCGTAATCTTTCCGTAAAGTTTGCGCAAGCCTCCCGTTCACTCAGCGCGACTGCGGAATTTACGGAGGCGTTGTGAATAAGGTCCCAAGAAGGTTTACAGATAGTCATAGCCTTCCGTAAAGTAGATACAAGTTTTACGGAGTTTTCTGAAACGTTAACGGGTGCGGTAACTTCACGTGGGCTTTGTGAATAATGTACATATTTGTATTCATATCAATTTTAATATAAGATAATAATATATTACATCGTCCCGTGAATGATCGAGACTTAATGTATACATTGTCACTGTTTTAAAATAAATTCAAAACTAATAAGAAAAAATCAAACATTCTCAGAAAGGCATATATTCTGTATAGTTATATGCGCACATTTGACACTATGTATTTTGTCTATTCTGTTGTACAATCTAACTACGTTATTTATTAAATATCAAAAATTAAAGACAGGGTAAAATACATTACCTAATAATATTTGCTATGATGATACATTTGTACAACAATTATATCTATAGATAAAATTGTTTTCATTACCGAACAGCCCAGCAATTGACGAACAGCTATTAACAAGCCTAATCAAATTGATGAAACTCACAGCTAACTTAATCAGATTAGTACTGACTGAATTATAAAAATGTTAGCAAAATTAAATAAAATGGAGAGGAGGCTACAAAATAAAGCACAAAATAAACACTTCAATCGGAAAATTCTGCGAACACATTACCATCACAAAACATTCCTGTCCATCCGGTCTTACATCCTCCAACACAATGCCCAGTTATGTTGTCACATCCTGTGATAGCGTTACAGTTTTGGCTACACGGTCTCTCACAATTATACCCGTAATGCCCTGGCATACATTCTAGAAAAAAAACCCTGAACAATGTGCACATGATATAATAAAAACTTACATTTTTTTCCACAAAGATTAGAAGTTGTAAAGTTTTAAAATTACTTGACAAAACTACAAAAATTCCCTCAAGAAATAAACTGCAATATTATTATACATTTAATGCATTTATATTTACTTTAAATTCAAATTATAATGTTAATATATCGTCATCTGAATGATCGAGACTTAATGTATATATTCTAACTGTTAAAAATTAAACTCAAAACTAATTAGAAAAAAGAATCAAACATTCTCAGAAAGGCATATATTCTGATTGAATTTATGTGCACATTTGACACAATGTATTTTTTCTATTCTGTTGTAAAATCTTACTACGCCATTTATTAAATAAAAAAAAAATAAAGACAGGGTAAAATACATTACCTGATAATATTTGCTAGGGTGATACATATGTACAACAATAATATCTATAGATAACATTGTTTTCATTACCGAACAGCCCAGCAATTAACGAACAGCTATTAACAAGCCTAATCAAATTGATGAAACTCACAGCTAACTTAATCAGATAAGTACTGACTGAATGATAAAAATGTTAGAGAAATAAAAAAAAAAGAGCGAGGCTACAAAAGAAAGCAAAAGAAACACTTCAATCGGAAAATTCTGCGAACACATTACCATCACAAAACATTCCTGTCCATCCAGTCTTACATCCTCCAACACAATGCCCAGTTATTTTGTCACATCCTGTGAAAGCGTTACAGTTTTGGCTACACGGTCTCTCACAATTATACCCGTAAAGCCCTGGTATACATTCTATAAAAAAAACACTAAACAATGTGCACATGATAGAATATAAACTTTTTTTTCACTATGACTAGATGTTGTAAAGTTTTAAAATTCCTTGACAAATCTACAAAAACTCCCTCAACAAATATACTGCAATATTAAAATACATTTAATGCATTTATTATACCTGCACTTTCTAAGGAAAGTTCGGGCATATTGTTGTTACCCTGTTCCGTCCGTCCGTCTGTCACGTTTTACTTTTTCAAACTGTTCTTACATCTTATAAACCTGCAAACTGAACTCTTGGAGTTTGATTTGGGGTATCACCTTCTTCCTCGAACTTCTCCTACATTTACAACGTTTTAGGGTATCCTATAGATGCGCAATAGGTGTCAGAATTTTCAATTTTGTCCTGGGGGTCATTTAATGGCTGAAAAATGACGTTGTTTTTTTTAAATCTGGTTTGTTTGAAAAACCTCATTTTTTTGCAGTAGCGAAATGATCTTCTAGAATATGACTGGGGGTGTCATATTGAAGTGTGATCAGGTTTCAGTATTTTTTTTAATGAGGGGATCAGTGAGCAACAGAAAATGACGTTTTTTTGCAAAAAAAGTTTTGTTCCCAGAACTCCTCCTACAACTTTTGGGAGTAGCTAAGTCATCTCTTGGGATATAATTGGGGCTGTCCTATAGATGTGCAATAAGGTTTTAAAAAATTTAAATTTCATCCAGAGGTCAAATAGTAGAAGAAGATATAGAAAAATCCATAGATCCAAGAGCTCCTCTTGTGATTTAATGGATAGGCACATTATATCTTGGGATATGATAGGGACTGATCTAAAGATGTGCAGTAAGGTTTTAAAAATTTCAATTTCATCCAGGGAGTCAAAAAGTAGCAGAAAATTGACGTTTATCACTCCAAAAAAAACATAGATCCTAGAACTCCTCCTCTAATGATTTAATGGGAAGATACATCATTTCTTGGGATATGATAGGAACTGTTCCATAGATGTGCACTACGGTTTTAAAAAATTAAATTTAACCCCGAGGCCCATTATTTACATACCTTTTGGTGCCATTTAAGGATCAATAATATATCTGGCTAAGGAGTTGGGATCCAACCGTTTTCGAGATATTCGTGCACTTCCTGTGCACGACCACTCACGGGGCCCATGACCTTCGTACCGTTTGTTGCACCTTGAAACACGGAACAAGAATATATATGGTTTAAGGGTGGGGATCTCAACTGTTTTGAAGATATTAAGGGACTCGCTGTTCGAGGGGGTCAGGACCACCCACAGGGCCCATGACCTACATAACATTTGATGCCCCTTGACATCAGAAACATGATAATATATGGTTCAGGGGTCATGATTATAACAGTCTATAAGATATGTGGTAATTTCTAATTACTAGGGAGTAGAGATGACCCCAGGGTTCAGATCTAATAAACCCTATATATTGCCAGTAACAGTCAATATATGATTATGAAAACCCTATGTTATTATCTTTGTCCCCTTATAAGTTACCATTTACAATAGATTCTACGATTCTTCCTACAAGGTTCAATGTTAGACCCCCAAACCCTTTTGAACCCCCCCCCCCCCCCCCCGAAAAGTGGTTGTCTAACCCAAAATGAGAAAAATCAAACCAGGGTGCACAAATAGATATGCAAGCCTATCATATCCTAGAGTTTTGTACAATTCTGTTCAGCCATCTCTGAGAAACAAGACAAGTTCAGAGCGGGAAAGAAGAAAAAAAAGACGAAAAACAATAATACATATATTAGGAACCGTACGAAAACAAAAAGCCTCCAAATTTCATTCTGTAGACTTAATAATAAACATTAAATAGAGATAGGATCATCAAACATCAATAATTTAAAGATAATTGACAATTTCTGATTCTACTGGGGTCAGGATGACCCCTTAGGGTCATGACTTACATGCCATAATGATCTGATGCGCCATGACCTAAGGAAGAATAATATCTTTAGATTAAGGTAGGGATCTCAATGGTTTTTATGATATTTGATAATTTGAAAGAAGAGCACTTGGGATTATGACCTACATGTACATACCATCTGAAATGCCTTAAACAAAGAAACAATAATATAATATGTACATGATATATGATTCAATTTAAGAACCCAGATAAGGATGAATCATCTATGCTTTGTAATACTTCCTATGTATATATACATGTATTAATTTGTGTTTTGTTCTATACTATTCATGTTCATGTAGTATAGCTTAGTCTTATTTTGAATTACATTAAAAAATTGTCAAATATATGACTTAGAACCCCCACCCCCAAACAAACTCAAATATAAACTGCTCTCCCCCCCCCCCCCCCCCCCCCCGACCCACTCCTTAATTGTCGAATGATCTATTAAACTCAAAATATAATTTGGGTGTCTAACAACTTTTATAAACTGGTAAAAAATGTTATTGTTAAAAAAATTACATTACACCTTGCATAATTGACAAATGATCTATTGAGATATGATCAGAGGTCATATTTCTACCTTGGGATCAATAACTAATATTCATTGACAAGTTAAAAATAATAACAATATATGATTCAAATTATAAATGTATATACTCCACATCCACCCCCCCCCCCCAAGAGGTTCTAAAGGTTCAGCCTTCTTTATACATTCTTACATGAGTACAATAGCAAATTTTAAATCATTTCTTAATTGCTTTTTCTCTCCTGATGCACATTAACATTTTTGAAATTGCTTAATTTAATTTTTAGGATTAATTTATAAACAACATGTTATATGCATGTGTATTCGCCTATTTGGGACAATTGTAAAGTCTCCTAAACAAAGCAGCTAGTGTTATCATTAGGCTAGAAATAACCCACATGGATCAAACACTACATATGAATAAGAGACACTACTTTATTTTTCTAGTTTTAGAATGTCAGAGTGTCTCCGACGGGGCATAACCTATTATTTATGATTCTGCTACATGTACACACACTTAGTATTTCCATCAGCAATATTAATTTTTGTTTAGACTGAATGGACGAGAAAATACTTACAACTAGCCTAAAACACATTGCAGTAATCAGCTATTACGCAAAGACCATACCGTATTACCATTAGAATTTGTATTTTAGTTGTTAAAGTACCCTACCTGTTACTGTATCTTATTTTCCGCAAGTAACAGTCAGCTGTCTTATTTTTCCGATGTCTATATTTGATTGATACGTAAAAATTACAAAAAACAGGCGATAGCTCCCCTAGGTTATAAACCGTAATTCGTGGAAACGAAACGAAAATCAAAACAAGCTAAAACCACCGTCAAAGGTGAAAATGTCAACGCATTGAAATATTTAATCTCAATTTACTTCACAAAATCGGCATATATGTATCTTGCACGTTTCAAACTGTTCCACAACAACCAAATTCATCTTTGTCAGATTGATCCATTTCTTAAACGTTCAAAATGGCCGCTTCTGTGTTTCAAAGAGGGTTTTGAGATATGGAATACCGAATCCGAAGTTAATCTGATTGACCCTCATTCTCTCTGTCTAATAATCATTTTCGAAAAACTCAAATTTGAAACAGAATTAGCCCTTAATTTTTGCAATTTATATTTTCTTTCCCATAAGGATACTTTATGCTAAATTACGTTGAATTTGACTCAGTAGTTCTTGAGAAGAAGATTTTTAAAAATGCACCCCCTTTTTCTACAGTTTCGATGTTTTCTCAGTTTATATAAAGAAAGGTCTTTCATTTCTGCAATTTATATTTGCCTTACCATTAGGATGCTTTGTGCCAAATTTGGTTGAAATTGGATAAGCGGTTTTAGAGAAGAAGTTCAAAATGTAAAGAAGTTTACAGACGGGCAGACGGACGGACAGACGGACGGACAACGGACAAAATGCGATCAGAATAGCTCACTTGAACTTTCAGCTCAGGTGAGCTAAAAATGTTAGAGAAAAAAAAAATAGAGAGCGAGACTACAAAATAAAGAAAAAGGAACACTTCAATCGGAACATTTTGCGAACACATTACCATCACAAAACATTCCTGTCCATCCGGTCTTACATCCTCCAACACAATGCCCAGTTATGTTGTCACATCCTGTGATAGCGTTACAGTTTTGGCTACACGGTATCTCACAATTATAGCCGTAAAGCCCTGGCATACATTCTAGAAAAGAAAAAACTGAACAATGTGCACATGATAGAATATTAACTAATTTTTTTCCACAAAGATTAGATGTTGTAAAGTTTTAAAATTACTTGACAAATCTACCAAAATTTCCTTAACAAATATACTGCAATATTATTATACATTTAATGCATTTATATTAATTTTAAAATCAAATTATAATGTAAATATATAGTCATCTGAATGAGCGAGACTTAATGTATATATTATAACTGTTTAACATTAAACTCAAAACTAATTAGTAAAAAAATCAAACATTCTCATAAAGGCATATATTCTGATTGAATTTATGTGTACATTTGACACTTTGTATTTTGTCTATTCTGTTGTAGAATTTAACTACGTCATTTATTAGATAAAAAAATTAAAGACAGGGTAAAATACATTACCTGATAATATTTTCTAGAATGATACATATGTACAACAAGTATATCTATAGATAACATTGTCTTCATTACCGAACAGCCCAGCAATTGACGAACAGATATTAACAATCCTAATCAAATTGATGAATCTCACAGCTAACTTAATCAAATTAGTACTGACTGAATTATAAAAATGTTAGGCTGATCAATTTTATAGAGAGCGAGGCTACAAATTAAGCAGAAAACTATTTCGAAAAAAAAGAACGCTAAAGAAACACTTCAATCGGAAAATTCTGCCAAAACATTACCATCACAAAACTTTCCTGTCCATCCAGTCTTACATCCTCCAACACAATGCCCAGTTATTTTGTCACATCCTGTGATAGCGTTACAGTTTTGGCTACACTGTCTCTCACATTTATAGCCGTAAAACCCTGGCCTACACTCTGGAAAAATAAAAGCTGAACAATATGCACAGAATAGAATATAAACTAATTTCTTTCAGAAAGATTTGATGTTGTAATATTTAAAAAATACTTGACAAATCTAGTCGGTTCAAGCATAACTTTTACAACATACACCATAGCATAGCATAGTATTGAAATCTCATAGCATAGCATAGCATTGGAATCTCATACCATAGCATACAATCTCATATAATCGCATTCGTCATATCATACCATAGCATAGCATACAGCATTCTTTTAACTCGGTTTTAAATGTTTTTATTTGAAAAAATAAATGTTCACTTAATAGATTTGTGGTAAACTTTGGTTTCTTATTATTTTACTTCGAAATGTGTGGAACTCTTCTGTGTATGGAGGCGTTTTTGTTCCAATCTCATAGCATACCATAGCATAAGATTGTAAAAAATATGCATGAAATGACTGTTTAATAATTCCCTCAACAAATGTACTGCAATATTATTATACATTTAATGTTATTATATTTACTTTAAAATCAAATTATAATGTAAGTATATCGTCATCTGAATAAGAGAGACTTAATGTATATATAATCACTGTTTAAAATTAAAATGAAACATTCTCAGAAAGGCATATGTTCTGATTGAATTTATGTGCATATTTGACACTATGTATTTTGTCTATTCTGTTGCAAAATCAAACTTTGTCATTCATTAAATATACAAAAAGAACAGTAAAAGTGCATTGCTGATGATACATGTATGAGCTAGAATGAAACATATGTACAACAATTATGCCTGTAGATGGTATTGTTTTAAGTACTGAACAGCCCCAACGATCACCAGGCAGATATTAACAAGCCTAATCAAATTAATGAATCTCACAGCTAATTTAATCAAACTAATACTGAATGAATAATACGAATGATATACTGGATATATTTCTGAAGTTATTGAGTAATAATTCGGAACAATATATATCATTATTCCTAGAAAATCAGTATGCTCAATTTAAGAAATATTGCGACAGAATTACATGAAATTCAGTCATGTTTTCTCATCGAATTCTTAAATATTACACAATTATTTAAACACATTATACTTAAGATGTCTTTTTTTTTTTAGATATACTTTGATTTAAAATAAATAGTTTAAATATACTTTGGAATGGGTATTTGCGTCTTTTAACCGTCCTCTTTTTCCTAGCAGAAAAGAAATTGTATAATTATATTTGAACGTTTAGCAATTTAGCTTATTTTAGTGACTTAAATCGAGTGTAAATGTTTACCTAAGCAAAAACAAATTTATTTTTTTGTTCATGAAAAGTGCCTGAAGATCTAGCAATCTTTGGCCTGCTCTGAAGAATTTGAGTAAGCATTTCATGGGTCAACTCAAAGTAACATATATTGGTCGAATCTTAGACAAGTTTTTTTTTTTTACTTAAAGAAATTTGAAAATGTTGACCGAAACTCAGCTGAAGTTACGATGAAGATTATCTCAATGTTTTCGTTTTTAATTTTAACTGAGGATATTATTTTAACAAGAAATTTCTGCAAAACGTTTATTTCTTATCTTTGCATGAAATAAATAAAATAATTATACTTTTAAATTAGTTTTATAGTAGTTAACTGGACAAAATCGTTTTGCTTTAAATGTTTCTATTTTAACGATATTTTAATGATATATAAACGATTTACTTGACGACGCCAAAGAAGAATGAAAACAATTAATAAACATTAATGTACATATTTTTCTTTATCTTGCCCATAAGCTGAAGTGGACATACATCAACCCATCCATCCCTCCATTCATCCACACATACATATTAGCTATACTTTATTCCATTCTCAGCGAGTTTTGCAATGGGGTGGTAAAAAAGTACGCGCTGTTTCATAGGTTAAATAAAAACTAGCTTTTCAACTACAAAGAAATTGGTGAAGTCAAACCTAGAGTATAACACATTTTTCTTAACTTTAAAATAAATTTTGTTTTCTTTTTAATCAAGGAAATTATACCCAGTAATTCTTTGAAAAAACTATATACCAAATACCCAAAATATATTGATACATATCCCGGTATATGTCCTGATCATGATGATTCTGTGATCTCGGTTCGGGGGTGAAGTTCAATCCGCGAGCCTCTACATAATCTGCTGTTCGTTCTTGACTATCTATTGTGTCTCGGTGTAGTCTATAGACCACAGAACCTTGTTCTTCTGTTTCAAGTTCAAATGAATTCAGTGCAGCATCTTCTTTGGCAGCTGCCTTTCTCTGAACTTTAGTTCTGCCTCACATTCTTGTTTGAATCTCTCGATATGTGCTTTTTCCTTGGCTGCGGATAGTTTCGGCTGCTCCTCTAATCGAGCCTTCTTTTTCAAAACAAGGTTATCTTCTTATGTGTATTTCAATCTGATCCTTGCTGTCTGTGCCTTCGCACTTTGACCTTTGAACTGCCATACCAGTTTCTACATGTGATCCACCAGACCAGGGTCTTGATTTAGCTCGAAAAGAAGAAGACCCTCCAATACAGCGAAGTCTTGGTATCAACTGGAATTTCACAGATGACAACTCCCCCTTTAGACAGATGACAAACCTTTGTCCAAAAGAAGTGTCATATCAACAGTCAACAGCCTATATGATTCACTTGGTTTCCTGACACCTGTTATCATAATAGGGAGACATATTCTTAGACAAATTGTCTCGGACACGTCAACTTGAGATGACCCATTCACAGAGCCTTTAAAGTCACAGTGGGACCATTGGACGTCATCAATACAAACCTTGGAGAACATCCATATACCACGTGTTATAACACCAAATCTGAGCAGGTCCGTAAAGAAGGACATACTGACTTTTAAGTGATGCCTCAGAAAAGGCAATTGCAGCCGTATCCTACATGAGGACAACCTATGAGGATGGATCCCAACAAGTAGGATTTGTATTAGGAACGTCGAAACTGGCACCTTCTTCGGGTCACACAATTCCACGAATTGAATTATGTGCAGCCGTTATAGCGGTTGAAATAAATCAAACAGTTCAAGACCATATTGACACTGAGTTTCAGGAAGTGGAATATTTCACGGACAGTCGTGTTGTTTTAGGTTATATCCACAATGACATCAGACTTTTTTGGTCTATGTCTCCAATAGAGTGGAGAAAATAAGAAATCTTAGTCAACCCAAACAGTGGCCCTATGTACCTACAAGTCTTAACCCTGCAGATGAGGGCACCATGGGGTTATCACCTTAAGATCAACAAAAATGTGCATGGTTGAATAAACCCTCCAGTTTCCTTGCGAAGATCCTTTACACACACAAAAATGGTGAGACATTTGCGCTTGTGGATCCTCAGGATGACAAGGAAATTCGTAGCACCTGTTTGAGAACTGAGTGTATGCCTACACTTTGGACTCACAGATTTGAAAGATTCCAAGATTGGAAACTCCTTGTTTAGAGTGTTGCTCTTTTGAAACGTTTCATTAAGCACGAAAAAGAAGACAAACCCAAGATTCGGTTAAAATATTTTGAATCTTAAATCGTGCTGAAACATGTATTATCAAAGACGTTCAACAAGAAATGTATGCTGAAGAAATTTCATGCTTACGCTCATCACGAAACTTACAAAGGCACAGCTCTATACTTTCACTAAACCCTGTCCTAGATGATGATGACATCCTGCGTGTTGGTGGACGATTGAAGAACACTCCAGCTGACGTTGTCTGCACACGACCTATACGTATACCTGGGAAACATTATATTGCTACCCTGATGATTGTCAAGTGCCATCAGTCAGTTCGTTACCAAGGTCGTTACTTTACAGAGGGCAATGTGAGATCCAGTGGGTATTGGATAACGGGATGTAGACCGTACTAAACGTCTCGTTGTTTCAATCTTGCACATGTGTGTGATTTGCCGGAGGATGCGACGACTATGTGTATCGCAGAAGATGTCTGACCTACCAGAAGATCGTTTGATTTCAGGTTAACCTCCTTTCACCTGTGGGTGTAGACATTTTCAGACCGTGGGACGTCATTACACGTAAAAGAAGAGGATCTTCTGCAAACAGCAAAAAATGGGCAGATTTGTTCACCTGTCTGGTGACCCGAGCAGTCCATATAGAAATACTCGAAGAGATGTCATCATCTTCATTCATAAATGCACTGAGACGGTTCACCGCTTTAAGAGGAAAAGTGAAGTTGTTTAGGTCAGATAGGGGTACAACATTGTTGGCGCCATAGATCTATTACTCATAGATGCAATCTGTGTCAATGATACCCCAGTGAAGCAATGCCTTTACAATGATGGGACTGTATGGAAATTTAATTCGCCCCATGCTTCCCACATGGGTGGTGTGCGGGAAAAGCTCGTCGGTGTGACGCGTCGAATTCTCGACAGTATGCTACTAGATCATGGCAAAGTTGGACTGACGCACGAAGTTTTGGTCACTTTCCTAGCAGAAACGAGCGCAATTATAAATTCTCGTCCTCTGTCAGGTGTTTCATCGGATCCATATTCACCATATATTATTACACCAAACTTGTAACGTACACAAAAAACGGATTCCATGCATGAACGGATTTCCTGTGAGACAGATTCCAAAGACTTATTGCGTGTCCAATGGAAAAGAGCACAACATCTTGCGACCATATTCTGAGATGTGGAAACAGGAATATCTACACACTTTACAGAACCGCAGGAAATGGCACCGGACAGAAAGGAATGTCCAGGTCAATGATGTCATCTTACTTAAAGATAAAGACGAGCATCGTAACGATTTGCCCTTGGGCGTTGTCACCAAAGTGTTTCCTGGAGAAGATGATCTATTGCGTAAAGTATAGGTCAAGGTTCGCCGAAATGGACGAGTTTCTTCATACATCCGACCAGTGAATGAGATTGTTGCACTTCTCGAGCAGTGATGGACTTATTTGTTCTTGTTGTTGCTCAATTCAGGCATTTGTGTACTTTAAAAATCTGTATGACTTTTTAGTTTTTATCATGCACAGTATGTGTAATTGAAACTCAATTTATGATAATTATTTATGAAAATACTTCCTTTGTTAAGTGAAAATAGTTCAAGTTTGATGTGATATCATTAAGATATCAGACGGGGAGTGTTCCGTCTCCGGAATAATTTTCAATTTTTTTCCGGATTTGTGTTTTTTTTCTTTCACAATATAGAAACGTTGTACAAACGTTTTGCGTTAGCTTCAGCATGTGCTTCCAAGCACGATTCCTACATTTCATGTCTCTTTGATAGCAAGACTTATCCTAGTGGAGTCTGTCCCTGCACAGCGTAAGTGTTAAACAATGTTATTTTCTTAATTATAAGTTTGTAAATATAGTTTATTTACTAGTCAAAATATATAACTCCACGCAACTGTTTAAGAACCATTATCTGTAAGCATTTAAACTTGTTGGCACGCATAGAGACGGATTTTAGCGAAAACTTTCCAGAATGAAGACATTATTTTAGTATCTAAAATGCACATGCCAAATTGTCTATTTACTAACCAGTTTCCATGGAAACTCGACCCAAACTTCATATATTTATCAAAATAGGCGATTTTTACAGCAGTGTTATAAACAAAATGCGACAAGCTCAACGTTTAACAAGCAAACAATTAAATCATCAATGTTTCATTGAAGTCTAAAAGTGTAAAAAAACACGATGGAGAAGGTATCCTTATTGTTGTGAAATAATAAGTTAAAAATGATTATATTTTTGGAAAATGAATTATCTCCCTCGAATTTAGAACTCTCTAGTGCTGAGAGTTCAAAAAGAGAAGTGTTGAAACAACATGTCAACAAAGTTTTTTTTCCCCATAACCTTTAAGATGTTTTCCTTATTTTTGTTATGACCCATAGATATTGTCACTACACCTCTAATATGAACCATTATTAGTGTGTCTGAAATTCCATCCAATGCATTATCATGTTTATGTAGTGCATTTGGACTTAATGAATCTATGTTACTTCAGGTTTGTTATACATATGAATTACTGAGAAAAATCATAAACTACAAAGAAAAATACCATTTAATATATTAAATACATGCATGTGTTATTAATGTTTCTTTCAAATCTAAAATACGAGGAGTTTCCCCTTTAAGTACCTTCAATCCCTGTATGAAAACAAACTAGAAAATCAATACACACAAGAAAACCAAATTATTAATTCTGTAAGCAAAAAAAAAAACAACAACAACAAAAAACTGTGTGTAAAGATATAGCTATTACCATACATATTCTGGTATTCTATTTATGATATAAAAATTATTTCCTTAAACCATAAAAGCTTGGAAAATATTCACACAATCACAAGTGTATCATTTGTAAGTTAGAAAATTGATTGTTAAAACCAAACACTTTTCACATATGTTTATATGTACATGTATTCATTTTTAAAGATGTTACAACTGTTTGTTGCATGTACATTTATTTAGAATGCATTCATACATGCAGGGAATACAATCAGCAGTTAGAGGTAGTTTTTAAATCTTGGAGTAGATCTAGAGAAGTATGTTACTTTCTTATAAGTTTCCTGCTAGCTGTTAAGAAAGTTGAAACATGTTACCAAACTAATTATTAAACTGTTTGAGGGTATTTTTTTCCCAAGGATACTCACATCCATGAATACAAATGCATGGATGTATTGTATTAATAGATAATGTTTTAAATCGGCGTTTGTTTAATGGTCTTTATTCCAAAATTTGTCATTCGGATATAGGAATAAGACTGTAAATATCAGATACACAGATCTTTTATTTTTTTATTTCTTCAAAAAATTGAGTTTAAATAATTTGCCATTACACGCACTGATTTATAGGGGTGTCGGAAGTCAGGGTCACTAATCATGTTGTATTTAAAATTACAAATTTCATAAACAGAACTAAAAAATGATAATGAATCCGGCCTACCCATGAAAACACTTAAAAATCATGTTTATTAAAATGTATTGTGGGGTCTATTGTATTATGATAGAAGTTACCTTAATTTGCTTTTATTATCTATTGAAGTTCACATACCATAAGATTTATAATTATTATAAACTTTTAAAATCAGCATCAAATTTATGACATTTGGGAAAAGTAATGAATTTAAAGCTAACTTGATGAAAGCAATATTTTTTTCTGATGAGAAATTACATTGAGTTCTATATATATGAGCCATTCTGATTCAGCCAAAACTGTTAATTGGTTTGAAACAATGAAAGGAATGAAATATCATGCTTTGGGAATGTAAAAATAACAGTAAATAAAGACTTGTTATTTTCATGAAAATGCAGGAATTGTATTTTTGTAAATAATGCATGTCAATTAATAATTATGATATCATATTGGGTACTTGTATAATATATATTGTGAAGTTTTAAAAAAGATAATTTGAAATTTCATGATCCTTGATTAGAGTTAAACAGGGAATATGGAATGAAATTAGCAGCCATGTAAATACTTTGATCTAAGGGAAATAGAGTGTTTTAAAGACTAGTTCTATTACTAGGACTTATTTGGTATTAAAAGTGTATACTATTATCTGGTAACTGAAAAATAACCATGTATGATGAGTAGCAGTTCCCAGACAAGTTTGTAAGAGTTCTTTAATGTTTTCTTCAAACTTCTTGGTTATAAGCATATGGGTTCATCCATGAATTAAAAATTAAAGTTGTTTGAGTGAGTGAATTAACATTTTAAGCAATGGAGAAATGGAAACTACAACAATTTGGATTCTGACCAGCATATTTATAATTGAAATAAATCTTATTTTTATTTTGCAGCTAAGAAAAATGCAAGCATTCATACACATAGTACATAAATAACAACACATGGATCATTACTTACAAGTACATTTTGCATGATTATATTTTTACTTAAATATATACAATTGATTTGAAAAATTAATTAATTTCAGCAATCTAATTTTTATGCATTTTTAAAAATTCATTAAAGACCGGGGTTGACCTAGTTGAATATCCACACGGACGGCAATTGAGCATATAAGGAAGCAGGCCCCTCCTCCAAACTGATAACACGGCAGAGTGAATGTATTAATAGATAGCTGCATACCAGAAGCACGTGCTGATCAGAGAACTACATAATTTTAATGGTCATTTAAAAATGAAACGGTGTGCATAGTTCCTTTCCCGCATTTTCATTTTTAAGTAATAAGCATCTACACATGCATGTACTTCTAAATTGATCACTGCCAATGCAAGCATCCCTTTTGTTGTTTTCTTTTTTGTATCTAGAGCTTTGTTAAAACATCTATCATAGTAAGCATCATTTCTTCACATACATGTAATTATTTAGAAAATACTTTAAACTTAAAAAAAAACACCAAGAAATTCACTGGTCAGAATAACTCTTATCAACAACAGTGTGGGTTAGGTGCAAGAGGCCAATGCACAACTAGTCCTGACTCAGTGGGGAATCCCTCCCGCCAAATGTCAATAAATCAGCCTCCAAATCTGCAAATGTGAAAGAGGTTCCAGGGAGGAAAACCTATATCTACCTGATGATGTTGCATGTGGGCCTGAACTTTAAATATCAGAAATATTTGAAAAAAATATTCACATACTATTTATTAAATCAGATGTTAAGGTTACAAACTGTAGTTCACTGTAGTAGATTACAAGCTCAAGTTTCCTTTTGGTTTACCTCTGCCCTAATAAAATTCCCTCCAAAACATTCTTGTAATCCAAATTATGGCGGAAAAGATCAAACAGGGTGAATTGGAAGGAAGAGAAATTGTAAAGTTTTTAACTCATAAATTGGGATGTAGAAGAATTATCGACTAGTGATCTAAGATAGTGCAAAATGAGACATATGAAGACTGATGATTTACAGGGGAGTTTGTTGAACGTTAATTCTGCAAGATTATGTCAGAACAGCAATAACTTAGGAATGTCCCCATTGTTTATGCAGATCCATTAGAAGCTGTCCGATATGGTGAAAATCAAATTTTGGAAAGAAATAAGACTTTATTGAAGGGACAAACTTTTGGCAATATGGTTTTACAGAGCTGTATTCTAGACCCAAAAAACATCTGTGGGAAAGTTGGATTTTTCACTAGAATAATAATATCTGCATGATCATTGGCATCAGTGCATAGGATTGCTTTTAAAATTTCTCAACTAATGTGATGACCTATATGTTTATAATTTAAAACTGCTAGAACCTGTGACCTGGGAGGCCCCATGCGTAAACAGATATGGGAACTTGATACTATCAGTGTGAAGCTGCAGGACTGACTCTCTAGCTCTACAGAAGTGTGTGTTCTTTCTCTTTGTTTATTATTACCAGTGATGATAGAGTAATAAATCAATAAAGAAGGATTACTTAGTGTTATTCAGTTTTGAGGTAAGACAAGCTGTCCCGCCATTTACTGTGCGTCTCTAGCAATAGACATTTCCGGTAGGAATGTAAACAAAAAGCCGATTTCTCATCTGTCAATCAAATCTGAGGAAATTTGAATCTCTGGATCACTTCAAAATTTTGAATATGAATTTCTAAAGTAGTAATGCATCAATAATAATTATTTTACTATCGAGAGATGCCTTTCAGTTTACTTTAGTTGCATGACAAAATTTAATTTATAGTTTTTGCTGATTAAAGTGTAAATTCAGAAATTTATCCTCTGAAGTGAAAGGTGGCAAGAAAATTGAAATTTCCTCCATTTTCCTCATTGGCTGCTATTTATACCCCAGACCCGGTCTTTAAAGTTATAATTTAATAAAATACAGATGTATGATTTTATTAGTGCTACAACAATAACTTGAGGGATTGACGAAGAAGATGTCAAAGGATTTTATGATAATTTATATAAGAATACTATTTATAACTGGTATTAGTAATAATTATCATAATATAGTTTGATACCTAAATCATTCTTTGAATGAAAATTAAACATCAAGGAAGAAGTCAACTTTTTTTCACTGAATGAATACCGGTACATGTACATGTAGCATTATGATATTTATTACCATATAATGAAATATTACCATTGCAATCTGTTAGGCAAACAAGAGGCCTAAGGGCCTCATGGCTCACCTGAGCAACTGTAACCATAACTGATGAAATTAGAACAATGTATCTTGACAAGTTAATAAGGTAATTCTTGTTTTATAAAGATCTTTAAAAATTTTTGCACATATTTTCATGTTAAACGTCAAACGTTTTTTTCTTCGTGAACAACATTTTGAATTTTTTTTCTTTTTATTACAATGGTAAAATTCACCTCCCTCTGATTGTGGGCTCATCCTACTCCTAGGAATCATGATTTGAACAAACTTGAGTCTACACTATCTAAGGATGCTTCCATACAAGTTTCAGCTTTTTTGGCTAAATGATTTTTGAGAAGATTTTTTAAAGAATGCCAACAAATGTTTAATAATTATAAATAAAAGTCGTGCTCTGAATGTGACCTACAGTGATCTGTTTGTCTGCACATTCATCACCCCAAACATCTGTCCATCTAATGTAGGTCATATAAAATTACTCAAAAAAATTTCTAAGCATATACACCCTCCTTTAAGCTCTCTCTGACTCATACTTCTCACTAAAGAGAACTTTTTATGTAAAAAGTGTGGAGTGACCTTGAACCAATTTCAAGGTCAAATGTTAAGATCATAGCAGATGTTTAGTTCCCCCCTGAAAGATGGTGTTACCCTTATTCTAACAAATTTGAAACCCCTAAATTTCTGGATGAGTTGTGCTAAGTTTGGTTAGAATTGGTTTAGTGGTTCTGGAGAAAAAGCCAAAATGTCGAAAGTTCACAGGTGGACGAACAGACAGAGACGGACACCCTACATAAAGCTTTAAGCTCAGGTGAGATAAAACATGTTTGATAAAATATGCTCTCCTTTTTTTATTAAAATCTTGTATTCATTACATAATGAAATGAAACACAAATATATAAAATGTCTATTATACATAGAATTGAACATTGTTATTAATCCATGTTTCCATGGAAACGATTGTTTATATATCTTACCTATATTTGGTAATTTGTAAACCAATATTACAAACAGTTTCAATATATTGCCTATGTAAAACTATGAAGGTTGAAAGTTGTAAAATATACATTTTTGTTTCCATGGAAACAATAATTTTTAGGAAACTTCCCCATCATGTTTTGATTGTTTCTGAAAACAGGAGACCCAGTCATTTCAGGATTGGTGTCGGTTTGCATCAACCTGTCAGCAAAATTTATAGGGCATCACCAAAAATGCCTCATTTCTAGGTTTTTTACGAAGTCGATAACAAAGTACTAAGTACTTTTAAGCCCTTGGTACAATAAAGAAAGGTAAATACTTTGATTTGCTAAATGTATTATTCATTAGTTAGATGTAATGCTTTGAGAGTTTGATAAATATTTATCACAAACAAATATAATTGAAATAAATATTTAACCAGAAAAAGTGAAGCTCATATACAAATGTTTAAATGCTTACAGAGAATGGCTCTTAAATAGTAAGAGATCATTCGGATTGAATATATCGTGGTACATAATTGTACAATTCATACATGTTTTCCTATTCTAACATAACTACTAAGTATTCAAAATATATTGATTCATTTCATAACAATCTTTGATATATCTGTAAACTTTATTACTTCTGTATTTTCCTACACATGTTTTTGTGTGACAAATGTTTATTGTGAAATTGTGTCATGATATTGAGTCCATACTGTTTACATTCTGATAAGTCATTAAAGTTATGAAAGTTTTATTTTATATTTGTGGGGTATATCCTAATCCCCTCTCTCTCTCTTTCAATAATGGTCAATGAAATTGTAGTTGTATTGGTATTTAAGGCCCATTAGGTTAAATAATTTAAAAAAAAATTGCAAGGCGGAGTGAACGCATACTGAACAACTGATTATCTGATTACATACTCAATTTAACCAATATTTATATTTAACCGAGGCCGGTTCTAATTTGTTCTGCCCTTGATTTTTGAATGAATTTTTTTTCATGAAATTCTACTGATATAATTATTATTATAAGATAAAAAAATAAAACATTTACCACACCGTTTGTTTAAGGGGTCATTTCAAATTTTGTTAATTTTTAACATAGGACCCTATGGGATTTTGCTTGAAAGGTATCAATTTTGCATTTTTTTTTACATTTTTTTTTTAAACTTCTGCCCTAGGGATTTCTTTTTCTGTTCTACATATTAAAGTTATTGCTAAAAGGGATCAAATGGTCAAATAAAAAAAAACATTTTACCCCTCCTGGTTTGTTCCAGGGGTCTTATCAAAGTTGATTTTTGTATGCCCAATTTCTCAGTTTGTCAGATAATGGTTATTTTTTATTTGACAAAGACGGAAATTGTGATCTTTATAACATTATTAAAACATTCATACATATTTAAGTAATAAATAAATATATAACATTACATATCAAGGGTAATTGATATAAAATGCATGGTAACTGTCTTGAAATATATGAATTAAGCTATATTTAGGCGGGTTAAGAAAAGGCTTGCTGAACCATTTTCACTTTTTTGACCGAGCCCAAATATAGCTTATACTTCGAGACATTTATAAGTATTCCACAATATAATATCAATTTTACGCATCAAACGAGCTGTTTTTAACACATTGCTGAATATCTGCAGTTGAAACTATCACACCATAACGTCAACAAAGCAAAAAGATGAAGTCACAATACAAATGAAACGCTGCACGAAAGCATGCGTACTCGTTCTGTACTCGGCCTCGATAAGTGAACGTGGAACATCATACTAAATGAATACAATCAATTTTAGTCCATTAATAATATTACAAATAACACTTGAAGAGTATGTTTTCTATTAATGTGTGCATCACAGAATATTTATGTGAAGAGTAATCGTATTTAATCGAAAAAGTAATTATAATTACACTTAAATTCTTATCTGCAATAGACTAAATTACATTACAAGTAATCGAAAATCTCTTCGATTACAGATTACTGTCGATTACTTGAAAAAGAGTAATCATTACAATCGATTACGATTACTCGATTACGATTACCCAATGCCTGGTAGATATATTTTTCCATTAGATTCAGTTTAGTAACAAAGTATTGCGTTTAAACTAAAACAGACTTTATAAAAATGTACATGTTTTTTTTAATGAAAAGTTATGCTTAACATATTTTAAATGTTAAATTGCAATTCTAAAGTGTCAAAATTACTTTAACAATTCAACGACAAAACTAATGCCGTGTTCTCAGATCCTTTTAAAGTTCCGAAACTTTCATATTTTAATTCAAGTTTTGACTCTTCAGTAAAATGTACTTAAATGAATAATATTCTGACAAACTAACGCAATAATTTGACAAGAAAAAACAATTTAATTAGCGGTTTATCAAGGTGCCTAACTAATGAATGAATATTTTGTCAGGGCTAAAAAACTTAAGGTTATGATAACTGGAAAACATTGAACGAAATAATAGCAACAAATCAGAGAAACCAACCTTTATTGCAGTTTATACCCTGGTATCCTGGGATGCAACTATCACATTGATCCGTATTCGTTTGACATTTCTGATCGATGCAGGTTGCAGGACATGAATATGGACAATTTTGCCAAAACTGTTCTTTGCATCCTGTGAAAGCAACTGTGTTTATGTACTGTGTTCATCTGAAGTATATCAGACGAAAGAAGCATTTTGAAAAAAAAATATGTATGAAAGTACAAAAACTTACCATAAACTTCCACTTCACAAAGTTCATTGAATGCGTATTCTGAATAGTATATTCTGTTCAGAGTTTGGTTACGTTCGTTATAGTAGATAACATAACGGCCGTAAACAGAACATGTAATATACTGGTTTACAGATGGTCTGCCAGTTGTGTCTTTATAACAAAGGTGACCGTCGTCTTTATTTGAAGTGTTTGAAACGTAAAGTGAAAACCCTGCCATTCGATTGACAAATGGACTTTGATCTAGAATATCACAATTGTAAATATTTATAAACATTAAAACATTAAATCCATTATATTAACATCAACCGACTATGATTTCTTCTATCCATTATGAAAACTATAATTTATTTCATAACTAACAAGACTGAAATCTACACGCCCTGTTTACCGATTAATTAAAACCAAGTTAGAATAATCACGCTCACGAAATAATAATGATAATTTCAGATTAAAATTCCCATAGGAGACGATTTGGCTGTTTCTTTAGCTGATGTACATTAACAGTATTCTTGTAATTTTTACTTACTTTACACAATCAATTTATCAATTTGTTAAAATTTGTTAAAAGAAAGATGTATATGTAAACAACAAAATAACTTCTTTGACGACTTATGCAATTAATGAAGGTAGCGATCGTTGCAGAAAAATACATAACCCACTAACGCATGTTATGTATTTTTCCTGCAACGTTGCCATTTTCATATCCTGCATGAAAAACTAAAAAAGCATTGTATGGTGTAAATAAATACGTTTTATCGAATTAGTAAGATAAAATGCAGCATACCTTGGTTATCGGTTCTGTAGTAGATGTTGATATGACTGATGCTAACCACACTTTCCAAATCAACTCTCCACATCGCTGTATAAGATCCCTCATTTGAGATAGTACACTGACCTCCTGTATGCCCTCGATTTGAATACCACCCATCTACTGCATTTGCACTTCCAAAATCTCTTGATAAGTCAGGCCACGGATTCTGTTCCCATGTAGGTTTACTTAAAGCTAGGTTTTCTATTCGTGTAAAAAATATGAATACTATTGCAAAAAATCGTAATGATAATTAGTATAAAAAATGCTGTCTCATTCAGATGCAAGACGGTAATTAAATCGTTCAAACACTCTCATCATTTTTTGGAAATTCGTAAATGCAAAAAGGTGCATCCTTCATGACCCGAACAAATAGAGTGAGCTTTGATAAATATAATATTATTCAATGGTTTTTGTAAGCTCAACTAATCAAAACACGGATAATATTTATATTGCTCACTGTTATATCTTAAAATGTTCTTTCAAAACGTAGACAAAGAGTTTGTGATAAAAAGAACATTAACCTACTCTTGTTTTATGATGATAAATAAGGGCAAGCGATATTTTATTTTCAAATTTTCTTTTAAAACGTACGCAAACAGTTTGTGATAAAAATAACATTAACCTACTCTTGTTTGATGATGACAAATAGCTAGATAGGGGCAAACGAGATACCTTATGCAAAAAGATTTTGATACATTGCTTTTGATACGTTAAAATGCAATGCAAAAACTTACACTATTATTTTTACCGTAACAAACATGAACTTTTATATAATATGATCACTTTTTCTCGCTTTTATGAAATTATGATCTTAATTTTAATCTTAATTATATCTATTTATCTTGTCAATATGTAAGTAATTGAGAAAAAGTGTTCAGCACTATATACTATATCAGTGACAAAGCTTGACTAATTGTAAAATTACTACACACATATTCAATTTATGTTAAGGTTTTGTAAAGTGAATTATCATTTTTTTATGTTTACGACTTTTTTCAAATAAAGAAGAGGAGCTCCACATTAGAAGTGATATGTAATATATTTTCTGACACATTAAGTTCAATTCTATAAAAGCACATTTAATTTTATCTATATAAAAAATCCAGTTGTTCCTCATTACATTGATGTAACATATTTTTTTCTAGAAATAATAAAAAAAAGTTTAAAATCCATCCTACATTTACTGTTGTAAACGAAGATAAGAACCACAACATGCAAATCGAAATCATGCATAAATAAAAATATGACAGAGTCACGTAGTTCAGAGTTTATATAATTATCTTATAATTTTAAGTAAGGTTAAAAGCTGTAAACACATTTCCCCCAATCTCGTGCAAATTTATGTGTATTTAAGAAACTGAAATGGTGTATTAGTTGTCTATTTTGGTACAAATTTGAAGGCAGCAAAAGTGTACAACATAGATTGTACTGCATACATGCCATACAAAAAGTTGTAGTCTGTAATTTAGACAGGGGCCGCAACAGGTATGCAATCATAAAACCCGTAAACAATATGTTGCCATATTAATGTTTAATTTACTTGCTTATCGATAACATAAGGTGATTAATTAACACACTTACCCAATGCGCTCACATGGACAACGTAATATAAAATCTGAATGATTTTAAATACCATGATGGATGTTGATATTCTGTAAAAAATAAGAAATCAAATCATGTATGATGTACTGGCTATTACTTAGATATATACCACATAAATATATGCCAACCGTCAGGTAAATTACTTGATGTCAACCAGATAAGATATTTTTTATTACGTGGCACCAACTGGCTTCCGTATCACCTTTTTTTAAATTTTACATTAAACTGAAGTGAAAGAATTTCCCTTTGGAAAAATGTCAACTGAATGTAATGTTAATAACTTGCTGGATTAAAAAAAAGTGGTCCTTGTCCTACTCCAGTGCTGTGGATTGACAAAAAAGAAAAAATCTTTTAGAGGAATTAGATGTTTTTATGACATAAATTAAACTTTTGCGCTGGTATGTTAAGGCTTCCCACAGAGATGTGTAGAAACCCACTTGTCTGTACTTAATACGACATGACGTCATAATCAACTTTTGACGTCACGAACTGCATTCCATTCGATAGTTCACAGGTTTTTATCATAACGTTAAAGTGAATTTTATTAAAACAATAATAAAACCGCTTGTTTCCTTTACAGAGATGCTGCCGTTAATGCTAGACTTATAGATTTTATTTATAATAATAATCTGCTAATTTAAGGCTTCGCTTAAAGTAAAAAAAAACTATTTATAAAGTAGTGGCTTGGAGACTATCCCTTTTATATGTAAACAACATAATGAAGAAATTTTAATGTATGTAAAAAAGGTTTGGTGCATGGGAAAGCTCAATACAATTTTAAAACAATATACATGAAATTGGTACAAAATATAAGCATTTATGTAAATCATTCTTTTGGAACCTACGGATAAACCCAAATTTTATTTAAACCGCTTTTTGGGTTTTTTATGCTTTGATAAAACATTTTAATAATATCTTTAGAAAAAAAAATATCTACGTTAAACCCAAGCAATAACTTTAAAGAATATCACATAACAAATTTTTTTGAAAAAAATAGTTATGATTTAAGGTCATTTATCATCTGCGTCGATGCCATTTAATTATGCAAGTTGCAATGAGCACGTCACGTGACAACAAACTGCATTTGACGTCACAAAAATACATCAAATTAAATGTTTAACAATGTTGTAAATATACGTTATGTTATTAAGATTTTAAGAAATAACCATTGTTTTTCAGCCGTATTTTAGCTCCTGAACATTTGTTGCATGACATGTTGTATTAATAAATACATTAAGAGAGAGAGAGAGAGAGAGAGAGAGAGAGAGAGAGAGAGAGAGAGAGAGAGAGATCTCATACGTGTGTGTGTGAAAAAGGTCAATAACAAACTGTCAACCATCCCAAAAACCCATAAAACGAAAAACAAGTTCGAGCACAGTAACACGGACCTCTAAAAAGATAGAGGAAGGATCAGGTGCCAAGGAGAGTGAACATCCTCTGCTGACCGGTCGCACTCTCTTTTGCTCTTTGTCATAATCGGGGAAAAACGCAGAAAAGTCTGCAGACAATTAGGTGATTGATTATGGTCTAACAATTAGTGTGAAACCTTCAGTCAGCATGCAACCCAGTGGAATATTGTATTTGCTGACAAGGTCGTTGTATCGACCATAGAACTTACAAAAAGATGACTTCAAACGAGACTGTTGATTGTCCTGTTTTATTAACTTGTTTGTCATTATCTCGCCTCGCCTTAAAAACTCTTCATACGAAGAGCATGCCTTTGTGTATCGAATTAATTGAAAGACAAAAACCCCATATGCAGGTGATGAAGGTATATATAAAGTTGACTATAAAAAAATTGAAGTCACCCCGTTTATCATTAAGTTTTGTTGGTAGGTAACCATCAATGTTCATTTCCAGTAAAATATTCAAATATAAAAAGGATGACGCAGACTCTGTGATATCTTCAGTTTCAAGTTCACTGTGATATATCGAGTCGACGTAAGTATGGAAATAACAATTGATAATACGTCGTCGATATACCTGAGGATATCTATATTGTGTGATTTTATATTTGTTTTATCCAACATGTTGAAATAGTGTAAATATACATGTATTAGCAGCGAGCCCTAAAAAATAATCATATCGACTACTTTTTTAATTATTTCTTTTAGCCTAAAAGATGATGCAACGTTGTGATATGCGGATATGTTGACCTGATCCAATACAATTTAGTACGTCATTTCGGTTTTTCTAAGAGCTTAATCACCTTAGAATAAAAAAAAAACCGGACTACTTAAACAGTAAACATTGTTGTCATGTACAAGCTGCAAATGTTTTTTAGTGAATTTACTCAAACAAAGAACCGTTGATAATTATTGAAAGAATAAAAAACCTTTACCACACGAAATTAGTTGAATTTTAAAAGTAATATTCGTCTGTGATTATATTCAACGTCCATGGCTATATTGTTTCTTGTCTCCGGGTCCAAAATGTTGTTCGTTATTTAGGATTCGTGGATCATAAAGGATGTATATTTGTCTTGTTTCTTGTGAAATAACATTTATCTTATAATTCAAAGACACATTATTAAAAACTAATGTTTATAACGCTTAGGTTAACTGTACAATGATGATGCAAAAGAGGGAACCAATTGGTTATCATAAAGTTAATAGAAAAAACATGTTTTATAACAACAAATGGCATTTTTCTAAATGAATAACTTATTCATCCGAACAAGAGACTGATTTCTGTACACAAATGCCTTATTCGATCAAATAAGTACATTTTTTGCCTAAAAAAGTATTGTTTTTCCATCTGGCTCTTCCTCGTCATGGTAATAATCATATATATATATGACGATTTTATAATTGTTGGTTGTTTAGATCTTTAATGAACTTAAATAGGTTAATAATTTTTAAACGCATTATGTTTCTTCGTGAAGATGTTTTGTAGATTATTAAATAACACATTTTCATTTAAACATAGTGTCCACTGTTTGCTATAAGGGAACTGTTCACTGATATGTGTGCAATAGAAGTACACACTTTGCTAAAGATAGATTTTCAATTAAAGTATCCGATCCATAATAGCCTCAGATTCAATGAATCTGGGTGCATAACAGAAATGTATGGGTGTAATACTCAGTATACTTGAACATAATTTTCCTATTTAAGTATCAATATGTTAAAGTGGAATGTGTCCTAATTAATGACCTTTTCCTTTTTTAGAAGAGTTGTTCCCCTTTGCTTTTATTCTATAAAAATTAATTCTAAAACAAATCTCTATAAAATTTATTTAAAAATTTTTTGGTATTCCTGATGATAAAATACGTCTTTCCACCAGAGCATGTTTTGATATTCCTAGTAATTACTTTCTTATCTTAAAAAAATGGGCTTGTCTCCATAGACCTTAATGCAATCTTCATTAATTAATTACTGTTTAGTTAATATTTTTGAAAATTTCTCTCGGTAAATCTTTTTCTAATCTGAAATGCTTTAAATAAATATCAAAGAATTAGATACATGATGAATATTCAAGGTTGGAAAAATTTGGTCCTAATATGGATCGGATACCTTAAATTATACATATTATTGAAATATCTACTGCAATGACATTTTGGTTGAAAAAGGCACTTATGGGATATTTTTAATTTATTTTTCTTTGCACAAATTGACCATGCATAGACTGATTTCGCTCCAAAAAAAATATATGCGAAAAAATGACAGCTAATGATTCGTTTCTGTCTTACGTGGTAAAATTGCTTATTCTTAGGAGTTAGCCTTAATCTAAAATGTTAAACTAATGTACACGACATGCAAATTTTTACAACAAAGCATCATAAAATCTTGCGTTTTTTAATGCATATTGTAAGTATAAAAGTCTATGTATGTAATGATGTTCTGTTATCCAATTATGGAAATACGATATATTTAATGCACTGTGTACTGTATTCCCTTATGCTAATGACTTTGAAAAAGGATGCATCTTGTGGAACACTAGCAAAAATTAGAGTGTAAAACTGGCGAAAATGAGGACACAAAACGAAAGTACAGATAACTAGAAAACTGACCAGTCAGGAAGGGCCCCGCTATGACAATTAATATAGAGAAGTGAAAAAAACTTTGAATTCTATCCTCTTTATATTAACAATGATGAAAAATAAATGCCCGGCATAAGATGTAAAGAACTGCAATATATATAAGGTGGTAAAAAAAATATATGAAAATTATAAGTAACAACTGCATTTTTAAAATTTCAAGATAATTCCTGAATGTCCAAAAACTCTAAATAGTAACCTTGTATCTGCATAAAACAGGGATAACCTCATGTCTTAGAAAAAAAAACTAAATTAAATGTGTATTTAAAAAAGATTTAAACAGGTGTTTTATAAAATGCAAGCCTTCAGTGAATGCAAATACATTGTATCACCCAGGGTTGACCTCAACTTCAAAACAAACATCAGTTGCAGACAAAGGTGTTCATTAATCTTCATATGACAGATAGAGATAAGCCTCTAAATTTTCTGCAGCAGGCAAGATAATTAATCCCAGGGGATCAATTGTTCTGCTCTCTCATCCTTTTCTTCTTAATTTACAATAAGACTTTTTTTTCAGAAATGACAGAATGGGGTTATTATCTGATTACCTGTTAAAACTAACAGCATAAAGGCAGCAAAAAATAAAATTAATAATTAAAAAATAAAAACAAAATAGTGAAAAAAGGATATCTTAATATATATCTTGATTTTAGAATTCAATAAAATTATCATAAATCATTGTGTACGGTATTTTAACCAAAATAAAGTATGAATATTATATATTTTAAATCCATATTTCAAAGAATGTACACAATATTAACTACACATCATTCAAAATTGACCTTAACTTCAAAACAAAGTTCAAAGATAAAGCTTAGGATTTTCTTCCTGTGGAAGGTTAATTAATCCCAAAGGACAAATATTGCACAGCCTTCCAAGTATACAATGGTAACATTCTCAGCAGTTATCTCTCTTTGCCCATTCATTATTATGCATAGTTAAGGAATCTATCCCACCACCCCAGCTCCAAACCAGAAGACATAGAGAACCAAACTTAGCATCAAAATATGTATTTCTGCCTACTGAACTACCATACCAAATTTGAACTTGATTGGGCAACCATGAAAAAAGTTATTAGAAAAAAACAGAAAATTTGTGGACGGAAGAGTGACAGACGGACGGACAGAAGGACGGACGGACAGAGTGATTACTATAGGGCACCCGCAAATCCTTGCGGGGCCCTAATAAATATCAGTTTTGTTTCCCTTATAATGATAAAGCAAATTAAAATATCTTTGTAATAAGCAGCCAACTTAAGGATTAAAAAAAAACATATACTTTTGAATCAAGCCCAAAGTTTGCAAAAAGTAACAATATCGCACGTAACCCTTCTTTTTAACCCTTACCCGGAAGCTTTTTTTTTTTACAAAATCTCTGTATGTTATTCTAGTTTGAATTCATGTGTTATGTAATTTATAATTTTAACCTACTAGTCGTTCTAGTTTTGCACTTTTGTTTTAGATATTTTCTTTAATGAATGTTGTTGTAGGGCCGATCCTAAGAATAGGCAGATCATCAAGTGCACCTATCAAAATGACTTTGATTGTAGTTAATAAGACATTAATGTAATGTAAACTTTGATAATACCTTTAGGTTGCATTAATTTGATGGTCACTGTTGCCCATATAAAACGCCTGGATTTTAAAAATATTAATTATAATATCACTGTTATATAACTTTAAAAAAAAGTTTGAATGAACAAAAAATACAACTATTACATATAATATATTTCATACCTTACACATTACAAGACGTTTTAATCCACGTTATTTTCTTGTCAAGAAAAATGAATTACTACGTAAAACAAATTCGACCAATAAACGTATAGGGAAGTGAGTTTCAAATAGAAAGCAACTGAACTATTTCTACTTAAGGACACAATAACGGGATATTATTGAAATTAATGTTGGACAGCAACCTTGTGTCATTTCCTTGTAAACACGTTGTAATCATTGGTAAACATTGAAAAACAAAGTAAACATAGAAATTACATGTAACGAATGTTGTATTTTTCACAGCCTATCAAATATTATAACAGAACGTGTCTTGGAAGATGATTTTTTTTAAATTAAGAAATGTCGGTATCTTCATTTGTTTTAAGTATAGTTATGATAAAACGTAAGAATTTGTAAACTCTGTCCCAGCACAATACGGCATAAAAAGCTAATGCATTTTATTGTGACAGACACCAAATAATATGCATATGATTGGGTTAACTATACATTTAAAACGCTGCTGAAATGAACAGAACAAAAATAAGATTTAATTTAAATAAAACTAGTTCACGTGAAGTAAATATCGACTCATATGAAATGCGCATATAGTGTAAATAAGAAGATAAGATATCTTTTTTTTATCGAGGGAACTAAAAGATGGAGAGTTTATTTGTACGCACATGATACAACAAAGGCTATATTTGCGGAAATAAAACAATGAAGACAATTCTATCAGATCATCAAGGTGTTTAAATTTAATTTACAAATACTTCCTCCTTTGTTAGATTACCTAGGCTGAAGACAACATCAATCTTAGTTTTGTATTCAACCTCGTCCGCGGTGTTGAGCCTTAAAGAACACCCCACTACGTTTTTATGGACAAAATGTACTATTTTATGCAGACTTGTGGCAAAGCAAATGGAATTTATTTTTCTTGATCAAACCTTTCTCTTTAAATTTGAGTGTTTTACCTTTATTTGTGGATTTAGATATGCGTTCGCCGCTAGACTATTCACATAAGTTCACATAAGTGTGATTCTTAAAGAACTGTTTACGCTTGAAAACATATTGGGCATTCATATTTAATAAGCAATGTAGTAATCCCGATTCTAAAATGAAATCCACTTCATTCAAATACACATGTATACTGACAAAATTCACAAAATGATATTTTCTTCCGTGTTAAGATAATTGATATATTTTTTTTAAAATTCAAATATGTGTATGTGAATGCAATAAACTAGGATGCTACTTTTACAAAACTTAAAAAAAAAAGTATGTGGTGGCTTTCAAATATTTAAATAAAGATGCATTAATATCTATGTAATATATCAATGTTTCCTCTGATCTTTTGTTTTTGTGTTCAAAGTATAGAACGATTCATAACTGATTTGTTTCAAATAACGTTTTTGTAAACAGTTGCTTGATAGACATGCATGTCTTTTATACAAATTTTAACTGGGTATAATTATATTCAAATATAAAAATTGAAACATTTAAATAACAACCTCATGTCACCGCCAATGTTACATTTTTTTTCAAATCATAACAAATAAAATGATAAAAAATGCCTCACATACAGATAGGATGTTGATTTCCTCTCTAATCCTGTCAGAACAAACAGTTTATATACACAGAACATAAGTTGCAAATTATTCAATAAAAATAGGTAATGCACAAATTAATACATGTCTTAAGAATTGAAATATATCCACCTACCTTTGTTAACTAGATCAGGAAGTTTACATAAGCAGTTAAAAAGGTTTGTTCAATCTTGTTGAAATAGACAAATGATACAATTAATCTATTGGTTGTTCCAAAACTTATGTAGTGCAGTTTATGAAGGTAATATATTTAAATAATAATAAAAAAAAAACTTCCGTAACTGACTTCACAAAATATCAAGCTTTTTAATCATTATGCAAAATTTGTTATGGTTTTGTGATAAGGTGGCTTCAGTTCGCTATGCATATGTCTGATAAATTTTCTGCCGTAAAAAGAAAATAAAAATCCTGTATGTTTATCATGAATGTGTATGGGAAGCGGAAAGGGTAAAAAATACATTTTTACATAATCAACGATAAACTAAATTCAGCAATCTAAAATAATATTATCAATGACCATAAGTGCAAAACCAACAGTCTTCTTTGCAAAATAAATGTACATAAAATCAATCAAAGATATCTAAATACAAATCAAACACAAAAAGTAAAATCAACAGATATAAATGTAAAACGAACAAACATCAACATGAAACGAGATGACGCAAAAGTAAACGCCAGGTGGTTTTTTTGGGAAGCAATATGCGTAATCGATTGTTGGAATCCGGGATGGTTCGCACCTATTCTGTTTCGCCCTGAGATATTTTATGGGGAAATATTTTATACTTTGTCAACCTCACTAAACTTCATTCATTATCAATAAATTTATCTTCATATCATTAAAAAATTGATGTATTTGTTTATTATTACAAATCATTCTTTATCAGTTATTTTAATCATTGAATAAATATTTCATAACATATTGCTGAATCTTTAAAACACATATGAAAAGAAAAAAATGTAAAGCAAGTACCTCTATTATCGGCTTTTGGGTCATAACTGTCATGTATGATAAATTGTATTGATAAAATCAATATTGGTAAATAAGCACAATGACGAAGATTTTTCAAAGCAATTGTTACATGACATTGAATCAGAGCGTCTTGTTGTACATTTTGAATTGACTGGGTGGGTGTAAATACAAAATTTAAAACATGGCAACTTAACGAGGCCGGATCTAACTTGTTTCGTGTATTTTTGAATGAAATTTTTTACATCAAATTCTACTGATATAATTATTATTTTAAGATGAAAAAAATAAGACGTTTGCCACACCGTTTGTTTAAGGGGTCACCTCAAAGTTTGTGAATTTTCAACATAGGACCCTATGGGATTTTGCTTGAAATGTATCAATTTTGCACATTTTTTACATTTTTTTTTTGAACTTCTGCCCTAGGAATTTCTTTTTCTGTTCTACATATCAAAGTTACCTCCTGGTTTGTTCCAGGGGTCTTATCAAAGTTGTTTTTTGTTTGCCCGATTTCCCAGTTTGTCAGATAATGGCTATTTTTTATTTGACAAAGACGAAAATTGTGATCTTAATAGTATTATTCAAACATTCAGACATATCTTAGTCATAAGAAAATATATAACATCACATATTAAGGGTCATTAATATAAAATATATGGTTACTGTTTTGAAATATATGAATTAAGCTATATTTAGGAGGGTTAAGAAAACGTGTCAGAGGGCTAGGTTTGCTAAACCCTCTTCACATTTTCAACCCGAGCCCAATATAGATTATACCTCGAGACATTTATGTTTATTACACAATAAAATATTAATTTTACATCTCAAACGAGCTATTTTTAACAAATTTCGCTGAATATCTGCAGTTGAAACTCTCACGCCATGGCGTCAACCAAGCACAAAGATGACGTCACAATACAAATGAAACGCTGCACGAAAGCGTGCGTACTCGTTCTATACTCGGCCTCGTTAAAAAGATCCAGAAAAATGGGGTGTTTAACAATTAAAATCATTAACTTTTTTTGAAATATTAAGAATTCTACTACAGTTATTGTCGAGATCAAAAAATGCTGCGGACATTTTTCTACATTCTACTACAATTATTGCCAAGATCAAAGAGGTGCCACGGACATTATTGTCCAATATATCACGGACGTCATCAGTAAATTATCAGATCAGAAATACCTATTTGTTTCACAATGATCTTGAAAGTACAACTTTGAACCGTTAAAAGTTTTAAAACGATGTCAAGTTCGTGTTTTAGTTCCAGTCAAAACCATGTGTATTGCCTCAAATGTATATTTTTAAGAGATTAATGCGGCTGTTTCTAGGACCTCCATAGCACATTTCCAATGCGTGTTTAAACATAAAATATATAATGTGTAGTAGTAATAATCGTATTAAATCACCCTTAAAATATTAGGAATATGTTTAAAAATATTTTATAATTAGGTGAAGAGTATTAAAATTCCAAAATAAAAAGTTTGTCGTTTGCATGTGATTTCTTTGATCGATACACATGTTAACATTACAAACAAAACCGTTTGGGTTACACGGAACAGCCGTCAAAATGAACAATATCGTGTTTTTATAAGAGAAACGATCTGTTGAAATAATGGGCTGTTAGTAAAAAAGAAATAAAATTCTTGTTATCGTGAATGTTGCAGGATAACCTCTTCGGTCTCGAAATGTTGTTTGAAATATCAAAGCCTCAGCTAACTCCTGGGCTTTGATATTTCAAAACAACATTACTGGACCTGGGAGGTTATTCCGCAACATTCACGAAAACTCGTTCTTTATTTCTTAAATATACCATGAACGTCATCAGTAAATTATCAGATCAGAAATACCTTCTTGTTTTGCGATGATCATGAAAGTACTTCAAACTGTAAAACGTTATAAAATCATGCCAAATTCACGTTTCAGTTCCAGTCAAAACAATATGTATTGCCTCAAATGTTTATTTTTAAAAGATCAATGCAGCTGTTCCTAGGACCTCCCTAGCACATTTTCAATGCATGTTTTTACATAAATTATATAACGTGTAGTAGTAATTATCGTATTAATTTGCCCTTAAAATATTAGGAATATGATTCAAAGATATTTTATAAATTAGTGAAGAGTATTAAAAATCCAAAGAAAAAGTCTGCCGTCTTCATGTGTTGCCTTTGATTGATAGACATGTTAACATTTCTATCAAGTAATAGCCTTCATAAAAGCTTGCCTGACTAAATACTATTCTTCAATGGACGCATGTATTGATCGAGGAGGCTATTTTGAAAAAAAAAATGAATTTTAATTTTCGCTGCTGATCATAACTTCATAAACGGAACGTTTATTATTTAAGAAAAAATTCCTTTCTTTTTCTTTGATCTAGTGCATGTTCATCACTTGAAATTTAATAATTTCATTTTTTTATAGGAATGCACATGCGTGTATCATTCAATCAATTGCATGTGAGCTTGAAAGCAGAAAATAACGCAATCAAATTTTTAACTGTTTTTTTTATATTAAGAAATACTAAAGAAATAAAAAAAGGATATTCACGCACGTGTTATTTTCATTAAAAAAAAACATTGACAACCAATTAAAAATAAGGGGGGGGGGGGATTCCCAAAATCATAAAGGAAAACCCTAATCCGTGGTGAGGGGGCGAGAATTGGAAGAGGCGTTAGTTTTCATTGTAACTTTAATTCAATTCCATTTAAACTCCTTATTTTCATTGGTCATATATTACATGTTCTAGTCAACTAATCAGCAATCATTATTGCCCTGCTATACCATTCACGCACCACTCATATATTTGATGGTTTGAAAGAACTGATCCACTGGCAGAGATCCATTTGAGGGGGATAAACCGATATTTTTGGTATTTGTAACAACTACATATATCAGACTTTGGGTCGAATGTTTCAGAAGAAATTTTTCGAATCAACATGTGTTGTTACCGCCAATACTGCAATTAGTCATATCTATGCTGGTACTGCAGTTAATCATACCTATGATGTGACGTCATCAGTTTTTGAGCTCAATATTTTTGTGTGTAGAGCCCGCGAACTTATGTGAGGCGGGCTCATGTCTACGATCACTTTGTACTGTATGTACTTTTCACTGGAGGAAACTACTACAAAATGACTCAAAAAGGTGCTGAATTTACCTTGGGAAGTAAAAGTAAAAACCGAGAAAGGTGTTTCAAAATACTGTTGACACTTAGTGACAACTTACAGAAATTATTATTATCATCAGAGGGTAAAGAAACGATTAGAAGAGCGTATAGCGAATGGCTCGATAAATACGAAGAATTTCTAGTGTCTCAGGATGAAGTACGGGCTTGGCTTTCTCCCAGTGATCAGGTCCCTGATAAAGAAAGATTTCAGAAGAGGGAAGAATACCTTATGGATTTGAAAAGTTCGGTAGAGGACTGGTTTACGAAACATTCAAAAAGTGTTGTGATTGATAACAATTCCGTGAGTTCTAGTGCAAGTCGCAAGAGCAGTTATTTGCAAGCGAAGTTGGAGGAAGGTCGGCGAAAAGCGGAATTGGAGGCCAGAGCGGCATCATTTCAAGAGAAAAAACAGATAGGAAGAAGAATGAAGAAGAACTGGATATAAAGACAGCTTTAAAAATATGTGATGAGAGAACTAAAATAGTCGAACAACTTGAAAAAACCGATCTGAACGAGGGACTTCGTCAGAGGCCGCGGGTGACATTCATCTGCCTTTATCAACAGTGACAACATCAATACAGGATCCCATAAAGCAGTCAAAGTTGAGTCCATATGCATTGGTGTTTTCGTCTGTTTCAAGACCATTACCAACATGTGAAACAGTTAACCACATTAAAAGATCTACATGTACAATGACACCTGGTATTCCATATGTGCTAACAATAACGCGCCAAAGTACACCATATGTGCCTGCTTCAAGTTATGCAACAACAAGTCGTCAACCACAGACTCAAGTTTTTTCTCATCTGTCAGAGCCAACGTTTACAACTGCAGAAAATCACAACAACGCAGATGATCTATTTACAGTTGCAAAAGAGCTCAACAAACCTAAATTTGACATTCAAAAGTTTGAAGGAAATCCAATGGACTACCAAAGATTTATCCAACAGCTCAACACCAAAGTGTGCGCTAACACCAGTTCATATGAAAAGCGCTTGAACTTTCTTCTTCAATTTACCAGTGGTGAAGCTAACAGAATAGTAACTGGATATTCACATTTGGATGCAGAAACAGGATACCTACAAGCTTTAGATGAACTTAAGGACTTATATGGTGATCCGGATGTTGTGGCTCATACTTACGTCAAGAAGGCGTTGGATTGGCCAGCAATTAAACCAGACAATTCGAAGGCATTAGACTCTTATGCAATGTTCTTAACCGAGTGTCAATTTGCTGTGAACAACGTAAACAGTGATCGAGTTCTTGAATACTCAGAAAATAAGAAACTTTTAATTAGGAAACTACCATTCTACTTACAAGAAAAGTGGCGAAATGTGGTGTATGAGCTTAAAGACAAAAGAGAAGCTGTTTCATTTCAAAACTTGGTAAACTTCGTCCGCAAAGAAGCTAAAAAGGCGAATGACCCTATTTATGGTAAAGAAGTCATGAATTCGAGTTCAATTGCACCAAAACGACAGAATGAAAAAGTGAACACATTTTCAAGACCGAGCCGGAACTTTGCTACAAAAACTATGGAGTCCCATTCATCTACAGAAAATCACACAGCTGCTGTTCAATACAAACCAAAATTTTGTGCTTTTGTGAAACCTTGCATCTATTGTGAAGGTTCGTCACATTCCTTGGTAGAGTTCAAGAACATTAGGAAACTTCCTCTGAAAGACAGATATGCAGTTTTAAAAGTGAAAGAACTGTGCTTTTCTTGTTTAAAATCTGGACACCAGAAGGGAGTTTGTCAACGCAAGTCATATTATATTCATTGTAAGAGATGTCATCCTTCTATACTCCACTTGGATCCTCGACAGAGCTTTGAACCTCCGGACCAGAACAACAACAGATTATCTGTACCTTCAGCATCTGTGTCTTCGGCAGCGCATATGGGGGCTGGGGAACTTGTGAGGCAAGCGCTTCCAATTATACCAGTGCGACTGAAATCAAGAAACAGTGACAAATACATTTATACATATGCTTTCTTGGATTCTGGGTGTACAGCAACATTTTGTACAGAGAAAATAGCAAACTTACTGGCAAAAAGACTTTGTTAAATCTGACAACCATGGGACAACAGAAGACAGAAAATTGTTATATTCTCTCTGGACTTGAAATAACTGACGTGAATGGTGCCAATCCAATAGATATTCCTTCTATTTACGCACAACCAGAATTACCTGTGTCCAGGAAAGATATAGTTTCACTGAAGGACCTTCAAAGATGGCCGCATTTAAGTGACATTCACATTGACAGAATACCAATAGATAGTGATATCGGTTTGTTAATTGGGGTCAATGTTCCTAAAGCAATGGAACCATGGGACATAATTACTAGTAAAGACAATGGTCCATTCGCTATGAAGACTATCCTTGGATGGGTAATCAATGGACCAATCGACACAGTTCCAGAAAATGGCATTTTTAACACATTGGTGACGGTCAATTGCATTGATGCAACATTAGAAGAACAGATAACTCAAAGGAAGATAAAACTTTCCTAGAATTGGTGAAAAATTCAGTTCATTTTAAGGACAGACATTATGTCATTGACTTACCTTTCAAATCTAAAACTGTTACAATGCCTAACAACAGAAAACAAGCAGAACAGAGACTGATTTCATTATCCCGACAATTTGAAAACAACATTGAATTTTGTGACAGTTATAAAGCATTTATGGACAAAATTATCAGTGAAGGTTACGCACAACAAGTTCCTACTGAGAAGCTAGAACAAAACGATGGACGTGTGTGGTATTTGCCGCATCATGGTGCATTTCATCCCAAGAAGAATAAACTGCGCGTTGTATTCGATTGTGCAGCCAAGTTCAAGGGTACTTCACTAAATGATCAGTTGTTACAAGGCCCTAACTTGACAAACACACTTATTGGAACTCTGATCAGATTTCGGGAAGATGAGATAGCTGTAATGGATGATATTGACAGCATGTTCTACCAAGTGCGTGTACCTCTCCAGGATGCTTCATTTCTTCGATTCCTATGGTGGACAGATGGATATCCTTCGAAAAGTGTATCTGAATACCAAATGGTTGTGCATTTGTTTAGTGCAACATCTTCACGTAGTTGTGCCAACTTTTGTCTTCGAAAAACAGCTCAGGATTGGAAAGGAAAGGATATTTCAGTGAAGAGACTGTTAACACCGTTCTCAAAAACTTCTGCGTAGATGATTGTCTTAAGTCTGTCAAATCTGTGAACGAGGCTGTAATCTTAGTGAAAGACTTACAAAGATTTTTAGACAAAGGTGGTTTTCACATTTCAAAGTGGATAAGCAACAGTCGAGATGTCATGAACTCAATACCTGTGCCATAGAGAGCTAAAGAAGTTAAGACTGTAGATCTAGATCATGATACTTTGCCGATTGAAAGAGCCCTTGGAGTCCAGTGGTGCGTCGAGTCTAATTTCTTCAACTTCAAGCTGGAATTGAACAAAAAACCGCTTACCAGACGAGGAATTCTGTCGATGGTCAGTTGTGTATATGACTCATTAGGATTTTTGGCTCCATTTGTACTCAAGGCTAAATGTATCCTTCAAGAACTTTGCAAAATGCAATTAGGATGGGACGATAGAATTCAAGATGACCTCGTAATTCAGTGGAATCATTGGTACCAGCCCCTCCAGAAACTAGAAGACTTCAAAGTGAACAGGTGTATCAAGCCCTTTGGATTCGATCAAGTCATTGCGCAGATACATTTCTCTGACGCAAGCGAATCAGGATATGGCACAGTGTCCTACTTACTACTGGAAAATACAGACGGAGAACGTCATTGTTCTTTCATCATGGGAAAATTTCGTGTTGCACCACTCAAACAGACAACCATTCCAAGATTAGAGTTGACGGCAGCTACAATAGCTGTCAAAACCAGCAAGATGTTACTGACCAAGCTGGACATGCCCATCGATCGCGTTGTATTCTGGACTGACAGTATGACAGTATTACGTTATATTCAGAACAGAACGGTAAGATTCCATACTTTCGTAGCTAACAGACTAGCAGTGATACATGAAGGATCACAGCCAAGCAATTGGAGATACATTAACACGAAAGTCAACCCAGCTGATTACGCATCAAGAGGTATATCGGCCAACAGTCTTATCATGCAAGAAAACTGGATCAAGGCCCCAAGTTTTTTTTATTGCAACCAGAGGATCAGTGGCCCAAACATCCAATGGAGATCGCTGATACAGAATTATTGGACAATGACCCAGAGGTGAAAAGAGTTACCGTCAGAGCAGTCATCGCAGAACAACAGAATTTAGACAATTCTACCGAGTGTATTAACAAGTTGATTCAACATTATTCTTCGTGGTACTTATTGAAGCGAACAGTGGAATGGATTCTGAAAGTGCGGACAAAATTGTTAAGGCGTGTGAACATGAAAATATTCAATTCTAGTCCAATATTTCAAGAATCATATGATAAGAGTGTTCTGTCTCACCAAGACCTTAAAGAGGCAGAAAAGTCAATACCGAAATTTGTTCGACAACAAGAATTTGACAAAGAAATCAATGCTCTTTCTTCAGGAAACTCTCATGTGAATCGTAGAAGTCGAATCAGAAACTAGGATCCATTTTTGGATGATGGAATTTTATGTGTCGGCGGTTAACTACACCAGTCAAGTATTCCAGCAGAAATGAAACACCCAGTTATTCTACCCAAAGATCATCATGTGTCAACTATCATTCTAAGACAAATTTACCAAGAACTGATGCATAGTGGTAGAAATCATATGTTGGCAAAGTTAAGAGAAAAGTATTGGATTATTCATGCTCCGTCAGTCATCAGGAAGCTGATGTCACGATGTGTTACATGTAGACGATTCAAGTCGAAAGTTGAAGAGCAGAAGATGGCAAATCTACCAAAGGATCGTATCATTCCAGATGAACCACCATTTAGCAGAGTAGGAGTCGATTACTTTGGACCGTTCGAAGTAAAACAAAAGAGAAGTCGTGTGAAACGTTATAGCGTATTACTCACCTGCTTGGCAAGTCGAGCTGTACATTTGGAAGTAGCAGCTTCATTGAACACTGATTCTTACATAAATGCCTTGCGACGCTTTATTGCCAGAAGGGGACAAGTTAAGAAGATACGTTCTGATAATGGAACTAATTTTGTTGGTGCCGAACGTGAACTTTCCCGATCCATACAGTAATGGAATCAACACCAGATTCAAAAATCAATGTTACAGAAGAATGTAGACTGGCAGTTTAACCCACCAGCTGGATCACATCATGGTGGAGTGTGGGAAAGAATCATTCGAATTATTCGCAAGGCCATGAACAGCGTTCTAAGGGAACAGACCTTGGACGACGAAGGACTTTATACCCTGATGTATGAAATCGATATATATGATCAACGATCGACCAATTACAAAGACTAAAGATCACCACTCTCATTTGGAACCACTTACACCAAACCATTTGCTCTTAATGAAGCGGAAGCCAAACCTGCCTCCAGGAGTTTTTGATAAGGACGACATCTATCACAGGAGACGGTGGAGACAAGTTCAATATATGGCAAACCTGTTTTGGCATTGGTGGGTAAGGGAATACCTACCGCTTTTACAAGAAAGACAGAAGTGGCACAAAATCAATAGGAACTTGCAAATTGCTGATGTTGTGTTAATAGTCGATTCTAATTCTCCGAGAAATTCGTGGCCTATGGGCATTATTTGTGAAACTATACCGGACTGCAACGGACTTGTGCGACAAGTTAAATTTAAAACTGCGACAAATATTCTGATCCGCCCCGTTGATAAACTCTGCCGGATTCTAGAAGGAGATTGTTAGAACTGTTGGATTATTACGAACTTGTGTAAATTTCTGTATTATTATTTGTGATCATTGAATGTGTGTTCATTGTTGACATTTTCTAGGAACAATTCCTAGTCATAACACAAATGTGATAAAAACTAGGTTGTTTGTAACTTAATGATGTAGAGTATTTTCGACGTAATTGTGTCATATTTATTCCACAATTAGGGGGCTGGGTTGTTACCGCCAATACTGCAATAAGTCATATCTATGATGGTACTGCAGTTAGTCATACCTATGATGTGACGTCATCAGTTTTTGAGCTCAATATTTTTGTGTGTAGAGCCCGTGAACTTATGTGAGGCGGGCTCATGTCCACGATCACTTTGTACAGTATGTACTTTTCACTGGGGGAAACTACTTAATTGTAAATCGTCATACGTCATACGTCTATTGATTCATCTATCGTCTTACATGTTTTGTTACCCTCCAAAATAAAATAAAGGCGCATTTACAAACGTTTCCTCATTTCACTGGTTAGTACCAATATACACACTTGAATTGTAATTGTTTAAAGTGCATTTAGTACGAGACGTGAATTATATCCTTTTAAGATGAATGAACTCGACCACTTGATCGAAAATCGGGTCACAGCCCGCTTTGGCGAATTTGTTCCTCCAATATTCCAGCTACATGAATACATATTTGTTTTATTTCAAAATGATTATTCGTTGTATGTGATCATAATCCAACATTGATTATTACTTGCATTGTACATGTACCGTAATGGGCAATGTGTAACAACTTGTTCTATTGACACCCCTGTCTCGCACCGTTCAAATACGGCAATCTTTTTTTTTTAAATCAGGGTTATACCATGTACACGCGTGCATGATGAACATCCCTTTTACTTGAAAGCTCTTGCTCACTGTTGCTTGTTACATCCTATATAACATGTTCATCAATTGTAAATGTTGACATACTGAACATGCATTGGCTTATCTTTTTTATGAAAAATCTTGACATTGCTTGCGCCCTTTACCTGCACTGTTTCAGAGAATGCTTTCAAACCTTAGATATCCCTTACATCATAACGTCAGGCAACAAAACCGTTGGTCTTACACGGAAGAGCCGTCAAAATGACCCAGATCGTCTCTCTATAGTAGAAATATCTGTAGAAATACTGGGCTGTTAGTAAAATAGAAACGCCTTGGTTTTTATATTTCAAAACAACATCTCTCGACCTCGGAGGTTATTCTGCAACATTACAAAAACTCGTACTTTATTTCTAAAATAATATGGGTGTTATTATGACGAGTTGAAAACCTAAAAGATTTTCATGTTGAGTGTGAATCCCAAGGATTTGTTGTTGTTTTTTTTCTGCATTCGTAAAAGTTCATTTAAATTAATTGATAAAAAGAAATTTTGTACATTTGTATACCTGAATAAAAGGCTTAAATAATTGTTATATTTTAATCAAAAATTTGTTTACGAAATAAACGATATTTCATTATCTAAAGTTAGTTTTAACAATCTTTCTGTTCTTTTCAAAGAACAAAAATAGTTTTGACACATAAAAATGATTTACATATTCTATTTACTATAAGCATATAATTGAAACCAACTTAAATTGTCAAACATGGTTTCTAAATCGAATGACAAATGGATAAGCTATTCTGTCGAAATTATCTAGACCCAATCCGTACACAATTAATTATAAAGATAATTCTCAAACTACAACTTGTCAATGGGATCGTCCTTTTTAAGAGCTACTACGCAAAACTGCAGTGTTAAGAGGATCAGGTATTTATGATATGTAATGTTTTAATTCACTTCTCCAACCGAAACATTAAGTAATTAAATTCGGTCTTGTAAAGCATTTACTTTAGTTTTTTTGAAGTACCTGTTTTCCTTCTCCAGATGATGGAATTGATAACACTTCCAAAAAGCACAATTACAACTGACAGAACAACACCAATGACAACAGGCGTGTTGTCACCACACGATTGTCGATTGCTGAACTTGTCTTTATAAAACGGTACACATTTACTGACTACTTTCTATTACAATTCAATCTCAAATAACAATACTTAAAAATAATCATACATGTTTGTGACAGTTATTGGTGACCATACTTTCTAAATTAAGACAGAAATTCCCTTCAAAATAAGCAAATAGAACAGGATATACTCCATAAATATAAATATAACTTTCTTAACTTTAATGACTTATCAGAATGTAAAATATATGCACTCAATATCATGACACAATTTCACAATAAACATTTGCCACACAAAAACATATGTAGGAAAATACAGAAGAAAGAAAGTTTACAGATGTATCAAAGATCCATTGATATGAAACGTATCAATATATTTGGAATACTTAGTAGTTATGTTAAAATATAGGAAAAAATGTATGAATTGTACAATTATGTACCACAATAAGTTCATTCCGAATTATCTCTTACTATTTAAATAGTCGCGCGGAGTTATATATTTGGACTAGTAAATAAACTATATTTACAAACTTATAATTAAGAAAATATCATGATTAACACTTACGCTGTGCAGGGACAGACTCCACTACGATAAGTCTTGCTATCAAAGAGCCATGGAATGTAGGAATCGTGCTCGGAAGCACATGTTGAAGCTAACGCAAAACGTTTGTACAACGTTTCTATATTATGAAAGAAAAACACAAATCCGGACAAAATTGAAAATCATTCCGGAGACGGAACACTAAAGGTGTTTGTCCTTGTCAGTTAGTGAATCCATAATGCAGTTAACGAGGTGTGACCACCCTAATGTTTAGAAAACATTCAAACTAAAGCCCCAATAAGGATTTTAATTTTAATTAGAACAATAAAAGCTCTAAAAACAATAAATCCATTTAATGAAGCAAGGTTCTCTCAATTATTTTTGCATATTGCCAATAAAAAAACCTCTAGACCTGTTTACTTAATTTAACAGCAGAAAATATTTACTAAAATGCTTCTTTAATAAGATTAAAATATGAAGACTAAAATTTTTTATATCATTCTTAATGAAAATTCCTATTGAACTCTTAATCGAAATCAACTTGAAGAGTTTATACACTATGTTCAGAAGAGGTATAGTTTACATTTTAGTAAAAATTTATAGAAATAATCGATTATTAATCGATTTCTTGTTTTAAATTAATGTATCAGAGAGAATATTTGAAAACTTTCACCTAAAAATGTCAATTTTTCATGGATAAAGTGAAATACGTAGGTCACGTAGTTTATAAAAATGGAATCGAACCAGATCCAGACAAAATTGAAAAAGTTGTGAATTGGCCTAGACCAACCAAACCAGATGAAGTAAGACAGTTTGTTGGATTAGTTGGTTATTATCGACGTTTCATCAAATACTTCACAAAGATTGCAAAACCATTAAATCAGCTGATGCCACCCACTTCACAGAAGAGCCGAAAGAATTCCAAAGCACCGCCATCTTGAGAATGGGGAGAAGATCAAGAGAAACCATTTCAACAACTCAAGAGACATTTATCATCACCACCAATATTAGGATTTCCAAATTACAATGAATTATTTGAACTTCATACAGACGCTTCTTTGTTAGGACTTGGTGCAGTTCTCTATCAGCTACATGTGTACAAGGCAACACAAAGAGAGTAATAGCTTATGCAAGTCGAGGTTTAAGCAAATCTGAAAAACTGAAATAGACTTTCATGGGACATCATTTTCAAGCACGGGGGAGAGTAATACGGTGCATTTTATGATAATTACATTCATGCCTATCATTCATATTTCATTATCAACATCATTACCATCATCATTATCCTACATTCCATACTTTATATCTACATATTTAGAAACAGACTTCTATCCCAATAACTCCCTGTCTTTAATGCACCTATCAAGTAACCATTATTTAATTACCTATTCTAGTGGCTTCTTATATTTTGTAGCCTTAAGTCATTTTACCTGTATGGTCACTTACATACATGTGGGCAGGATCAGGTGGTTCACTTAGCCAATATGTACTATGTTTTTATAATTTTCCCCGCTTTAACTGAGTAGCCTTTGTGACAGACCAAGGCTAGTATTCTTAGGAGTAAGACCTGTTTTCTTCAAGAGACAATTTAACTTATTTATTTATTTATTTGATCAACATATTAAGCTGGAAGCAGTCGTTATAGTAAGTGTTCTTTTTTTAGTATTCTTGAACTTTAATAAAGAATTTAATAGATAATAATGATATTTTCTGTTAATTGGCTAATTCTACTTTTTGAGGTTATAATACCTTATTTATGAAAGAATGTATTTTATAAATTATCCCAGTAATTCGAATTCATAGTTTTGATAGTATCTCATTTCGAATTCATTTCTAATAAATGTGAAAGGTTAGCTATTGTTACCATATTTAATACTTGTAGTTAGAGAGTACTACCATGATCAGAGTATTCAGGATTGTGAAACCTTGTTCCATAAACAGGTGATCGTTACATAGAGGATATCTATATTGTGTAATTTTATATTTGCTTTATCCAACGAGTTGAAATGGTGTATATATTCGCGAGGCTTGACGATTTTGCCACTTGGGCTTCCTGAATGAATTAGTAAATATGATTACACAATATTCGCCACATGGTCGGGTAGGAACCTTCAATTCTATACCACTGTAGTCAATCTAGATCACGTGATGAATCTCTGCCATTCAGTCAATTGAAAGGTGTCTGAAAGGTAACTGAAATGTGACTGAATGGCATATGTATGCCATTCAGTCACCTTTCCAGACCATTCAGTTATCATTCAGTTGACTGAATGGCAGAGAGTCATTCCTGTGGATATTCATATTCTTCCCTTCATGTCTTGACACAATTTGACTTCCAGAGTTTATGACACTGGAAAGTGGCTGCTACTCCCGTCCCTAAAAAAATATTCTAATGCCCCCTGAATATTATTAAGAAAGAGGTAGTTTCCTACCTTAGACAAATGCACACCATCTGAACTGTAGATGGTTTGCCAATAAACTGGGGGTGTCTGATTATTCTCCCTCCACAAGCTAAAATTTCCTTCGCAGCTTACCTATTGAACGTGATTCTAGCTTGCTCCATACACATAGGCTTCTGCGAGTACCTCCATGCATTCAAATGTATTCAACCCTGTACTATATGCAGATGTTGTATTAAGCGAAATGGCTGCCCTTAACAATCTAGATGCTTCACCTGCAAGATTAGCCTCCGAAACTCGTATCCGGATCCTTCTTTGCTATTGGTGCCAATCGATAAAACCTTCCCCACTGTTTGCGAGAAATAACATCTGATACAGAGTTATCTATGCCAGGAATATGTTTAGCTTTAAATGTAATATTAAATTGCATCAACATCAAGACCAACTGCCTGAGCAGGGACATGATTCTCTTTGACCATGAAGACTGTGTAATAAGCAATGTTATCTGTATAAAACTGAATTTTTTTTAAAACTGAAGTGCCTAGCCCATGTCATTACTGATAATACAATGGGAACCAACTCAAGTGAAGTAATATCTTTCATCACTGCTTCATTCTCCCAATTAAGTGGCCATTCAAAATACATCCAACTATTTTGAAAAAAAAAAAAAAAACACAGCCAAGACCAATAGATCCCGAACTGTCAGTATACAGCTGTAACACTCTCGAATTTACCCATTCCTGCTTTGGAAAGAAAGTTACCCCATTAAAATTATCCATAAAACCAAGCCGCGTGAGCATGTCCTCCCTAACTGCCTTATATATCCTTATCTTAAACGTTGGGTTAGCTACTCCAATTAAGGCATCATAGAATCTCCTATTAAATGCTCTGTTACCCCTAACGGAAGTAGTTTAATTTACCAACTAATGATTCTAGTTCCTTCCTTTTGACCTTCTTTCTATCAATCAATTTTTAGCTCACCTGAGCCAAAGGCTCAAGTGAGCTTTTCTGATCACAGTTTGTCCGTTGTCTGTCGTTGTCGTTGTCGTCGTTGTCGTTGTTAACTTTTCACATTTTCATCTTCTTCTCAAGAACCACTGGACAGATTTCAACCAAATTTGGCACAAAGCACCACTAGGTGAAGGGGATTCAAGTTTGTTCAAATGAAGTGCCACGCCCTTTTTAAAGGGGAGATAATTGAGAATTATTAAAAATTTGTTGGTATTTTTCAAAAATCTTCTTCTCAAAAACTATTCAGCCGGAAAAGCTTAAACTTGTGTGGAGGCATGCTCAGGTAGTGTAGATTCACGTTTGTTCAAATCATGGTCTTCAGGGGTAGAGAGGGGCCACAAGAGGGGGATCAAGTTTTACATAGGAATATATAGAGAAAATCTTTAAAAATCTTCTTCTCAAAAACTATCAGGCCAGAAAAGCTCAAATTAAAATGGGAGCATCCTCAGGTAGTGTAGATTCAAGTTTGTTCAAATCATGGTTCCCGGGGGTAGGGTGGGGCCACAATTGGGGGATCAAGTTGATTATAGGAATATATGGAGAAAATCTTTAAAAATCTTCTCAAAAACTATTAGGCCAAAAAAGGTCAAATTTAAATGGAAGCATCCTCAGGTAGTGTAGATTCAAAATTGTTCAAATCATGGTCCCCGGGGGTAGGCTGGGGGCACAATTGGGGGATCAAGTTTTACATAGGAATAAATAGAGAAAATCTTTAAGAATCTTCTTCTCAAAAACTATTAGGCCAGAAAAGCTCACATTAAATTGGAAGCATGCTCAGGAAATGTAGATTTAAGTTTGTTCAAATCATGGTCCCCGGGGGTATGATGGGGCCACAATTGGGGGATCAAGTTTTACATAGGAATATATAGAGAAAATATTTAAAAATCTTCTTCTCAAAAACTACTAGGCCAGGAAAGCTCAACTTTGAGTGGAAGAATCCGCAGGTAGTGTAGATTCAAGTTTGTTTAAATCATGGTCCCCGGGGGTAGGGTGGGGCCACAATAGGGGGATCATGTTTTACATAGGAATATATATAGAGAAAATCTTTAAAAATCCTCTTCTCAAAAACTATTTGGCCAGATAAGCTCAAATTAAAATGGAAGCATCCTCAGGTAGTGTAGATTCACGTTTCTTCAAATCATAGTCCCCAGGGGTAGGGTGGGGCCACAATTTGGGGATCAATTTTTACATAAGAGTATATAGAGAAAATCTTTTTAAAAATTTCTTTTAATAACTATTTGGCCAAGAAACCTCAAATTGGCATGTAACCATCTTCAGATAATGTAGATTCAAGTTTGTTCAAATCATGGTCCCTGGGGGTAGGGCGGGGCCACAATGGGGGATACCTTTTTATATAGAGAGAAAATCTTTAAAAGTCTTCTTCTCAAAAGTATTAGGCCAGGAAAGCCCAAATTTGAGTGGAGGCATCCCTAGATCATATAGATTCAAGTTTGTTTAAATAATAGTCCAGGGGTAGGGTGAGGCCACAATGGGGGATGAAATTTTACTTAGTAATATATAGAGAAATTCTTTCAAAATCTTCTTTTTAAAGACTATTTGGCCAGAAAAGCTTAAACTTGTGTAGAGGCATCCTCGGGTAGTGTAAATTCAAGTTTGCAAAATCACTAGTGGTAGGGCGGGACCGTGATGGCGGTTTGAATTTTTACATAGGAATATATAGAGAAAATCTTTAAAAATATTCTGGGAAAGTTTTTGGTCCAAAACTCAGTACTTAGTGTGAAAGCACAGGTTATGAGATTAAAGGTAGATTTAAGTTTGATGAAACCATGATTCCCTAGAGAATAGTGGGGCCACGAAGGGGGGGGGGGGTATATAGGAATAGAAAAAAAATATTAGGTACAACAACAAAAGGGGCTTGGTATTTACCAAAAAATAAGAGGTGGATAAAAATTGGCAGATTTTCAATTTTTTTTAGCAAGATCTACTGTACTCAGTTGTCAAGATATTTTGATACTGTAATGCTAATTTGATCAGAATTAAGGCAATTGTTGCTCAGGTGAGCAATGTGGCCCCTGGGCCTCTTGTTTCTATAAATCTTTTAATTCTAGAATCTTTGATGTAGGAATTCTAAAACACTTTGGACAGTATCAATTTCTAAAGCAAGAAAAATAAAAGAAGTCACTGGACCCTGTGTTTTATCATCTGCCAATGGAATTCCAAATTCATCACATGTTTGCTTAAAGATTTCCATTAAAGTCCTACATTCTCCAGTTTGTTTTCTTCCAGCAAATACGAAATCATGTAGGTAATGTTCTAATGTGGATAAACCTGCCTTTTCTTTAACAACACACTGCAAAAAAGTTGAAAACTTCTCAAATAAAGCACATGATATTGAGAAGCCTATTGGTAAACACTTGTCAAAGTAAAATTGATTTTTAAACCTAAGTCCTAGCAAATCAAAGTCCCCTGGATGTATTGGTAACAAGCGAAAAGCATTTTTGATATCCACCTACCTAACTCAGCTGAGGGACCTAACATGGCTATTATATCAACAACTGTATCAAAAGCAGTATATTTGACTGAACATGTACTTGGATCAATAAAAAAAATAATACCCTGTGATGGAGGGTATGACAAATGAGTTATCATTCTTCAGCCACCACTGGATTTGGGTACTAAGCCTATAGGGGAAATATGAATATTTGGCATTGGGGGATGTGAAAAAGGACCCATTACTCTTTCTTCCCTAATTTCTTTGCATATTTTGTCTTCTAACTGGGCTTGGAGCTGGTCAGCTGATAATAAATCATTTAAAACAACACCAATTCTAGGACATTGATAATTAAGCATGAAACCATATGTAAAACCTTGAAACATTTCAATTGCAACCTGTCTAATAGGATATGTGTCTAGATATATATACAAATGCGAGAAATAAATTGGGGTGCGACCCATGTCCCATAAACCTGGGGGTTGAAAATCTAGAGGGTCTTGTGAAATTGGCTCCCTGCGGTGTAAAGCCTTGTTGATGTCTTGGCCTTGATGCTTATTATGGGCTTAAAAAGAACTGCCTATTTGACACATGTATGGACATAGGACAGTTAATCATGCAGTGGCCTTGCCCACATTTATTACAACTGTGGTCATACACACATTGCTTTTTAAAGCAGAATCCCTGGTAATTAAAATTGTAACACTTATTCCCATTGTAGGCCCCTGATGCTGAGGAATTTTGCGGCCAACCTACCATGTACATAACCCATAACTCAGAGTTGACTATAGCCCAAGACTTGGCAGGGTCCACTGCAATTTTTAACCGTAACTCTTCATCATACAACTTCGAACCTGCCGACCTATCAGCCCCTGTCCTAACATCAACCATAAATTTCAGATGTCTTGAAACTTGCTTACATGAACATATGTAAATACACTAATATAGATCAAAAATGCATCCGTCCATTTTTTAATTTAGATTTTTACTGCAGATCTTGATTTACTGATCATTTCCAACAACAAGGACTCTTACACTAACCGTATCTTCAATGTTTGAATTTTTCAACAACAAGGCCAGATCTACATATTATTTTTAATAATTTTCATTCGTAATGATTTGCTTACATTGTGCCCCAAAGGGAATTGAATGGAGTTTATCGGTGTTGGTGTGACACCCATCGTTTCTATGCTAACACTATCGAACACATTAGTACCTTCAGCATGCTCCATCGGAACAAGATTCAAGGTATGTGTTACTTCCCCCGTGGCCCGATCCCTCTTCCGTTTTCCATGGTTGTTGCGCGGCTCGACTTCAACGTGCACGTCGCCCTGCGGCTGACTGGGTTTTAGTTTCGGCATTCTTAAACTTTACAAAAGGTTTTCAAAAATTAAAATAAAACTGTTCAATAGACACTTTTAATTGAGCATGCAAACTAATTATAACTTTTATAATGATTTTAACAATCTATGCAATGGCCGCATGGTATATTCTACCAGATACCTATCAAGAGCTATTAAATTTATAATAATAAATGAACTGCTTCAGCTGAAAATCCCGATTTGTTTTTGCACTTTACTAACATATTTTTTTACATTTAAACCCTTACTATATGTTACCAAATGACATTTCGATATCTTAATACCGAATGACCCGTCTAAGCTATCGTATAACACATTTTTTTTCTTCCTGCTTTACGTTCTTGATATTCTACTATAGTGGATGTTACATGCACGGCTTAGAATGTAAGTGACCGTAAGTTGAAACGCCCACACTTCAGACCAAAAGAGTTATTCTTGCATAATTGTAAGTATGATAACCAGATTATCAGATATTTTAATCATACAAGTATGTCTTTTGGTCTACAAACGTTTCACTGATCTAAGCATTATACAACAATCAACAAATTAAAACTTAGTTCATAACGTTTTGATCGTGATTAGTCATTGATAACCTATTCATTAAATGTCACATCTTATTTTAATGGACATTTGTCAGGTTAATTTTATTGAACCTCATTAAAAAATAAACAAGAGATGTTTGTGAAACACTTATGCCTGGCCCCCCCCCCCCCCCCCCCCCCCACTCGTTCTCGCAGCAGCAATTTTTTTTTAAAATTTACATATAAAAATTGAATTATCATGGAGTTGGCCCCCCCCCCCCCCACTTTTTGGGAGTATGTAAAAAAATTGGGAAATGAGGACTGAAATTGAAGTAATATACTTGCCCCCCCCCCCCCCCCCCCCCCACATTAGGATTTGGAAGATTTTGGAAAAGAAGAAATTTCCCTTTTTTTTTTTGCTTGTCAAGATTTTTTGGATGAGTCTGGCCCCCCCCCACTTTCAAAAACGATGCTACGTGCCTGGGAAGCAAAAACCTTGGACAGAGTATAGTAGACTGGCCTAGTATTTACTAAATTTTTTGTGTGCAGCAAGTTGAACTTTCACAATTTAAATTAATTCCTCACTTGACATCTCCTGATACTGTCGTCTGTATTCGAGGATGTGATCAAATTCGGGTTTTTTTTCATGTGGAACAAAAAAAAATTACTGCAACCGCATGTTTTTGTTTGGAATACACCGACACAATTAACTTTGTCGACAGTTCTGTGTTCGAATTCTTGTTGATATTCTGAATTAGAATCTGAAATATAACAGACACTGGTGTCTTTAGTTTCACTGCCCTTTACCTCATGTACCTCGTCTTCGGACGATTACAAAGGCACAGCGTATAAATCATTCAGTGATGTGATTTCGTCGATAAAATGTTCAGCCTTATAAAAAATTATTACGTTGGGCACTTCACTGGCTCTGGTTGATTGGCTGATAATGAAAATTTTACCATTTACCATTCAACGTAGCTGTTAATGTTCGTATATACAGGATGTTTATTTTGGTAATACTTTCGTTTTTACTACGTCCGATAGCTCCGACAAGAAAATAAGGGATGTAATTCGTGTATAAAGTTGTTTCGTTTATATCATCTAGACCTAAATGTTCTACACGACCCCCTTCCCCCTCTCACCGAAACATTTACTTACGATGGAGATTGACTTGTCAAGGATAATGGAAAAACCCGGAATACTTGTAACGTTTCAACTTGGCTTTCAGTATCAATCGGTACAAAGTAAATGTAATCAATATTTACGTAACTCTTGTCTTAAAACTCAAACTCTTTGTTTAAGACAAATTTAAAACTACCCTTTTTTAATTCACAGTTAGTTTACTGATTAAAAAAGAGTAGTTCTGCATAAAATTTCATTTTAAAAATGTACAAAGCGTTTGTCGATAATGTATCATTCTATTTACTTACAAAAATAAAACGCGACGGGCATGACGTTGTGTTTGAGTGCCGTTTTTTTTATTATTACGAGTCTTATTATCAACAAGTCTGTTTTTTTTCGTGGCGACTATATATATATATATATATATATATATATGAGTGTTGCAGGGGATATATTGTAACCTATGTTTTTCTCTCTTTACCTGGAAGACCTCAAAACAAATTTACACGAGAATTGATGTCGGCTTGCATTAGAATCGAAGAAATGAACCTTTTGCTAGCTCTCTTTGCAGACGGTTTAGCCATAATTAATGTAGGAAAAGGTCTACAAAACATCTAAACACGCTTCATCCTTATTGTGAGAGATGGGGTTTCACAGTCACTATCAGTAAAACTAAGGTGTTTTTTTCCAAAAGAGTCGAACAAGAAAAAAAATAAATTATGTTACAGCTACAAAAACCTGTATAATGTAGACAGTTTACCTCAGAACGGCTCTACCAACAAGTGGCGATTTCAATAAACTCGAGAAAATGACTGCAGAAAAAAATATTTCAATTCTACAATACGTTTATGCACACACTTCAAAAATGGTCTATTGATTGAAAGACAGTGATCAAACTACTTGTTGTGGCCTGTTCTTCGAAAATGAATTACGGAGCTTGGGTTTAAGGATATATGGACGCGGAATACCTAGAACGTATTCATTTAAAATTCTTTGGAACAAAGTAACAAATGTACCTGTATCTCTCTTAATTAAATCGCACGAAAGGGAATCGGATTATATAAACATCAGCTCGTATGTAAATAATGTTGTGTAGTTTATGCATTATCTTTATTTCTTTTGCTCTTATTTTCTTTAACTCGTTTACTCCGTGGATGGCGACTGTTTTTACCGCTTTTCAATAAAGCACAAAAATGTAGCGATGCGTTTTCTTACATCTAATCTTAAAAAAATATTTTGATTTTGCGTGTTAAATGGTGTATGATCCTTCGTTTGCATGTTTTATCGTTAAAGTTCGTGTATCATAAAGAATCAGTAAGTTAGTGATTGTCCGTGTATCGTGCGTAATCATTCGTGTATCGTGCGTGATCGTTCGTGTATCAGAATCGTGCGAGTCATTTGTGAACATTAACGTTGCTACTAATGTTAAACTACAATTATTGAAAATTAATGTTAAATTGATACTATGGAAATGTATGTAATGTATACGCCGATAAACTACTACTATTAACCACTTACGATTTTGTATATCTATATTTCTAAAATCGAAAACTTTAAATTTCAGCCAACTTATGTACTTTTTATTAGACCTTTTTACATAATACAGCGGATCAGAATATTTTAGGCTACAAAATAAGGAAGTGAAAATTAAGTTATGTTAGACACCAATTTGAATAGATAAATCTTTTCTTCCATAACTTTGGAGAATATAAACTATTCAAACAACTTGACCCCAGAGTTTTTAAATTACCTAATACTATATATTTGACTAAGACTGTCATGTGATCAATATAAGCCACGTGAATTACGTCCTGTCTCCTCTTAAATTCTGTCTTTTTTCAGAAAACGAGTTGAAAAAAAAACTACCATAAAAAATCCGACATGTGAAGATAAGAAAGATCACTTCAGCTAAGTGAATGATTAAACTAGCTAATGATATTGCTTATAATGTGACTGATTAATGGTTTCTTAAAAGACCCAATTTGGTAGTTCTTGTGAAAACCAAATAAATTTGGTCGTTTACAGTGATAGGTGACTGGATTGTCGGAACCCAACAAAAAAATTAAAACTTTACTTCTAAATGCTTAAGAGTAAAACATTTCTGTGTTCAAGTGTTAATATGTAGCTTATAATTTACTCATGTGTCATTTATTATAACCACTTTTTACTTCCTATTCCCTCTTAAATTCACTTCCTTGTTGATATTTTAAACAACTTCCTTTTTAAAGTTTCATTTCTAAATGTAACAACAGACTATTTCATGGTAAGTTTGTTTAATACATCAATACAAATAAGGAAAACAAAATAACATAAATTATTCTAAAAAAAGTATCAAATTTCATACATGTATACTGCTTACTTTTATTTAGCGATACGTATCCTATTCGGAACATTTAAAAATCAAAGCAGACGTGATCTGGGGCCCGTTTCTCAAAAAGGCGTAAATCTGGGCCTAAGTTAGTCCGACTAACAAAGTTGCGCCAATATTTAGACGGGTCTAAGTTGCGTTTCTGAAAGTGGCGTAAGTTAGGGTTTAATTGTCGAAAAACTTAGACATCTCCGCTAAGTACTAAGCATGCGCATATCATATTTTGTTTTGCTTTGAGGCTATGATTATATGTGATGGATCAATTTTTCAATTCATAGTACATGTAGTACCCGAAAATACGCATGTTATACTTTACCACTGAATCTGCATAGTTCAAGCTTTTGATGACATTTTATATTAATAAAAGTAGAACAAATGCCTATACACTTCCTAACATAATGAAATTTTTGAGAAAAACAGTTGATATGAAAGCGGCATATATAAGAGGTTTCAGAAACTAAATATGTGACAATTAAATGCATTGTAGATGATATTGAGGCACAATCTTACATATTAATTTAATTATATTTATAGAATACAGGGAAAATGTACAGTGGATATGCCCAAATACGTCTGCAGAATGAGAAGTATGCTTCATAGACACTGTAGTTCTTTAGACATTTTCAGATGCTGGGATAAGGCTTGATTCTTTTTATCAATTCACTTTATTATTATTTATAGAAAATAATATGACCATGAGTATAACAGCAGCCAACTGAAATCGAAAATATCTTACTGTATAAATAATATTACATGAACCTTGTCCATCCTCTGTTCCAATATTGAAAGAATGTAGACAATGACATGGAAACGATTCTTGATTTTCTGCGATTCAATTGATAATAGTTTTGAAAGATATTAATAGCCAACAATTAACAAGACAGGAATTACCAACATTTGAGGCCGAGGTCTCCCCAACTCCCTTTCCTGTATTTTAATCAATCGATTGTTTTGTTCTGTTTTTTTCGGGGGGGGGGGGGGGGGGGGTGAAAGTAATATACACCATAAACAGCTGGGAATAATTCGCCCTATTTAATTTTCAATCATTTCACCCTTGTTGTCAGCGGACAAATTTCTGTTAATTTTCAATATCTAATATTAAGTAACTTCAGTAACAGCTGTGACTGGGCGAAGTCACGGCAGAGTGAAACTGTTTGCAAGTGTAGAAGGACGGAAATTACACGGGACGAAAATAACCCTCTATACAGCATCTTGATTAAAATAAAGATATAAAAGCAGTTATCTAAGAACACCCTTCCTATTTAAAGAAAGTTTTATAAATAAAAGGTTTTTACAAGTTTAATGGAAAAGGCATTTTAAAAAAATCCCCTTCCGGATAAGACATTTTGCATCTTTGCGGTTTTAACAACTGCATGTGAGTTTTACTTTTTTCCCTATCTGCTTTGGGTAATTGGGGTGGGGGTGTGTACAATTGTTTATATAATAAGTATGATTAATGTTAGATAGTTAAATTTGTAAATAATGCACACTGTTGTAAAATTGCTAAAACAATGCTTTTGTATTACAAGTCGACAACTTCGAAATAAAAAAAAATACCTTAATTACGTACATCTTAAATATGATGAAACAAAACTATTATGAATTCAAGTAATTTAAGATCAATTCAATTAAATGAGTACAAATAAACAATGCATATGAATATGCACGAAGATCATCGATAGTACATGTGCCCCATACCTATTTTAAAAGAATTACGATCGATGTTAAATATGAACGCAATTGATCACTTCATCCTAGAATTATAAGATTAATGAATATGATTTCATAAAATTCAATATGTGCATGTGAAATTTTATAATATTCGATAACCTTGACAAACGCTTGTCAACAGATCAAAAAATGATGCACACTCTGCACGCTTCTAAAACATATTTTTAAGTAATGATTTAACAAACAAAAATTGATTGTATCTAAATACGAGTTCATAAACATTCCAAAATACATGTAGCTTTCATACGGTTTTGTAAAGATACTAGGAGTAAACATATGAAAATGAGAATGCATACGTGTTGTAAAGTTTTCAGTAATACATGTATAGGTAAAGAACAAACAACCACACACAAGGAACAATTACAAATGTAAACGTTTTGAGTTGCTCCTATTCATAATTTTGAAATCAGTTTCGTTTCACAGGTTCAAATTTGATTAGAAACATTAAATTCTAGTACATGCTTACTGCGTATTGATTAAAAAAATCAATAATCTATTCGTACTTACATACATCTATCTTGTTGGGGAATACATGTTTAATTTAGAAGTAAAGCATCTTTTTAATTATCGTGGTTATATCATTTATCGGGGTATACCCATTCTTCACACTTAAGGTAAATTTCATTACGAGTAGTAATGTATATTACATACGTTTAATAAGGTGAGCCCATTATTTATCAAATTGAATACATTTTAATTTATTTAGAAATAGAAACAGTTATTAAACAATATGTATTTTTTAAAGTTTTACGTACATGTACAAATATTTAAAGAAATGTGAATGTTTTCTTTAATAACACATAAAACAAACCAAAAAATAAAATTTTCTTTAAATTTTGCCTTAGAAACAAAACACTCGCCATTTTTGTGCACAGACTAAGGACCTACGCCTACCCATTAGCAGGCGTAGAGTTAAACCCAAATTTAGTCCCGACTAAGTTTTCGCCTTTTTGTGAAACGCAACTTCGTCTGGTTTTGAGGTTTAGTCCCTGATTTAGTCCGGACTAAGCTGACGCCTGGACGAAGGCCTTTTTGAAAAACGGGCCCCAGTATTTTAAAAACAGTGATACTGATTTTCTTTTTATACATAGAATTAGGCTTTGTCATTCAGTCAACTGAAAGGGGACTGATAAATGACTCAAAAGTAAATAAGTGGCAGAGCTATGCAAGACCGTTTAGTTACTTATATCCTCTAGCTGACTGAATAGCAACGCTTCATCGGCGCACTGAATATATTATCTTTGTCATGCGTGTGTACACTACTTGGTTTTGTACATTTTCCTGGACTTCCTGACTTCACGAGCAAAGAGAGATAGGCCATAATAGTCAAATTTCGTTCTCTAATTAATTAGGTTTCTTCTCGAGTTTGCTGCAGCTATCCTACATTAAATATCAATTTAAGTTCATGTTATGCTCCCGTTTGTAATGTTTTTAAAGCTATTACAAGGGTTTACTGAAACAAATTTACATAACTGTCGTCCTGAACAACATATTCCGTAGGCGATTTGGCCCTTACATTTTTTTTTTAAAATTAAGTTTTATTAGATATATGGAAACTCCTCTTTTATAATTCTGAATCATTAATGGATATGTTTAGAATTTGATATTTGTATCATCCTGTCGATTTTGCTTATAAAGAATGATACTTGATACAGAGTGCAGTTAAAACGATACAAATATACTATATAGAGCAATTTCTTTTTAAATCTTTCCATACTACATGAATCTTCAATCCACAAATTTATCAAAGTAGATTTTTAATTTTATTTATTGTATTTTCCTTCACAATATAACTGTTTTAACATTATTATAACAAAAATTATAAGTAAATTTTCTGCAACTACAAGGATTGTTTGAAAATAATTGAGGCGACACAAATATATGTAAGTGATAATTGACGTGAACATTGAAAAAAAACCGCAACAAATAATAAGACAATTAATAATATTCTGTTTACGACGGTGCATAAGCATGTCCGTAGTCGGGGCACCCGGCGCAAGCATAAACTCGTAGATTAAAAAACTTAAACATCTACTTATTGATTGTCGACAGACATATCGTTAAAAACAAAAAAAAACCAGAAAATTTTTGGCAAGTTTCACTGGTGTTCGAATTGAAATACGGAGATAGTACAGCTATATTTACTAAGTTATGTAAAGCTGACAACGACTGTATATTGAATTTTGGCGTCATGGCGGCACAGCAAATATACATCACATTGATTGGAAGCTCGGATGAACATTTTTCAGCCCACGCAATTGTTTAAACAAAAACTATACAATGGGAAATGATCAATAGCTTCAGCTTATCGTTACTGACTGTTGAAATTAAAACTAAAACAAAGAGAAAAGATACCAAGTACATTGAAATCATAACCCATGTCAACGGTTTTAAAATATGACTGTACATAATGACTTTTCACAGCAACTCAACTTCTGTTAGAAATAACTCGATTTGTTTTCCAAAAAAATCAAAAATGAAGAGAATATGTAAATGATTAGATCTTAAAATAAATAAATAATATGAGAAGGATTAATTTTAAAAAATACGATTTTCCGTTCGATTGAACGGTTTTTAAAACATAGTAGCAATGAAAAGCATTTGAATGACTTAGCGATAAGTTTTGCGTTTTTCTACCGGTCACTGGACGAAAATTTGTCAGATTACCAGGGATGATCCAATTTTGTCATGGGCATTTTAATAGATAGTATTGAAGACTTTATCCTCAATGTGAAATGTTTTGATTTTGAAAAGAATTAACCACGCGTTGCTGTCTTTAGCATGAAAGAAGATTTTTTACTATTGACCGTATAGAATACAGAGGAGTCTGCCATTGTTTATGAGGTGTCATGTCGATTCGCCTCCGTTACAAAAACACACTGAACTTCAATTTGTCAATTAACTTAATGATAAGCAATAATGAAAATATTACTTTAAAACATTAATGCAAATTATAAAAATAAAGTATGAAAGAATATTTAATTGAGTGTAAATTATTTTTTAAGTTCCAAAACCTTGAGGGTTCAATAACAAAGGGGGTTGAAGTTTAACAGACACAACTTGTGTAAACCGAACGATATTAAATCGTACGTTTCTTCAATCTCTGAAAATATAATAATGAAAACTTAAGCATTTGATAAGTAATTTCATTTAAAGATATTTTTTGATTATTATTAACATATGTTAAAAAAATTATTTAACTAAATGAAAGAGTCTCAGAATACACAGTCAGCGAGTTGTTTTGATTCTATTACGTCACTTCCGCCCAGTGATTACGCGTTTTGAATGAAAGCAGACGGATCTTCAACATGAGCGATGGATTATTTAAGCATTGAACATGCAAGAAGATAATGCAGTAGATGTAGTTCAAAGTAATGGTATTAAAGGTAATATAGTATGTATACATGTATATTGAAATAACTTTTATGAGGGAGTCAAAACGTAAGATTAAGTTTTGTTCATTTTTTCAAACATTTCAAAATGGCGGTTTTTAATTTGTAGTGAAATTCTTTTTTGACTAACTTATAAGGTTTTAACTACATAATTGATAATAAATTACACATTTGATATACCTAAATCAGTGCAATTACAAGGTAAAGTTATATGCTGATGTCATTTGAGTTAATACAATTTTTTTTTTACTCTAGAATTATGCAGTGAAACCAGAATATTGGACAGCCCTAAAGATAGTGATCATTGAACATAAATTACAGTAAGTAATAAATAAATGCTATTGCAAGTAATTGAACATTTCTAATAGAATGGCCAGTATCATTTACAAATTTGAAAACAGTTATAGTTTCATCGTAATAAATTAAAGAAGTATTTTATTCGAGTATATAGATACATTGAAATGGATTGAACAGCAGGCATAATGCCTATTTATTGTAATATGATCATCTATGATCAATTAAGTATTTCTATTAATATTTCATTGTGTATTTCATCAGACATGCAATTGTAGTTAAAATGCCTCGTATCAAGTTCAGTTATTTATTGTTTACCTGTCAAAGACCTGTTATAGGCGTGATTTATCAAAATACCAATGTTTACATGTTCTGAATTATCGTTCGTGTTTTGACACTACCCCCGTACTTTGTTTACATTTTTACGAGATCGAATAATCTGCTTTGACCCGTAATTAGATCGAGTAAATACATGATAACTGTTTTAAACATGTTTATATTTACCAGATTAATCACCCTGTTCAGTTTCATGCCATTTTAATGCTCTTTCCGCGAGATAATCGTCATTTTACCGCTCACAAACTTCTCTGTACGGAACATGCTGTTTGACGGACCGCTTCACTCATCGACATGCAAACGTATTCTGACACTTATTTTTGTGTTATCAACATTGTTGTATGCCTTATTATATCATGTATTATTGTATTTAGATGCTGACCACTATTTTTCCGTATTTTTACCTCAGTATGATCGGTGATTGCTTTTATCTGTCACCTCGATTGACGAACTATGTCTTCGTAGCGAACTTCCGTATTCAAGTGTATCGCTACGCGCACTACTTCAGAAGGCGCTTAATTTCAAAATTCCTTTAGTGTAAAATATCGCAAGGATGTGTATTAAAGCTATATGCGTATTTTGACTTAGAAATATGTGTCCGTGTAATTAAATTAATCCGGACAAGGCTTTGTATAGGAATAAAATGTTTATTTATTATTCAAATATGCTTGTTCGGAAATAAGGAAACTTGTCCGGAATGTCCAGAATCCGTACAGATATTTGATTGGTTGTTAGTGTCCGGACAGAGAAGGACAAGTACTCATTGGTTGGAGAAGTTTATAAATATAGGCTAGTTCCAGCAGCAGTATCACTTGATCACTCGATCACATCCCGTTCAGTTGAGCACTCCTCTGAGAACTCCATATAAGGTAGATAACCAAGATGAACCTGGTCGTAGACGATGCTAATTTTTATAAGGACTTCGTCGTCCGGACAGAATCCGTATAGTATAACAACCATGTAGACCAGTCTTTCCAGTGTTATAGTTCTAGTTATTAGTTGTGGTCTATAAAAGGAACTGTTATATTTATTTGAACTGTTTCAAGTTTAGAATTACGAGTTGTCCGGATTGTTCGGAATCCGCATTATTGTTGTTCGGATTTTCTTAGTTCATTAGTTCAAAGAGGTTATTCATTTTTATAACGAGTTGTCCGGGAGTCTGGATAAGGCTGACACTAGGTTATTTACAGTTTACTGGAAATTATGAGGACTTAATTAGCATACCTAGTACAGTTGGGGAGGGGGTGTGATTTTACCAGATCTAGATAGAATTAGACTGCGTGTGTCGAGTTTAGCTGTCCGGATCGGCGCAAGTTTATGCATTTAATATTTATTATTCAGTACAATTCATATACGCTGTTTATTGTTGATATTGAGCTTGAGAACGACAAATCCTGCAGATACGAGAACTAGTGGCATTTTCTTTATTTTTATGACGAGTAGTTTTAAAACGGTGATAGCCCCGGGTTTCAGGTTGTATTGTTTGAAATGGTCAGCATCTTAGTCTGTGTTGTGATATTCATATTTTGCCATCCTGAATAAATTGTTGTGTGTTAGAAAAACGGTGTTTTTCTTTTGTGGCAAGGACCGCTCGACTTGTTACAAACTGGTGTCAGAAGTGGGATGTTGTATTTTATAAGCAGCATCCAGGATTCGAACTTCGTCTGTTGTTTGGTGGGGGATTTTGATAATTTTCAAAGTTGTTGTTGTTTTCTTTTCAAGTATCTTCTTGTGGTTGAGATATCTCTTGGTGTTATAATGGCCTCCCCCGATCCTGAAGTTATTCTAAATGTTCAAGACCCGGAAGTTGATGACGATCGTCCGAATGATCTTGAGGAATACTTTGATGCTGACCAAGAAAGACGAGGTGGCGGTGACTGGCAGCCGAGACGCGGAGCGGCGAGAGGACTGAACCTGAAACCGGAAGCTTTTACTGGTGGTGATGATTGGCAGGAGTACATTTCACATTTTGAAGTCTGTGCGGAGTTGGGAAGATGGAACGATCACGAGAAAGTGTTGGCGCTAGCAGCTTGTCTCCGAGGTCCCGCTCGCACGTTTTATATAAGTCTACCCATAGAGTCCAGACAGCCATACGCAGTACTGGTTGACAAACTAGAGCAGAGATTTGGAAGTTCCAGGCAACAGAATCGTTGGTTATCCAGATTTGAATCTAGGAGACGAACCCCTTAATGAATCCATAGCGGCACTTGCCGATGATTTGAGACAAATGTCACAGAAAGCCTACCCAAACTTAGATGCCTTAGCGCAAGAAGCACTGTCCATTAATCAGCTTTATAAAAGTATCACATTAGAAATGAAATGCCGTTGCATAGACAAGGATTGCCAGACCATCGCAGATGCGGTAGAAGTCATTGAGCGTTAGGAGGCCGTTCTTGGTGAAGGAGAAAAGCGGAAACAGGCTGTCAGAGCGATTGGTGACGATAAGGACGTCAAGAGGAGTAACTCAGGCGGCAGTGCAGATACAATTCAACCAGAACTGACGGATACCCTGAAGCAAATAGTGGCGAGATTTGAACGCCTGGAATCAGGACAGACGCCAAAGTTTGGTGGAAGACAGAATCAGAACAACAGGCATTGTTTCATCTGCCGCGCCCCTGATCATTTCATGAGGGAATGTCCGATGTTTCAACAAAAGCCAGAGGCCAGGAACAGACCTTACGGTGGCAATGGGAAGCAACACGGATCCAACAACCAGGGAAACTTCAAACCGTCGACTTATTAGGTCTGAGTCCGGCGGATGATGGACATAAATGGCCTAAGAAAAATTTAGACTGGGATGAATATATTCGTTTAGGGCATATTAGTAAAACTGAAAAGAAATGGGATGATGGCCTTTATGTTTCTGGGTTGGTGGGTGGAATTTACGTAAATTTTTTAGTTGATACCGGATCGACAGTAACGATCATTTCAAAGAGCATTTTTGACAACATGGCTGCTGATGTCAAACCTCGACTCAGAGATGAAGAGAGGACACTGGTGGATGTGAACAACAGAGAAATTACCATCTACGGTCATGCAGAGATTCCAGTAACTTTTGGTTCAGTAAAATGCAGTTTGCCTGTAGTTGTTTGTGATGTTCTGAATGAAGGCATACTTGGTCAAGATTTCCTGATGAAAAATGTACAGAAGCTAGACTTGCAGAAGATGATGCTCATTACAGATCAAGGCAATATCCAGTGCTGGACAGGAGGTGAAGCAGTTATGGTTTGCAGTGTAGCAGTCAAGCAAACAGTCATCATTCCACCTGAAACTAGGTCTGTAATACCAATTACTATTCCAAAGAAGGACCATCTAGCAGAATTAGGCCTTGTAGAAACCCCTGCAACTGTAATCAGCCAAAAGAACTTCTCTCTGATCCCTGGAATAGTTGACACCAAATCACAGGATCTACAAGCAGTAATCCAGAATTTCAGCAGTAATCCTATAACTCTTTATCCAAACATGAAATTAGGTACCTGTGAATCCTACTATGAGAAATCTCCTGCTGGCAATTGCTGCAGAGTAGCTGAGCCTCCTACGACTTCAACCAATACCACCTCTGGTTTGCCTGAACATCTAGTTGATCTGATGACCCGCAGTACCAAGCATTTAGATTTTGAAGAGTCCCTGAAATTAAAGAAACTGCTCATAAAATTCCAGAGTGTCTTTGCAACATCCTCTGATGACCTAGGGAGGACGGATTTGGTCCAACACACTATCAACACCGGTCCAGCCAATCCGATCAGACAATGTCCCAGGCGGTTGCCATTCGGAAAACGTGAGGTGGAAAAACAGGAACTAGAAAAAATGTTGAGGCGAAATGTAATAGAGCCATCTAGCAGCGCCTGGTCATCACCGATCGTCCTTGTCACCAAGAAAGATGGGTCCACCAGATTTTGTGTTGACTATCGCAAACTAAACGATGTCACAGTCAAAGATGCCTATCCCTTACCTCGCATTGACGAATGCCTGGATTCATTGTCAGGATCGAAATGGTTTAGCAGCATGGACTTGAACTCAGGGTTTTGGCAGATTGGAATGGCAGAGGGTGACAAACATAAAACAGCATTTTCTACAAGTCAGGGTCTTTATCAGTTTACTGTTATGCCATTCGGACTTGCCAATTCTCCTTCGACCTTTGAGCGGCTGATGGAAGATGTATTTCGTGGACTTCAGTGGAGTGAATGCCTCATCTATATTGATGACATTATTGTACCTGGAAAAACAGTAGAGGAAACTCTGCAAAGATTAGAACATGTTTTGGAGAGACTGCAAACAGCCAACCTCAAGCTCAAGCCATCAAAGTGTAATCTGTTTCAAAAAGAAATCACAGTATTAGGACATGTTGTTTCAGAGACTGGAGTACATACAGATCCAGATAAGACAAAGGCTGTTCAAGATTGGCCAATACCTACTAGTACAAAAGAAATAAGAAGTTTTCTAGGACTCTGCTCCTATTATAGGCGTTTTGTCATGGGTTTTGCAACTATTGCTCGACCCCTTCACCAAGCTTGTCAAAAGAATAAGAAATTTCATTGGACAGATGAATGTACTGAGGCATTCCAGAAGCTCAAAGATGCTCTTGTTTCTCCCCCTATTTTAACATATCCAGTCCCTGGTCAAAGTTTCATTTTAGATACAGATGCTAGCAACACCGCGGTGGGTGCAGTCCTTTCCCAAATACAGGATGACTGTGAGAAAGTTGTTTCATATTACAGTAAAGCTTTGAACAAACATGAACAGGTTTACTGCACAACCCGCAAAGAACTCCTTGCTGTAGTGTGCGCCCTGAAGCATTTTCACCCATACCTGTATGGTCAACCAGTCCTACTTAGAACAGATAATGCAGCAGTAAACTGGATGAGAAACTTGAAGAACCCTACTGGTCAAGTTGCCCGATGGTTGCAGGAGCTGGGTACATACAATCTTACAGTGGTCCATCGCCCGGGAACAAAGCACAGCAATGCGGATGCCTTGTCAAGAAAACCATGCAGTGCCTGTAAACGACAGCAAACCAATGATGATATTGAGAGTCAGACAGAAAATGCAGGAGATGAAACAAACCCATATGCTGAAGTAGGCCATGTCTGTGTCATTACAAGAGGACAGCAGAGGACAAGCGGATCTACCACTCCCCCTAATACAGTTACTCTGCCTGGTTGGGAGCCTGCTCAGTTCCGACAGCTTCAACTTCAGGACAAGGACATCTCCCCGATCATGACGCTCCTCGATGATGGTTCCAATAGACCTGGATGGAATGATATCTCCCACCTGTCGTGCACTGCAAAACGAATATGGAAACAATGGGACAGATTAGTTCTACATGATGGTGTATTGTACCGCAAATGGCAACCAGGTGATCATGAAGTTAAGACACAGCTTGTTGTACCCTTGGAGAAACAGACTGAAGTTATGAAATATTTCCACGACATTCCATCAGCTGGACATCTAGGCATTGAAAAGACCCTGGAAAGAATCAAAAATAAGTTTTACTGGCCTGCCATGAAGAAATCTGTTGAGAATTACATAAATACCTGTTCCAGGTGCTCTGCAAGAAAGAAAACCCCTGACAAAAGAGTAGCTCCCCTTAGACAGTATTTAGTTGGTGAGCCTATGGAGCGAATTGAAATGGATATCATGGGTCCTCTTCCCCTATCCCTTAAAGGCAACAGATTTATTCTTGTTGTCTGTGATTGTTTCACTAAGTGGACTGAGGCATATGCAATACCAAACCAGGAAGCAGAAACAGTATGCAGAATATTTGTAAATGAGTTCATTTGTCGATTCGGTACACCTCTTCAGATTCACACTGATCAGGGGCGCAACTTTGAGTCTCAGTTATTTCAACATATGTGTCAGCTGTTTCAAATTCATAAGACAAGAACAACCAGTATGCGACCCCAGAGCAATGGAAATATAGAACGTTTTAAGCGCACATTAGCTGCTATGCTTACCATGTATTGTGAAAAAGAACAGAACAAATGGGATGAATTTCTGCCCCAGGTCATGATGGCATACCGTTCTTCAGTCCACAGTAGTACTCATTTCACTCCAAACATGATGGTCTTAGGTAGAAACAACACCATGCCTCTAGAAGCTGTTGTTTGCTCCCCATCTACAGTAAATGAAACAGAACCAGATGATTACATTACTGACCTTCAAACCAAGCTCCAATCTATTCATGAATTAGCCAGGCAGAATCTCAAGACCAGTGCAGAGCGCCAGAAACGTTACTATGATATCAAGTCCAGTAGATTTTCGCTGCCCATAGGTCAATTGGTGTGGCTCTATGAACCTTTACAGAAGAAGGGCGTTTGCAAGAAGTTGTCATGTCCTTGGAGTGGGCCTTGTGTTGTCATTGAGAAGATAGATGATACCACTTACAGAGTTAAGCGAAGTCCCAGAAAAGAAGCCAAGTTATACCATATTGACCGCCTGTCTGTTTATAAGGGAAGGGATGTGCCAGCATGGATTAAGAGATTATTGATAGAGATCAATGGGAATGGTTTTGTAGACACGTAGTATTTCTGGAAGGAATTTTGATCTATTGTTCTTGTTGTTGAAAGTATCATGGTCTTCGAGCAGTTGCAATTCCTGTTGAGATGTTTTTCTAGATGATGTCTCTGGAAGGAGTGTTTGATCTTCTGTTTTTGCGATTATGATTACTCTTCTTCAAATCCGGGCAATTAGTATTCCTGTTGAGTAACTACAGGGGGATATGTTTGTTCTTTTTAAATATCTGTGTTTACTGATTAGAGGAGTATTTGTGGTTCCAATGGTAGCAGTGGCAGGGCACTGTAGGTCCGCGGGCGCGTTTTGAGGGTATAAGCATATGGCCTGATCATCCATTATGCAACCCCGTGGTTTTATGTGACCTTGTAGAATCCTTAGGGAGGATGTCTGTTGGTCTGTGTTTTTGTGTAACCTCCTTAATCAGAATTATTTTTACCCCCTGTCTTGTTGTAATGTTGTTGACTTGTTGTTTTTTTTGTTGTGTGGTTCAGCTGGCCATCCCTGTCCCTACTTACTTATTTTATTATGGGTCCCCCAGTAGTTGTACCTGATATTGGGTTGGGGGGTGGATTTTAGAATTTAAAAAAGTTAGATAGTCACTAGCAGTGAACTATGTAATATAGTTCAGGTGTCGTATCTGCAGGCATTTTGTGTTTTCTGCTCAGAGTATGAACTGAGCCTTACCTGCAGTTTTCATTTTCAGCATGTCTTCATTTGCCTGCTGGCTGTGCCCAGAAAAGTTCAAGTCCAACAGAGACCGCAAAAACCACCTGATTTCGAGGCCTCATGAGCGGATGCGGGTCCTGTGCCCTTTCTGTCCCCTCCGAGATGGTAAGAAGGAGAAGTCTCTGCGTCGTATGAGTGACCTCAAAGTGCACATCGCAGATAGCCACTAAGCGGAGAAAAGGATTTCATCAGACAGTCTTCCTTCCGATTTCTTCTCTGAGGCGAATGGGTTCTGGCTGGCAGTACACCCCAAGGATTATCTGAAGCTGATCACTCCTAATTCCTGGCGGGCTGATGCGGCTGTGCGGGCACGGACTGAGATGATAAGGTGGATTCGAGTAAACCAACTGAGCAAGCGCCGTCTACAGGAATTGGAACAGGGGTGGGAGGCAGCCCGTGCACCCTCATTGACACCGGAGGAGAAGTTCGTGCCGGACTACAGCGAGGTGCTTGAGGAAGACCTACAAGCACGGAAGAGAGCAGGGGAGTACTCCCCCTCCAGACCTGACCTCACTAGTGACTTTCAGCTCAAGACCATCAGTCTGGAGGGTGGAGTGATAAGCGTCTATATCACCAAGGAGGATGAAGTCTATTAACGTCACCCTGACTCCAGAGGCAGCTCGGAATCCTCAGCTTCTGTCTTCTTTCATGAGGAAGTCCCAGACACTGACCCATGATCCATTTTTCCAGACACCGCCCACCATGACTCCCGTGACCTCCCCATCCATAAAGAAAGTGCTGTCCATTGTCCTGGCTGTGGGTCCTGAGCACTTTCAGAGCATCAGGAATGGAACCTGCCCCCCAGCATATGTACCATCTAAGATGTCCAGTGCATGCCATCCGCAGGATCCTTCTCCCATCCCAGGTCAACCAGAGAGCTCCACCATTCCATGCCAGCTCCAGGATCTCTTCTCCATTGGTAGCCAGCCAGAGGGCCCCCCTACCATCGACAGCCAGCCAGAGGGCCCCCCTACCATTGACAGCCAGCCAGAGGACCCCCCTTCCAATGAACATCCTGATATTCTCTCAGACCAGCCAACTTTTGCCATTCCTGTGGGTTTCAGAGGGCCACCTGAAATTTCTCTGGCCAAGGACACTCCTGCCAAAGACCCAGCCAGCATTGCAAGTGGATCCATTCTGGTGGAACTGGCAGATCCAGATGCCCTGGCCTCCCTCATCAACATGCCACCCCTTTGCACGGGGAGGAGACAGCCAGCGAAGCAAGCCAGCCAGTTCTTTTTATGCCGATCCCCTTGCTCCAGCTGTCCCCAACACTACGGCATCCAGTTCCACCAGTTCTGACGCTGCAGGAACCAGTTTAACTTCGAGCATGGACTTGTTGGAGAGCCATATTATTTTGGACCGGGCGCGAACTCTGTTAGAGTTTGGTGTAATGCCACTGTTGCCACCAGCAAGGAGAAACTGGTCAGGAGTTGCACCATTCCCCATTTCTCCAGATAGGCCCAAACTCACTTGGCCACCTTCAGGATGGGAAACCATGACTTCGGATCAGAAGCTGCAGGCGTGGGAGTTCACGGCCCTCTCCCTTGAGACAGATGGTGTGATTAATTCTTTATCTCTGACCTCATCCAGATCTGCCCTCCTCTGTAAATATAACTTCCTGTGTCTTCCTGGGTCAGCCAAGCCAGTCATGATCAAAGAAGAAGAGATGGACAGGAAGCTTAGATTTTACAATTACAAAAAACTGTGTGCTCTTGCAAGAAAAGGTGTTCATTCTCTGGACGACAATCTGTTCGTTGTGATGCTCGAGGCTGCTTTCCTGCAGAGGAAAAAGACCATGGACTCTGTCATTAATATTATCAATGCTAAAAATGTTCCACTTAGACTGTCCTAAATTCAGGAGAATTTCATTTTTTTAAGTGGGGGGTGGTGTAATATGATCATCTATGATCAATTAAGTATTTCTATTAATATTTCATTGTGTATTTCATCAGACATGCAATTGTAGTTAAAATGCCTCGTATCAAGTTCAGTTATTTATTGTTTACCTGTCAAAGACCTGTTATAGGCGTGATTTATCAAAATACCAATGTTTACATGTTCTGAATTATCGTTCGTGTTTTGACACTACCCCCGTACTTTGTTTACATTTTTACGATATCGAATTATCTGCTTTGACCCGTAAATAGATCGAGTAAATACATGATAACTGTTTTAAACATGTTTATATTTACCAGATTAATCACCCTGTTCAGTTTCATGCCATTTTAATGCTCTTTCCGCGAGATAATCGTCATTTTACCGCTCACAAACTTCTCTGTACGGAACATGCTGTTTGACGGACCGCTTCACTCATCGACATGCAAACGTATTCTGACACTTATTTTTGTGTTATCAACATTGTTGTATGCCTTATTATATCATGTATTATTGTATTTAGATGCTGACCACTATTTTTCCGTATTTTTACCTCAGTATGATCGGTGATTGCTTTTATCTGTCACCTCGATTGATGAACTATGTCTTCGTAGCGAACTTCCGTATTCAAGTGTATCGCTACGCGCACTACTTCAGAAGGCGCTTAATTTCAAAATTCCTTTAGTGTAAAATATCGCAAGGATGTGTATTAAAGCTATATGCGTATTTTGACTTAGAAATATGTGTCCGTGTAATTAAATTAATCCGGACAAGGCTTTGTATAGGAATAAAATGTTTATTTATTATTTAAATATGCTTGTTCGGAAATTAGGAAACTTGTCCGGAATGTCCAGAATCCGTACAGATATTTGATTGGTTGTTAGTGTCCGGACAGAAAAGGACAAGTACTCATTGGTTGGAGAAGTTTATAAATATAGGCTAGTTCCAGCAGCAGTATCATTTGATCACTCGATCACATCCCGTTCAGTTGAGCACTCCTCTGAGAACTCCATATAAGGTAGATAGCCAAGATGAACCTAGTCGTAGACGATGCTAATTTTTATAAGGACTTCGTCGTCCGGACAGAATCCGTATAGTATAACAACCATGTAGACCAGTCTTTCCAGTGTTATAGTTCTAGTTATTAGTTGTGGTCTATAAAAGGAACTGTTATATTTATTTGAACTGTTTCAAGTTTAGAATTACGAGTTGTCCGGATTGTTCGGAATCCGCATTATTGTTGTTCGGATTTTCTTAGTTCATTAGTTCAAATAGGTTATTCATTTTTATAACGAGTTGTCCGGGAGTCCGGATAAGGCTGACACTAGGTTATTTACAGTTTACTGGAAATTATGAGGACTTAATTAGCATACCTAGTACAGTTGGGGAGGGGGTGTGATTTTACCAGATAGAATTAGACTGCGTGTGTCGAGTTTAGCTGTCCGGATCGGCGCAAGTTTATGCATTTAATATTTATTATTCAGTACAATTCTTATACGCTGTTTATTGTTGATATTGAGCTTGAGAACGACAAATCCTGCAGATACGAGAACTAGTGGCATTTTCTTTATTTTTATGACGAGTAGTTTTAAAACGGTGATAGCCCCGGGTTTCAGGTTGTATTGTTTGAAATGGTCAGCATCTTAGTCTGTGTTGTGATATTCATATTTTGCCATCCTGAATAAATTGTTGTGTGTTAGAAAAACGGTGTTTTTCTTTTGTGGCAAGGAGCGCTCGACTTGTTACATTATGTTTTCTCCTGAATTTTTCATCTTGTTTCATTTTGAGTTGTTTTATTTTTCTGCAATATCACTTTTTCTAGGGTAGGCACTCTCATTCTTAAGCTCTAGTGCAATTTCAGCATTATCATTTGATAAAAATATTTGAAATAAGAATTAAATGAGGTGATTGAATGATTAGTTGATATTCCAAATGTGTTAACAACATGTCATAATTATACTGCTATTTTTTATATCATTTTTGTACAGTACAGAGGTACAACTCTTCTGCCACCGAAGGAGCTATATGTGAAGCCTGAAGAATTGCCACCAAGAGGTATTGTCACCAAGACACTCTGGGTTTGTAGAAAATAATCATTTAAAGGATGGAGCATTTTACCTACCATGCAGTAAATGCACATTGCAATATATGGAATACAAGTGAAATCAACATGAGCAGAGGCAAGGAAGATGCAGCAAAGGAAGATTTCATAAAGAACATATTGATAGTTATCATCTAGTAATCATATTCTAATGTCGCTTATATTTCTAATCATTGCATATTGGTATGTCAATTCTAATATTGTAACATTCCTTAAAAGCTAATGAGTTAGTATTGATATCATTACCTGTTGTTTTTTAAAACAACTTTATTAAACTTGCTGATTATTTAAAGTGATAGTCAGTACATAAGAATTATGTGATACTTAAGATATTGTCTCATTATTCTTCAATTTATTATAATAAAGTATTTTATATTTGATTTTTTTAGGAGATTTTACCTTTTTATATACAAAATGTAGAAGGTAAGAATTTTCATGAATAGTGCATGAACTTTATTTATGAATTATTCATGAATAAAATTCATAATGATATTCATGAACAGTTCATGAAGATTCATTAAACTTATTCATGAACAGTTCATGAAGATCCGATGAACTTATTATTGGACATTCATCAAATGATGAAGCTTCATGAATATAACTGTTCATGAATTATTCATCAAAAAATATATTCATGAATATTCATCAACATTTTTTCATGAACAAAAGTTCATGACTTTAAAATGTCCAATAATAAGTTCATGGGATCCTCATGAACTGTTCATGAAAATTTCATGAATATAATTCATGAATCATTCAAGGGAAAATCATGAATTGTTCATGATCATCTCGCAGGGGACATATTGCATATCAATTTCAACAAGAGACACCCCTCTAACTAATGGTAATCATTAAAGATCATTTCATGCATTTTAACAACACTCATAAGCCTTTAAGTACAGCAACTCTCAATTTTACAAAAATATTGACAGGTACTTTATTCGCAGAGTTGGGGTCAATTACTTAGAAAAGTAATTAATTACTTTCAAATACATTGACAATTTTATCAATTACTTGCAATTACAATTACATTGATTTTATAAAATGTAATTAATTACTCTCAATTACTTTGATAAATGTACTTAATTACATTTCAAATACTTTAGTTTTATTTTGAACATATACATATAGTAACAGCATTAAGATATACAGAGCTTTATGTCCGGTTATGTTTTTAAAGGTTGTATAGTTCAGTTCAGATCAGATTTCTTGAAAATTTCTAGAAAAATGTTCTTTAACATTAAATTCATTCAGTACCATTGAGTTCTTCTTTGGTTCTGAATAATATTTTCTCTATAGTGAATTAATTTTTATTCACATATTAAAACTATGTTTATTCAGAAACTACAACTTTCGGCAGTATACAAATAATAATTGCTATAATTCACAAAAATGAAAATTTTGACTCCCTCAAGTCTAAAATCAATGGGGGTTCTTGGGTATTAGAGTTCACACCTCCACAAACTAGATCTTTACCTATTGCCCTGGGCAGTGTGTTATGCTGTATAAACATATGAAACATTAAGGGACATTTAATTATTGTATAAACAAAAGTCCATGCCAAACGTGTATAAATTATATTTATCATTATAAGACACCTTTTTATATTTTAAACTTGGAAAAAAAGTAATTGAGATGTAATTAAAAAGTAATTGAAAATACACAATATTTTTTGGAATGTATTTAAATACATTCAATTACTTGTAATTGAAGACACACTCAATTACAAATTACTTTCAATTACTTTGAAAAATGTAATTAATTACACTCAATTACAAATACTTTTTTCAATTACCCCATCCCTGTTTATTCGAAACTGCCCCTTGCTACCTTTCACATACACTAACATTTTCTGAAAAGTCATTTTGTCTTATTAATAAAATTAAAAAGCTTATGCTATTTTGATAAAAAATACACATTATGCCAATTCCATTGAGGTTTAAGAAAAATGTGGCCATTTAAGTGAACCCACCATTTCCACTTTCCTCTATTTCACACAGATTCACAGGGCTCTCCATAAATGAAGCATCTTTACCTAATCTTTTAGAGGTCAACTGTTGTTCAACCTCCTTAAATAAGAAACCTTATTCAATACTACATACATCTGCTTGATATTATCATGATAAAAGCATCACATCACTTAGAAATACCTTTACATGTATACCCTCCCCCTATCTTTTGATTTTCACAAGAAGGATTAGTTTGAACACTTTAACTTAATATTATGAAACCTGTGTCAGTTTCCTTGAGTCATTTCTTACACATATTTGAAAACAACCATCACTGATATTTAAAATTGATCTTTTTTGGTAAATGTATGATTTGTAGCATTTCTATTCACAAAAAGTCATGCCGCCCTACATGTGATTTCTTGTTTTCATGAAAAACTAAGCCTATAATCATATTTAGTGGATATCTTATATATTCTGGTTTCTAGTCTCATATTAACTTTGCTAAATTAGTAAGACCTACGAGTGTGATATGTGCGTTTAATTTAAATGAAATTCAAACACACCCGGGTACCTGGGGACGGAAGAGAATTCCATGAAAAATGTTCAAATTTTACATGTTTTTCTACATGTTTGATGCATTTATACAATAAAAGGGTAAACACATGTTGTTTTTTGTTCATTTCAAGAGTAATTATCATAGCAGATATTATTTCAAGGTCAAATGTACATTTACATATCCTACATGTAATGGTAATGGAGTCCATTGGAAAGAGGGGGTGGCTTTTTCAATTCTGTAAATACATCTAAAATAACAATTTTTGATAGGAAGGAGCAAAAACTTGAGTTTTTTGACATATTGTATACTTTGATAACTGCATGTGTCTACATGTAAAGTTCATTTGAAATAAAAATAAGCTGTTTTAAAAAAAATGGGTGATATAAGTCAGGCGGCTTAATGTTATTTCATAAAATCAGACAGCAAAATGGCTGCAAATTCATACATTTAATGATTTAATTGATAAAAAGTGTTTTAAAGTATTTATTCTTATCTCAGTAACTAACTTAAGCCTATTAATTGTCATCAGGATAGGAAATACCTACTCTCTTAGCCAATTTACTCTAGTGGTGGTCATTCTACACATTTAAGTGGGAGTTACTCCCCTTGAATTCTTTAGCTAATAAATCATGTAATGACATCTATAGCAAAGAAAATCATCCATTTTCACAAAATGTATTACTTATAGTACAGAATCCACTCAAAATTACACTTAAAGGAGAAATATGAAAATACCATGTAGTCTTAAAGGTGGCAGGGGACAGGTTTTTTTTATACAATTCATTGTAGCCAAGGGATTCATGTCATCGGAACTCTGTAACTAGAATTTCCTCAGTTCCCATTCAGCACAAATACCTTTAATTTACTCTTTCTTTATTAGGCCAATCACCAATTTCTGAAGAAAATTACTAGTCAAAACATAGACAAAATTTGCTTCATACTGGTTTTTATGAGATTTTGACCCTTTCATATTTTGCTAATTTTTCATGATTTTTCAGCTTTTAGACCTCCCCCAGCTAATTCCCTGCAGAGGGTTGGCCTTCCGTACCGCGTGCATGTTGCACTACCACATGTCAGAAACTTACCGGTGTATAGTTTACAATGTCCAATCCACCTACTTTTCGTGTTATTTTACCTCCCGTCTGTAACTTGCAATTTCACTGTGTAAAGTCAGCACAACAGTCATTGCCGCAGGTTTCGCATTTTACTTCTGATTCTCATGTACCTAACATAAGGGGCCTACATAATGCATATCAATTTCAACAAGAGACACCCCTCTAACTAATGATAATCATTAAAGATCATTTCATGAATTTTAGCAACACTCATAAGCCTTCAAGTACAGCAACTCTCAATTTTACAGAAATATTGACAGGTACTTTATTCGAAACTGTCCCTTGCTACCTTAGCGCGCATCAATGTTATGCACCAAGTTCTTGATATAATAATTATTCTTAAATGGTTTAATTTGTAAAACTTATTCAATTGACATTTAAAATACATTGTTACGCCAATTTTCGTTTCGCGAAATAACTCTGAAATTTATACTCGAATCCGATTGGCTACATGATGCAGGATAGAATAGGATAGGATAGGATAGAACTTAACTTTTATATTTCTATCATGAATCGTGCATCCTGCATCATATCCTATCCTATCCTTCTCAACTTTCAGGATAGCAACACTGTAGTTATTGAGTGGAATATTTTTTAAAATGCACCCCCCTTTTATTTATTTATTTTTTTTTTTTTTTTACAGTTTTGAGGTTTTCTCCGCTTTCAATGAAATTTTTTCTTTCTTTTCTGCAATTTATATTCATCTTTCCATTAGAATGCTTTGAGCCAAATTTGGTTGAATTTGGTTAAGTTGTTTTAGAGAAGAAGTTCAAAATGTGAAAAGTTGACAGACGGACGACGGTCAAATGTGATCAGAATAGCTCACTTGAGCTTTCAGCTCAGGTGAGCTAAAAAGTTAATAGATAAAATGGAACAATTAATGCGATTTTTGAAATATTTGAAAGAACTTTCCAGAACGGGGTGCCTGGAAATGGGTTGACTAATTGACACCATGGCGGAAAGTGTAGGACGAGTTCACTTTGAATCTGACAACTTTGGTTTAGAATATGCATGCAAATGGATGAGTATGCATAAACTAGCGTGTTTTATTTTTATAATTTTTATACCACGAAATATTGGTTGCAAAGCTGAGACATTAGTTTTTAAAGATTAATAACAAATTATTGTATTCTAAGTCTATAAGTTTAATATGGATGTCCGTCCCCCTCCAGACTTTTCAAAACAGTCTTAAATCTAAAAGTCTTATTTGGGAGAGTAATACAAATTATATTGAAATTTGATCAAAAGAACCAAATTTAGAGAGATATACACTAAATACCCATATACTGATTTAAAAAAATATATATATAAAAAGTTCATTTTTTTTGGTCAGCTGCAACAAACAGGATGAAGGCCACATACATGTATATATTATCCATATCCGTTAGATTGTTCATTCCTGTCCGCTCCTCTAAATATCCAACAATGCAGTTTGTTTGTTATTTGAATTTTAAAGAATAAGATAAGGAAAAAATCGGACAAAGTATTTACAAAAATAAACAAATATATGGTTCAACATATAATGCGTAAAGTGAAAATTTCCGCGCCTGCGCGGAGTATCATCTACTGTTCCTAAAAATTTTGTTTAAAATGTCACAATATTTAGACTTGAAACATCTTTGCTAGCAAAGGATTTTCGGCCTACTCCGCTCCCGATAAACCATTGACAGATCTCAGTATGAAAACTCGGTGACAAGATCCGTTTTTAAGGCGTCGAGCTAATGCTCGCCAGCCTTCTAGCGATCGTCTGGATTGGCAATCGTCCAAAAATTCATGCACTGCACCGCCTTTTAAATGCGCATAAGAAATAAGTTCCTTTAAGTATTAAACATATTACAAGATTTTTATTCCATTTATTCAACTATATTGTGTACAAAAATCCTAACTTTGCCTCCCTGGTTATTGCTAACTCATTGCATAAGTATAAATTTGCCTAATCAAGAAATTGCAGATGAATACAATAAGGTGTCCACATCTAAATATTAAATAAGTTTATCGCTTACATTTTAATGGGAGACCGTGCCCGATGGAAATAAAATTTGATATGTAGATTTATCTTTTATCGGACACGGTCTCCAAAATAAATGTAAGCGATAAACGTATCTAGTGATTTTGTTGCAATAAGAAAACACGATAATGCAGTTGGTTTGTTCGAGCATTTTAGATAGCACGTGTTGTGGATTTGTTTGTAAACAATCGTAACATAGGTATTTTTTTATCAAACGGGAATTGATATAAATAAAAGTATGTTTTATTATTAAATTAGGGACACATTGTTAATGTATTCAAATTATAAACCTGTGAAAATTGTTCAAAGACTGTTTAAAGCAGAAAGAAATTTTTTTTTGAACTTTGAAATTTCGACGATTTTTGTAACCATGATGAGTTATTGTATTATAAACGCATCACTACCTATTTTATAAGAAAATATACTGATTTTTGTTTTTAAAGCAGCACAAAACATAATTCATTTACTTTTTTATTCTAGTATTATTTGATATACGACTTTTAGTATAGAACTGGAGAAATTCAAATTATTGATATCATTCTATATAAAAGAAAATGTCAGCTCGACGCCTTTATGGCCGTTCCGGCCTTTGATTTATTGATTGCAGCTGCAAGTAGTTGATCCAATCGCAGCGTTTTAAAACAGACGCTTGTAAATAAACTTCAGAAGAACCACACATGTACTCTTTGGTAAAACATTCAAAGTATTGATATCATTCTATATAAAAGAAAATGTCAGCTCGACGCCTTTATGGCCGTTCCGGCCTTTGATTTATTGATTGCAGCTGCAAGTAGTTGATCCAATCGCAGCGTTTTAAAACAGACGCTTGTAAATAAACTTCAGAAGAACCACACATGTACTCTTTGGTGAAACATTTGGTGCTTGTAACAAATTGAGGCACAAGTGCTCGAGTGAAGTCCCTCCCTAGTCCCTCTAGTCCAACTAGATCACTTTAAAAGATGATAAATTTTACTGCGCCTTCAAGACCTAAGTCAAACCAAGACCCATATGCCTTTTGCAAAATCAATAAGTTAAACATAATATCAATAATTATTTTTGTTCTTTTTTGTTATACGAGGGTTGTTCGGAAATCATTAAGACAACTCGTATATTTTCTTTTTTAATTGACGAATTTTGGTGAAAATTGGCATAGACACTGAAGAAACGCCAACAAATAATAAAACAAAACTAGACACGATCTCGTTGCGAGCAACGAGGAGGTCTTCCGTTCGATTTTTAGAATGAAATATGACATCATCGACTTTGATTTTCGACAACAAAACATGTTATGGAAAAAGCAGTGAAGTATTAATGCTTTATTGTATCGCTTTTTATAAGTTCTCTTGCTTTTTTAAATACTTGCATTTCTTTTAATTAAGATAGAAAAGATCAAACTCGTTTACCTCTGGTCCCTAAAAACCCTAATTGGGTAACGCAAAGAGAAAATCATTATATTGTTAGGATATAAAAGTATTATACCTAATCTAGCTTTAATAACCTTTCACAAAATGGCTCTCATTAAAGGGCTATAGATAAAAGATTTTGGAGCTCTTTGATCCCCTAATTTAAGAGGCAAGTCCCTTTTTCTTGGATTCAAATGAAAGGTCAGTTAATTCTGAACAAATTTTATTCAACAAGTGTTTAGAAATTCGTTATCGTTCTGGAGATATATGAGAAAGAAGGTTTTAGGGGCCGATCCCGTAACTCCTTATAGGGGCCGTTTAGCAAATTTTGAAGGTTGCATTTTGTTGAGAACATCATTTTGAACAACTTTTCTTCTGTACTGCATTACAAAATATATTTCCTTTCTGAGATATGGGTGATCAAAATTTTGGACTTTTGGCCCCTAAAAACCCTTAATTACGTAACACATGATAAAATCATTACATTCCTTTAATACATAACTATAGAATAAACACATTTGCTTCAACAACATTTCACAAAATATCTCTCAGTAAAGGGCTACAGATTAAAGACTTTAGAGCCCTTTGGTCCCCTAATTTTAGGGGCCAGCCCCTTTTTCTTGATATGAAATGAGAGGTCATTTAATTCTAAACAAATTTTGTTCAACAAGTGTTAGGAAATCCGTTACCGTTCTGGAGATATGTAAGAACGAAGGTTTTAGGGGCTGATCACGTAACTCCTTATAGGGGCCGTTTAACGAAATTTGAAGGTTGCATTTTGTTGAGAACATCATTTTGAACAACTTTTCTTCTGTACTGCATTACAAAATATTTTTCCTTTCTGAGATATGGGTGATCAATATTTTGGACTTTTGGCCCCTAAAAACCCTTAATTACGTAACACATGATAAAATCATTACATTCCTTGAATACATAACTATTAAATAAACACATTTGCTTCTACAACATTTCAAAAAATATCTCTCAGTAAAGGGTTATAGATTAAAGACTATAGAGCCATTTGGTCCCCTAATTTAAGGGGCCAGCCCCTTTTTCTTTGTATCAAATAAAAGGTCATATAATGCTACACAAATTTTTTTCAACAAGTGTTTAGAAATTCGTTACCGTTTTGGGGATATATGAGAAAGAAGGTTTTAGGGGTCGGTCCCTTATCTCCTTTTAAGGGCCGTTTCACGAAATTTTGACGGTTGCATTTTGTTGAGAACATCATTTTGAACAACTTTTCCTCTGTACTGCATTACACAATTTTTTTCCTCTCTGAGATATGGGTGATCGAAATTTCGGACTGTTGGCCCCTAAAAACCCTTAATTACGTAACACATGATAAGATCTTTACATTGCTTGAATACATAACTGTCAGATAAACATATTTGCTTTTATAATCTATTACAAAATATCCCTTGGTGAAGAGCTATGGGTAAAATACTTTAGAGCCTTCTAGGTCCCTAATTTAAGGGACCAGCCCATTTTTCCTGATATCAGCTTAAAGGTATTGTAAATATAAGCCTTTTGTACATTACATGTCTTTAAAAAATATTTTCCAGAAAAAAGATAGAGAGAAAAGCACAAAAATTTACGTCGCTTTTTTACTGTCAATTTTCGAGCCCTAGCGAGCTTTGGCGCCAGTAGTGCTAAACATACAAAATTACAACCATGCACGCTTCAATCTTTCCTTTACCAACCGTTTGAGCTTAATATCTCTTATACTTTAGGAGAACGACAGAAGACAAAATCAAAAACGGATGTGACGTCATCAACACAAAAAAATTCGAATCAGGTTCAGACCAATATCTATTGTATCTGAAAATTTAATTGAGATCGGACGAGCCGTTTCTGAGAAATCGCGTGCACAAAAATAGGAAGAACTAGAGCAAAGTTCGTTGCAAAGCAACGAGTGGGTCTTCCGTTAATGTTGGAAGTAAAGCCGGAAGTTCCTGTAAGAAGCAGAGCTCTTAAACCAACAACAAGAGTAACTAAAATAAAAAGATGAAAAATTCGAATTATTTCTGGTACGACTTAACAAAATACGAATGATTTTTTGCACGAATTAACAAAAACCTTTCTGATTTCAAAAACGACTTGACAAAAAAAATCCGAATGTCTTCAAGCACGACTTAACACTTATTTTTGGTACGAATTAATTTTACTTTGAACATTACGCTATTTTTTAAACCAAGGCATGGAATCAAAATTTCCGGAAAAATCGGATTTCAGATTTGAATTCACCATGGCAAGTTCTATAAGACTGTAGTATTGTCTTTTTTTTTGTTCAAAAAAATGAAAATTTCCAAAAATTGGAACTGCTTCCGGTTTTGAGCAAAATTAATGAACAAAATTTTAACCCCCACCCCCAGTACATTATAGAATTGATACATCTATCATCAGTTAAAATTTCAAAGCGATATATTTAAATTTAACGGAGATTTCTTCCGGACAAAATCACTTTTTTAAAATTTAAAAATGGACGCCAAATTTGAACGGAAGTGACGTAAATGCTGAAACTTTAACATCGTTGAGGCACGGTAACTTTACAAAAGCTCTGAAAATTTCATTGAAATCGGATGAAAACTTTTTGAGACAAGTACAAAAAAGATTTTAGAAATCGAATGATTCTTGGTACGACTCAACAAAATCCGAATGGTTTTAAGTACAAATTAACAAAAAAACATAACCATTTCAAGACCGAGTTAACAAAAAATCCGAATGTGTTTAAGTACGACTTAACAAATTTGACTTCATTTTAGGTAAAAGTTCACTTTACCTGGAACTAACATCTAACTTCTTAACCCAGAATGCAAAATTAAAATTTCCGTCAAAAATCAATCTTGTTTAAAACATAAATCTGAGCAACATTTCCTTTACACTGCTTTTCAAAGGGTTGACCTTTCGTACTATGCGCTTGTTGCATCATCAATTGTCAGAAACTTATCGATGTATAGTTTACTTAATTTTATTATTCCTCTGTGAATATTTTTATTTAAAATTACTATGAACCCGACAACATTGAAATGGTGAACATTTCAAAGGGCCCCGCTGATGTTATTTTAGAGAATTTTGCTTTGACCTTGACCTATAACTTGAAATTTTTCCAGCTGGCATAGAACTTCTAATTCAATTTCATTGTCCCTAACATACAGGCATTTTTGTTCAATCTGATCAAGATTAAGCATATCCGGGAAAAAATCTACTGTCTAAATCTAATTTTATTAAGATCTACTATGACCTTCACATTGACATGGTTCAAGGTCACTGCACGCCATTAACCAATAAGCTCTGTTAAGGCAAAATATTAGCCAATTAGGGGCTAAAAGAAGAGTATATATATGCTCTTAAAATATGGATTTTTGTGTGATCTGATATGACCTTGACACTTGATCTAAAAATATCATTCGAGGTCATTGCATATCATTTGATCACAGGCATCATGTGGGTGAAGTGTGAGCCTGATTGGAGCAAAGGGAGAGAATATGTACTCCAGACAAGGATTTTTTTTTATATAATTCTTCTATGACCTTCACAGTTTACCTTGAAAGTAGGTTCAAGGTCACTACACACCCTTTACTCAAAAGCTCTGCTTATGTGAAGTCTGAGCCAAAGAGGGGTTAGTAGAAAGTATATATGCTCTGAAAAAGGGATTTTTGCATGATCCGATATGATATTTCACCCTTTACCTAGAAATTTCATGCAAGGTCACTGCACATCGATTAACGATAGAGACAGTCTGTGAGTATTAGCCAGATTGGACCAAAGGGAGAGAAGATATGCCCCAGACAAGGATTTTATATATGTAATTCTACTATGACCTTAACCTTATACCTAACAACATGGTTCAAGGTCACTGCACATCCTTAACCCAAAGGAACCCTGTGGATGAGGTATGAGCCAGATTGGGCCAAGGGGAGAGAAGCTATGCTCCGGTCAAGCGATCTCGGATGGACAGACGGACAAACTAATCACTAGAAGGTGCCCACACAAACTTGCTTTTCTATCTAATTTGAAATAGTATCCATGCTATCTGCCCATGGTGAATGGTAATCAAAACCATTCATCAGCAGAATTTGATTTCCCTTCTTTTTAAACTCGGAACACCTCTGACCTAATCAGATCACCGCATTAAATACAAAGTTTGATAACTCCAATTTGTTTATCATCAAGAAATTCTGCATCGCTGACACATAAAGTTTTCTTCGGTATAATAATATTAACTGACTATTTGGCCAATGGCAAGTTTATTGTCCCACCCCACAGCAACTATTTCCCTTGGCTTTGCCTCATGAAATAGTTGCTGTCTTGGGGGACAATAAACTTGCTATTGTCCTCATACCCAGTAGATACGAAATAGGAATATAATATCCCATCCACCTCCATTTCATGTTATATAACATCCCGTTTGTAACCTTCAATTTCACTGTGTAAAGTCAACACAACAGTCAAAGCCGTAAGTTTCACAATTTATTACTGCTTCTCATGTACTTAAAATTAGGGGCCTTATTGCTTACCAATTCCAACAAGAGACATCCCTTTAACTATTGATAAACATTAAAATTCATTTCATGAATCTACGCAACACTGGTAAATCTTCAAGTACAGTCACTATCAATTTTACAAAACTATTGACGGTTCTTTATCCGAAACTGTTCCTTGTACCTTTAACTTAGTACACTAACATTATATGAAAAGATGGTTTGTCTTAGAATAAGAAAGCTAATGCAATTTTGAGAAAAAGAATACCACATATTGCAAATTCCATTGAGGTTTAATAAAAATATGGCCATTTAAGTGAACCCCCCATTTCCAATTTCCATTAGTAAACACAGATTTACAGGGTTCTCCATAGTAAAACATCTTTACCTGACCTTTTAAAGGTCAATTGTTGTTCAACCACCTTTAAAAAGAAACCTTATTCAATACAACATGCATCTACATTATATCATTATATAATCATGATAAAAGCTTCACATCACTTAGAAATATCCTTACATGTATACCCCCCCCCCCCCCCCCCCATCTTTTGATTTTCATAAAAAGTCATGGTTAAAAATGTTTTACTTAATTTTATGAAACTTATGGCAATTTCCTTGAGTCATTTCTCACACATATTTGAAAACAATCATCAATGATTCTAAAATTTGATCCTAATTATTTCTTTATTTTATGATTTACACCATTTTAATTAACAAATAGACAGCTGTCCTGCTTGTGATTTCTTGTTTTTATGAAAGAAGTAAGCTAACAATGATATTTAGTGAATATCTAATCTATTTTGATTTCTAGTCTCCTTCTAACCATGCTTAAACAGGAAGATACAACCTACAAGTTAGACATCTGCCTTAAATTTAAATAAAATTCAAACACCCAGGTAGCTGGAGACAGAGTTGATTTCCATGAAAAATGTTCAAAATTTGACATGTTTTTCTCCTTTTCTTATGCATATATACCTTAGAAAGATAGAAATAGGTTGTTTCCTGTTCATTTCAAAAGTAATTATCATAGCAGATGTTATTTCAAAGTCAAATCTACATTTACATATCCTACATAAAATCTTAAAGCAGACAATTGGACGGGGGGGGGGGGGGGTTCTATTATGTAAACACATCTAAATACCTTTATAAAATAAAAACTAAAGGAAACATAATTGCATACTTTTATTGAAAAACAAATTTTCACAACAATTATGAATTTCTTTAAATAGCCTTAATTTTGTTTTTCGTAATTTTTTATCAAACACAAACTACAACATGGGATGGGGCTTTCTTCAAGTTCCATTATTGTTCATGCGTTATCCGATTTAATTTGAATTACCGGTAAAAAGTCTGTAGAACACAAGGAATATGCATGTGGATAGAGGTGACAGGTTAATCTCAAGAGCTGACCCACAAGAATCAACAGGTAAAAGCCATGTGGTGCCATGTCGGAACAAGAGTCCGTTTTGAGCTGAAATAAAAAAAAAATAATTAGCTGTGTTTACATACATGTACTAGTAATAGCTGTGTTTACATTAACATATGCATATTATTTCTCGAAAAATACACTGACCATGCAGTGTAATAAGTATTACATATCCCAATACATGACATAACATTTAGGCAGTGCAAGATCAAAAATTTGCATATCAAGGCATAATATAATATTTAAAAAAATTCTTAGGTATAGGCACTTATCAGATTGAGAGAGAGTTTGAGAGAGAGAGAGAGAGAGAGAGAGAGAGAGAGAGAGAGAGAGAGAGAGAGAGAGAGAGAGAGTTTATTTCTTGTAGTGCAACAGTCAACAATTTCAGTTCGAAAATTACAAAGGAATATTACCCATTTGAACAGCGTCAAAGTACATGTATTTCCTTCTGGAATACCATGTTTTATCAGTTCTACCGGGGGTTTTTTTTGCAAATAAATTTGGCGAGGGTTTTGGTTTCTTTTCTTTTAAATTACATGTTTAAAAAACAAGACTATGTGTAATAAGCATAAAACATGTATAAGTAAACTTAATGAAGAATTTTTAATAGTGTAATATCTTGGTAAATACGGGAATAAATCAGAACACGTGGGAATTCAAAAACACATGTTTATCTAGAAAGTTCAACAACACAATTATTGCAATCTCGATCCCGAGGTAAATTCGCAAACACTACACTCCTCCCTTTTAAAATCTTAAATTCTTTCTTGAATTTAAACAAATGATCCAAGTACACCAAAATAGCAGATTTGATTTAACCTTAAACACGAAGATTAACAAACAAAACTTTCAACATAAGAAACGTCCAAATGTCACAAAGTAAGTCAGATTTCCTCAATGAGCCTACGGACGGGTTTGCGTTCACGCATGGGCCGTGGTGAGGGTATGTTCAATGACTGGTTCGCCGCCCTGGATGACATCACTCGACTGGTAGTAGACGGTGTCTTCGACGTTTGACTAGACGGTGGGGAACTTCCTGCTTCCTTGGAAGGTTCTGCATTCGGGAGATCCACTTCCTCTGGTAGATCCACTGTAGGTCTTGTCGGCTCCTTCAAGGAAAAGTCGCTCAGGGGCGGCAACGCTTGTGGAAGTTTAGCATTGCACGCTAGCAAGTGGTCAAGGTGACAAAATCTTTTGCGATTTCCGACTTGGACTAGGTAAGTAAGTGGACCACAAACTTTGTTTACTGTTCCAGGTAGCCACTTCCAATTCCCAGACTGAATTGTAGTCTTCACTTGCACTTGGTCTCCTTCTTCAAACTGTCTGTCCTTCACCTCGCCTCGATCATGAAAGCCTTTCATCCGCTGCTGACTTTTCTCAACACTCTTCCCGATGTTAGGCTTCACCAGTGTGAGACGCGTTCTAAGTTGCTTCTTCAGAAATAGCTCAGAGGGTGACACACCAGAAGTTGTGTGGGGAGTAACTCTATACTTTAATAGGAAGTTCGCTAATCGATGCTCTAGCGATTGTTGTCGTCCCTCAACATCTTTACTTTTCAAGGCCTTCTTCGCTATCTGTACTCCTCGCTCAGCAAATCCATTGGATTGCGGGTGGTACGGTGGAACGAGGGTATGTTTTATACCATTTTGACGTGTATTGACGTGTAAAGTCACGAAATTCATGGGACGTGAACTGTGGTCCATTGTCACTCACTATCTCCTCTGGTAATCCGGTTGACGCAAACAGCATCCGAAGTTTGTCAATCGTGTTAGCACTGGTGGTTGATCTCACTGGAATGACTTCCAACCACTTTGAATAACTGTCATTGACAATAAGTAGAGATTGTCCCTTATACTCGGCATAATCAATATGGATGCGTTGAAAGGGTCTGGTTGCCCAAATCCATGGGTGTAATGTGGCAGACTGGGGACTGTTCCTGACGGACATACATAACGGACATGCCTGCACTGTCTCCTCAATGTTTCTGTCCAAGCTTGGCCACCATACATATCCTCGTGCAAGAGCCTTCATCCTGCACATACCAAGGTGCTCTTCATGAAGCTCTTCCATGATTCGTTTACGCAGTGCCATAGGAATTACCACTCGGATTCCCCAAAGGATAATCCCTTGTTCTATACTCAAACTGCTCCCGCGCTCAAAGAAAGGTTGAAGTTCTGGATCGTTAACCTGACTTGGCCAGCCGTTCAAGGTAAGTTCAAATACCCGGGCTAAAAGAGGATCCACCTTTGTTGCACGAGCAATGTCTGTGTTACATATGGGTAGCTCTGTGTTGTCCAGCCCTGTGCAGTAGACATCCTCATATTCTTCTGTACAGAGATTCCCCTCTATTGGCAATCTGGATAGTGAATCACAATTTCCATGTTCCTGAGATGGACGATATACAATCTGATATTGACATCCTGAGAGAATTAGTGCCCATTTCTGCATCCTGGCTGCGGCTAAGGTAGGTATACCATTTTGGGTCCAAAGATAGTTACCAATGGTTTGTGGTCTGTGATGAGGGTAAAAGTTCTGCCGTACAGATACTTGTGGAATTTCTTCACACCAAAGATCAACGACAATGCTTCTTTCTCCACTTGAGCATAGTTCCTCTCGCTGGAACTTAAAGTACGAGAAGCAAAGGCGATTGGCCTCTCTGAGCCATCCTCCATCAAATTCGAGACTACAGCTCCCACTCCATATGCTGATGAGTCGCAAGCTAACCGCAGGGGTTTGTTCATGTCGTAGAATACCAGTAACTTGCCCTTTGTAATCATGCTTTCACATTCATCTGTCCACGTCCACTGCTCTCCCTTGTTCAACAGGTGGTGTAAAGGATGCAATACAGTACTCAGATTCTGCAGAAATGAACCATAGTAAATCAGCAAACCCAGGTAAGCCTTTAGTTCTTTCACATTTGCTGGTCTAGGAGCATCACGAATTGCAGCAATCTTCTCATCTGTGGGATGTATCCCGTGTTTGTCCACCATGAATCCCATGTACACGACTTGATCCGCCATGAAGATGCACTTGTCCTGCCGCAGTGTCATGTTGTACTGGCGCAAGCGATGAAATACCTCCTTAACAGTCTTAAAATGGGTTTCATCATCGGGGGCTGTGATCAAAATGTCCTAAATTCGACACACTACTTGTGGTAGTCCTGACAGGATCTTGTCCATAATTGCCTGAAATATGGCGCTAGCGGAGCTTACTCCATACGCAAGTCGTCGGTAGCGAAATAGTCCATGATGCGTGTTTATTGTAAGGTACTCCTCTGAGTCACTCTCCAGCTCCACCTGTGAGTATGCCTGTCTTAAGTCCAGTTTTGTGAACTTCTGACCTCCTGCAAGTGACGCAAACATGTCATCCGTGTTTGGTAGAGGGTACTGCTCTTCACTGATCACTCGGTTGACAGTCACTTTGTAATCTCCACATAAAGGCACAGACTTGTCCGCCTTTGGCACAACGACAATGGGGGCAGCCCATTCACTGTGTTTGACTGGATAGATAATTCCTTTCTCCTGTAGTTTCTTGAGCTCTCCTTCAACGTTGTCTCTTAAAGCATAAGGCACAGGTCTTGCCTTGCAAAATATTGGTGAACATTACACCTTCAGTTTTATGCTTGCTTTGAAATGCTTGATTGAATTTGGGTTCTCCTCAAACAGATCAGCATTCTCCTTTGTCAAGTGTTCAATTATGTCCTTCGTCACCATGAAAATTTCCTTCCAGTCAATCTGAATTGTTGATAACCAGTCTCTTCCCAGCAAGCACGGCTGACTCCGTTTTATGACTAGCACAGGCATATTCGTCAGATGCAGCTCTCCATATACAACAGTCACACTACATTCACCAAGAATGGAAATGATCTCCTTCGTGTACGATCTTAGCACGATTGTCGATTTCTTTAGCTTACAGCCGGTAAGCATTTTCTGATAAGTGTGTTCATTCATGATGGTACGAGCACTCCCTGTATCTAACTGAAATTGCACTATTGACCCGTTGATACTTAGTCCAATTGAGTAACTCTTGTCTTTGTCGACATCGCTTGTGCTGTGTACGGAATAAATTGACAGCTCCTTACTTCATCACTGTCCTGTACATAATGGGTAGTCTTATCTTGTTTCAAATAAACTTTTCCCTGGCCTTTACAATGTTTAGCTATGTGTCCAGGTTTCCCACATTTGTAGCATTTAATAGAGTTTCTGTGTTTACCAGCATCCAAATAGTGCTTCTCTCCACCGCGATATCCTGGCTTCTTAGGTCCTGCTGATGTCGGTTTTCCTCTCTGTCCAGGTTTCGAATTCATGAAGTGAACCGACTTGGTATTTCCTGCGAATGATTGAGTATCCTTAACGGCAATTTCCATTGCTGTGGCTATTCTGACTGCTCCATCGAAATCTAACTTCGCTTCGGACAACAACTTCTTCTGTATGGCCTCTGATTTAAGTCCACAAACCAACCGATCCCTCAGAGCCTCCTTAAGAAAGTCACCAAATTCACAGTCTGCCGAAAGTTTTTTCAGTTCACATACGTACTCATTCACCGTTTCCCCTTCCTTCGGGTTACTTTTATTAAATTTAAATCTTTCAGAGATGACTAACGGTTTAGGCATATAGTTGTTTTTCAAAGCACCAACAATGTTCTCAAACGAAGTGTTTTTCGGCAGTTGTGGCTGTAACAAGTTCTTTAGAATTCCATAGGTTGCGGGTCTAATCACTGATAAAAGCACCGCCACTTTTTTTTCATCTTTTACCTCGTTCGCTACGAAAAACTGTTCCATCCGCTCCGCATGATTTACGAAAGATTCCTTTCCCTCCTGAAAATCACCAAGATTTCCGATATTCGTCATTTCGCTTATGATTCAAGTGTCCTCTTGATCCGAAATAAGTCGAAAATGCTCCTCCTTGTCGCCACTGTAATATCTTGGTAAATACGGGAATAAATCACCAGAACACGTGGGAATTCAAAAACACATGTTTATCTAGAAAGTTAAACAACACAATTATTGCAATCTCGATCCCGAGATAAATTCGCAAACACTACAAATAGATTTTTTTTTCACAGAATGTGTTACATTACATGTATGTCAATCCTAATAAAAGTAGCGTATATTTCGTGCATCATAAATTGGAAGTTTTAGTAAATATCATTTACTTGCATGGTAGCTATATATGTCTAACCAAAATTTTCTTCATAAAGCTACAGCTGTATGTACCACATAATTATATGTTTTGTCACAAGTATACATTTTTAAAAAATACCCAAATTCCAACAGTTGAAAGTAACTCGATGCATTTTTCATTCTCTGATAAGTTCATTGTGTTTTGTGCGTGCATATATTATAAGTCTGCTGCAACAGCAGCCAATCAGCGGTAAGCTGAATCCACTAATAAGAAAGTTTGTGGTTTAGGAGCGGGTAAAAATGTTTATGCATAATGTAGCTGACACTGACTTGAATGCGATGCTGTCAAGAACACCACACCAAATAATATCAAGAGACATAAATATTCACTCAAATGTATTGTGTTGGAAAGTAAAGGTTTTAATACAATTATTGCATCTTGCAAAACATGTGATGACTCTTATAATCATTTGTAATATATCTGATATATATGTACAAGATGGGAGAAATAATGACAGAACAGACTGGGATTCGAACCTTGCCCTCTGAATCTCTAGTCAAGTGCTCTACCAACTGAGCTACATGTATCTGGCACCGGTATTCAAACCAGTCTGACCGTCACATTCCCCCCTCCCCCCCCCCCCCTCTTAAATGATCTTCACCCTCAAAGATCACCCCTGGCAGGAGTTAACCTGTCAGTTCCAGTGGTTGGTTACAACACCAATATTGTATAGGGATGGAACGATCCACCGATGCACCGGTGCATCACGGTATTTATTCTGACAATATTTGGATCGTTACATTTACCATTAATACATTACGATACCTATGCGAACTTTTTTTTTATTTTCCAAAAATATCTGAGCTTCATATATCGGCTATTTTTAGTCTGGGCGCCTAATATGAAAGTACAAAGATGGCGGAAAACCTCGTAGAGTTGTCAAACCTGTTAGGAAGCTAAATCTGGAGTGTGGACAACTTTTGGATTACTTGTTAATGAAAAAGTAGTGTATATGAGACTTAAGTAATTTGTAAATTGTGCAACGCTCATTTGAATATATCTAAATAACTGTGGACATGCGGTAATACATCGACAGATTGAATAAATTTTTAACCCTTATTCATGTTTTCATTTAGTTGCAATGTATCGTGATATGTATCGTATCGCATCTCATGAATCGTGATATGTACCGAATCGGCTAAGTACAGAATCGTCCAAGACTTAATATTGTAACAGGATGGGAGAAATAATGAAGGACCAAACCAGGAATTAAACCTGGGCCCCCTGAATCTCTAGTCAGATGCTCTACCAACTGAACACTGGTATTTAAACCGGTCTGACCGTCACATATATAAAAAGTTATTTTAAACAATGGTGTTCAATAAAAAATAACACTTGCAACCTTCAGTTTTTGTCTGTAATTAATCAATATTGGCGTGCGATCAGTTATCGTTGAGTACGTTTTTTCATCAGTGCATTGTTACGTCATTTTATCAACACATAAAATTATATACGAAAATATGATGTAACATTGCACCAGCGAGAAATGGTCCTCGACAAGAACTGCTGGCATGTCAGTACTGCCAGCAGTCAGATTAAAATAAGAGAATATAAATGAAAAATTACATTTAAAGCATTAACAAGGACAATTCAAGTACACATCAAAACTGCTAAACAAGAAAAATTATGTGAACTGGTAGAGTGGTACGCATAGTTCTAACTTGTAACCTACATGTACAAGTACATGTACCGGGTACCCGTTGGTCTGCTAAACCTATCTAATTATACATTGATCAGCATCATAAAAATATTAAAGGATTTTTAGTCATGTTTTAACTCTGAAGTCTGAAGTATACAATTTTATTTACTTGATGTTACATGTATGTCTACAGGGTATTTATGTCTACATTTGGAGTCTTCCGCACTAGAATATGATCATATGTTTCTATAATTAGACCCTGCTTTGAATTTTGAGTTGAAAATTCACAATCTGATTTTTTTTTTTAAATAGATAAATTCGGTCATCCTTTCCAGTCACCCATGAACCTCGAGCAAATCTAAACATCCAGTAAACAATGTAAAAATTACACGTTAGTAAACAAACACCCACACCATAACAAAAACATCTAACTCTGTAATTCTTATAAAATTCTTAACCCAGCAGATGTTAAATCATCAAGATATATTTGTAAATTCATACGTGATGCACATAACATAAGAAAATATATGTACAGTACCAACTACATGTATATTTGTATACTGTATGTATGACTTTCGCCACATGTGGATTTTCTCAATAAATTGAATTGTAATTTACACAAAATTCTGGTAAAAAGGAAAGAAAAAAAAACAAGTGAAAGGTAAAACATTTTGGATTCAATTCTGTTAAAAGGATTTATATTGTCTGGACTAGAAAAATAACATACTTCAGTGACAGTGTGCACGTCCTTACATGTACATCTATAGACTAAATGTTAACCAGTTAACATGCTGACATTTTAACCACTATAGACAAGAAACTTTAAAAGGAATAAAAAGCCTCACCTTCTTCAGTAATATCCACATAAATCACACACTTTAATGTCCATCTTTTCCCCTTTATTACTCGTAGCTTATCAACGGCTGATCAATGGAAACATAAACATCCGTCGACACGGTCGACAGAAGTGTGGCTGTCAGAATTTCCTCGTTATCGATTCACACGAGAATATATCCCTCCTTATACAAATATGTAGTATTGTTCCCTGTGCATGTTCATATGTTTCACAGTAACTTGAAAATGCATGTGTACACCGAAAAATGCACAACTTGTCTTATCTTCTGCATTACGCTCTCTCTTTTCTACAATGCCGTTCGTTACTGTTTACATTCGCGGGGTCGCGACAAACATTGCAAACATTTGTTCTGCATGGCCGATTAGAACGTTTAAAATAAGTAGTTGAATTCATAAATGATATAGCCCAGATGAAAACAAAAATGAAATTGAATCACAACAATTTATCTAAGACGCAACACAATGTAATGCAGTAAATGCCTGGGCCTTAAAACGGCATTTGTTCGCTTGTGTGTCTCTGTAGACAAATTTACTCGTTCATGTACGTTTCACACATATTTGTTTTATGAAATTTGAAAAAAAAATAGGGCACAAAACTTTTTAAATTTGATACCAAATGACATTATTTAATATATTAACAATAACTCAATTAATTTTTTTTCATAAAATGATAACGATTTTTGCTATCAGAAAAATACGTGTATGAGCTGCTGACCCCTTATTATAGGGGCCAGCCCTTTTTTCTTAATTTTAAATGAAAGCTCTCGTTATTCTTAACAACTTTTGTTCTATATGTATTAACAAAATATTTTTAGTTTAAAGGTTATTATACAAAAAGCAACAACATTTCAGACCCCCCAAAACTTTAAACTTTACCGGCAAATAGCTTAAAAACTAAAAAACATTTTGTTAAAATTTTCATGCCAGCAAAACTATAAAATGTTACCAACAATTCTGCTAAATTTCATGCAACTATCTTTTGTAGTTCCCGAGATCAACTCTGGACAAAAGACCCCCCCCCCCAATTTTCAATTAAAGGGCAATTACTCATAAGCGGAAGTGAATTTTGAAAATTTGAAAAAAACTTCTCTAGACCTTAACATTGTCTACATACCCTGAAAGTTTCATAACAATCAGACAACACATGTACGAGAAATGGCCTGCACAAAATTTTTGCGGGAAAAAAAATAATAAGAAACAGTAGAATAACAGAAGGGTTTTCCGTTGAAATAATAAGAATAGGGAAAAATAAACAAAGAAACGGAAGACCTTAATAATATTAAAATAATATATAATATTTTGTTAACGACGGTAGATAAACAAGTCGGTGGTCGGGGTAACCGGCGCAGCCATGAACTCGGAGATTTAAAAAGTTAAACATCTACGTTATAACTGTCCGTAGAATTACAGTTAATGATAAAAGAAATCAAATTAAATATGTTCATTTTGCTATTCTTTGCGACTAACTTATGAATAAGTTTCACTGATGTTCGATTTGAAATACGGATATGGTACACATATATTTACCAAACAATAGAAATTCGACAACGACTTTACATTGAATTTTGACGTCAGGGCGGCGCATTGACAACCGTTAAACTGGTGGAAATCTTTTAAGGCCACGCAATTGCTTAAAAAAACTATACGATGACAAGACAAAATATATAGCTTCAGCTCATCATATTTTTCAACGGAAGACCTTGTACTGATTCTGTTGATAATTCTTTTTATTCTTTTTTTTCTTCTAGACGTTTTTTAAAACTCAAATATATTGCTTGTTTGTTGTTTTATAAAGGTTCAATTTTTCAGGGCTTATTGGTAGTTACTATTTCTCAATATTTTGGGAAAATCGTTGAAATCAACGCTTCCGGTACCGAGTTATTCCCCTTTTTCAAGAAAATATTTGCATTCCTGTGTACGCAAAGGTTCTGAAACCGCCCATAGCATGTGTTACAAAGTCACAAATCCTGAAAAAAGATACTTTGAACGTTGTCCTCCGAGTTTTATTTTTGCAATTTTCCCCTTTTAAAGTTTCAAAAAATTAATTTGAATTTTGTGCTTCAAAAATGCTGATTTTTGGTTTTTGTCTCGTAGCTCTTTAGTTTAAAATTTTCTCTGAACACATACAAAACAAAATATGTGCAAAATATCAAGGGCTTTCACTTGACACCATTGAAAAAGGGCTGGCCCTTTAAATTAGGGGTCTAGAGCCCTTAAAAGTCTTCGCTTCATAACTCAAAAATGGTTAATATTTTGTTATAGCTGTCGATAGAAAAGTTGTTTATTATGGTGTTATCAATGTCGTCACAAAGTTAGTTTGTACCGGTGTTGTATAGCAGTTTTTCCCCCATAGTAGCTTTTCCCCCCGGAAAACCTACTATATAGTAGACTTTCCCCCGGGGGGAAAAGCTACTATATAGTAGTTTTCCCCCATAGTAGGGTTTCTCCCTCACGTTTTTGGTTCAGATTTTATAAAAAATATTTATGGAAATCAAGTAAGGATTAAAATCAATGGTTCTACACTCCCAGGTTGCATTCATCTGTACAGGTTAAGTTTCGTTTTGCCGATTTATTATTTTTATAGACAATGCTGAAAGTTGAACATGTGTGTAATGGAATTACACATAGAACTTAATTTAGGTAATTTATTGAAAAAAGTTTTACAAGTTATACACTTATATGCATAATTCTGTGTTCTGAAATTGTATTAAGGTAGCTCCATACTCGTAAAATTCTCTGAGGAAAGTTGAAAAACCGAACTGATTTCGACTTAATAGACTTAAATGTCATCAATTGTTAGAAAAAATATACATGTCATCACACTTTTTGAGATGCCAGATAAACATAAACTAAAGCATATTTTAGCATTAGAAAAATGTATTTTTTTTTCTGTTAAAAGTAAAATCTTGTAGGCAGAAATTTGTTTTTCTTGTTTAATTTTAATGTCAACTTTATCAGAAAACTAAAATTACAAAAATATTTTAAAATTAATCGTTGGAATAAGGAAAACTATAGCATTTAGACATACAACTGAGAGAAAAGTCAGAAAAAGAGTTATTTCCCCTTTGCATAGATAAAATATAAAAAATTTGGAAATTTAGTATAAAATTAAGTGCGAAAATATCTTTAACCTACCAATAATTCTAATTACATCCATGTGATTATATTCACATAAAATAAATAAAACTATCTTGCACAATTTTTAAAGAATTCAAAGTTTTACAAAAACGTGTGACGTCACAGAACACTGGATCTACCTTAAGCGAGAATGTTTTAGGAATTTTTTGATAAATCTATCAGACTGTCTGTTTGTGATTTCATCCAGGCGTAACCCCTGTTTTAGAGAAATTTTGTTTCCGATGTTTCAGAGCCCGATTTTTAAAATCCTATTATAATAATTATAGTGCATATTCTTTAGGGTCCAATGTCTCATAAACTAGAGATAACCATATCACCATATTTTTATAGTGGCAGTGGTTTACCACTTGAAGATGACTCTGAAAATTTCAGCACTCAGGGTAGGGGCCCTTGATGTTTCAGGGCACGATGTTTAAAACCCCATTATAATGATTAAATAGTGTTCTATAAGTGGGGACCCGAATCTCAAATTCTAGAGATGACCAATTAACCATATTTTCACAGTGATAGTGATATACCACTAGTAGATGACACCGAAAAGAAGATGGGTGGATAAGGCGTGTAAAATGCCCATACGCGGTCGGACAGGCTACTGAAAAATTAAAGTATCAATAAATCTGATGGGCTTTTTTTTAAATCATTGAAAACAATATATATTTAACGAATCATTGATTTTTAACCTATAGGTATGTTCAATACTTGGAATATGTTGACTCAAACAGGCGTGTACGTATCAAAACCTGCAAATACTGGTCATTTTTTAGAACTTCAGGGCATTTTCTTTTATAGAGTGGGTCTGTGCTCCATATTTTTTTCATAGTCTAATTAAGGTCTATTGGAAAACAAACCGATTTCAATCAACAAAAACGTGGAGAGATGACCCACTATACATTAAAAATATAATTTTGTATCCCAACAAATGAACGTTTTGAAAAAATAATACAAGTCCGATAGTTCGTGGCCTTAGTCACACATAAAATTTAAGAATCCCACTTTGTTGTGTCTGAAATGGCTCAGTGGTTAGAGGACCTGGCATAAGCTAACCTTATATATCTAGGGTTTTTATGTTACGGGTTCGATACCATCAAATTTTCCGACAATATTTTTTTTTCTTATTTTTTGTTAAATATATTAAAAACTGACTATAGTTAGAAATTTTTCTATTGCAAAGTTTTATTATAATATATTTTAATAGATTTAATTGGGGAAAAATAAATTCAAAATTGTATTTCACTACTAAACCGAATGGGCATTTGCGCCATCTTATTCCCCCATCTTCTTTAAGCCCCCATGCAGGGTAGGAGCCTTTGCTGTTTTCGAGCCCGATGTTTGAAATCCAATTATAAAGAATATGTATTTTTTAGGGCCCCATATCTCAAAAACTATAGATGATCATATAAACATATTTTTACGGTCATTTGAAAGTAAAAAAAATCATTTAAAAATACACAATCACTCAAATATTTCTTTATCAAAATGATTGAAAATTACGTTTAATTCTGCTGCTTTTTTTTTTAATTTTCTAACAAATTTTTTTAAAAAGGTACGCGGGTAAAATTCATTATTCTTCAAAACATTTAATCAATTCATAAGATGACTTATAATATAATAAATAATTAGATAAATAAATCAATGAACTTTTATTCATAAAAGGAGAAACCGAAAATAAAAAATGGATAACCAACCTAAGCGCATATGCGACTTTTTTACTTGTTAGTTGATTAGAAGTAAAAAAAAAAGTCAGCTCATCAAAATATATGTGTTTGTTGTTTTTTGGGGGTTTTATGTTGTTTTTTTATTACCCTTTTTCAATGTTCGAAGAAATAATATGGTACACAAGTAAATCTTTATTGCAAAAATAGGAAACAAATAGTACAAATGTTTAGGTAATTGAATCGTCTTGATTTATGTGGCATCGTTTTCAAAATTGTATATTTATAAATCACGTTGCAAACTTAAAAGTGGAAAAATTGGCAAATAGTGAGTGACAATATAAACATAAAGTTAGTTCAGGCTCCATTTCACATTTTCCAAAGACTAAGTAACATGCAAAGATACCAACATTGTTCTGGTTGTGAAGACATTTCATTGTTTTTTAAAATGTTTACATCATAATATCTCGCGTTTTGTAGAAATGTGCTTAAAAATATGAATATGCGTAACTTTAAAACGAAATGGTACACACTAACTTTACACAATCATGGCTTTAATACATAATTAAAATATCCCTTACCTATGATTTAGAACCCCATCAATCAAAGTAAAACTAAAACATTTCAGTTTTTCATCATGTCATTGCATCATATCTCCCGTTTGATATTTAGAAGAAGAAATATATGATTGTTTTTAAGATCGTCAATTCTAACGGTATTGATTTAAAATTGATAGCCTTTTGGACGAAGGGAGTAATAAATTTCCACTTCTTATTCCCTTCCTCTACAAAATTAAGTTAAGATTGGTCAGTTAGTTCCATGGGAGAAGCTTATACATTGATGTTAATACATTGGAAAATTAAAGTTCCAAACTGGCGTATTTTCACTCAAATGTGTTCTCACGTGTTCATAACGTCGAAGTGAAAACTGTAGATGAGCATCGATTAGATGAAAAAGTTTCGAGGTATTCCGAAATCCGTGTAAAAGGTGTTCCAAAAAGATGTGAGAACATGTGAAATAAACGATGATGACACATGCATGTTATGAAGGCGCATGTCTTAGTTCATATTTGGGGTTGAAAAACCATGTATTTTATTCTATGTATTAATAAATGCCATAATTATCCTTTTTTGTGAGAAATTAATATCATATCAGTTATTGCAAATTATTGTCACGAATGGTCCGCAATAAACATGGCCGGAAAGTAAAAATGGGGGAAAATCCACTATATAGTAGGTTTTCCGTGGGGGTAATCTGGCTATAAAAAGGGGGAAAGCCCACTATATAGTCAGCTTTCCGTGGGGGAAAAACTGCTATATAGCCATTTTTCCGGGGGGAAGAACTGCTATATAGCCATTTTTCCGGGGGGAAAGATGGCTAGGGGGAAAAGGCACTATATAACACCGGTAATGCATAATATGAGTGTAAAAAGCTTGTCTTGTTAACATGTACCTGTTTTCATTTGGCAAGTAAGTGAATAGTCTTCGAGCGTATAGCGGACATAATTCAACAGCTGGAAGTGTACCAGCATATACTGGATACTTTAATTCATTAGACAAAGTGTCTTAAAAGTAGACGTATACATGTTTTTCTTACATCCTTTTTTCTGGAGTCACCTCTGTTTAGTTCTTATAGTGGACAACCGTTAAGAAAAACAAAAACGTTCCTTTTCTTATCTAGTGAGATACATAAAATGGATTTAAAAAAAAAATAACTTCCATGAAAAAGATTTGGGTCATTTTGCTGCAAGCATTTCAAATCGACCTCAATTCTTAGTTGTGTGCGTCATTACGTAACTCATCCCTCGCCCGAGGCCGAGAAAATCGGTCGCCATGGTCGCGACTGGACTACCTAGCGATCAGCGGGTATCTTATACACAAGAGTCGTGTCTGTCATATGTGATTTTTTTTAGCCGCAAACACAAGAATCATTTTAATATTGACTACACATTAAAGCTTACACTTCTTAATTTGAAATTAACGATAAAGAGTCAATTAAGAAATCGCTCTGTTAATTCATAAAAGCAATGCGATTCTCAAACTGAAGCAGTATCAGACAGATAGATCAACTGTGGGATTTAAGGGGAAAAAAACTTATATTTATTAGAGTTTGGTCATCATACTGCAAACATTTTAAACCTTCCTGGGTTCTGAGCTATCTATGTGTGTTTTACCTTTACGTAAGTTATCCGATCCTTTATCAGCGGCCGAGGAGATCGGTCGCGGTCGCACAACCTAGAGGTCAGCGGTTATCTAATAACAAGATATACTTGTTAGAGTTTATATATACAGGAACTGTTTTTATTATATGTTCTTAAAGTTTGTTCATCTTCAATTTATTAGATTAAACATATTGAAAAAAATAAATTTAGGAGTCGTTCTAAAAATTGATAAAAGCGATATTATTCCAAATCAGAAACATTGTTAGACGTAAATCAGTGGTGAATTTTTAAGTCTAAAATGTTCTAAAAATTATATTAATAATATTCTGGATAAACAACGAAAACCCACAAAGATTAAACCTTAAAATGATGATCATCCCTCGCACATAGCCAAGGAGATCCTGCGCGATTTGACAAGTGATCTGCGGTAGCTTCATGTTCTTCTACATGTACGTTATCACACGTGCATGTTTATTGATATTTTGTACGATCTAAACTATTTGTGTATTCGAGATTTTGACCGGTACTTGTAAGATTGACTTGTGTTTCAACTTAAAAATTTTCTATTTACCCACGAACATTTCCGCTAAATACTGCTGAGAAGTTTTACAGCTATCGTAGAAAGTAGTTGACGTTTTTATAGGGTTGTACAAAAATGAGAGAGAGAGAGAGAGAGAGAGAGAGAGAGAGATCAACATTGGAAGCAGAATTTAGAAAATAAAACACTCTCCAAGCGTTCAAGGCAGGATAAAAAATCAAATATCGAATTAACACATGCGATAGAGGTTGCCACGATAACAGAATTGTCCGGATTGAGGGATTAAGTGATTATTTTAAGAATGTTCACATGAGTTTTTAAACAAGTTTTGTTTAGATTTTATCAGTTACATGATCACAGTGCAAGGGCTTTATTTTTTTCAAAATGTGCCCAAAAAAATTTTGGCGAGTACTTAACATGTGTACTCCTCAATGTGTGTCACTTTCCCACCCGTGTGTTTATTCGGACAGTCTACGCTAATTCAATCCGCTCCACGTGCGACCAAAAATCTCGTGTCGCTTCAGCGAACATGAGCTCAGAATATCGCCCCCGAGCTGCAGATCAGCAATTGTTATATAATTGAGAAACATATGGAAAGGTGCTTTCACTGCAGTGGTCAATTATTAAACAATAGGTATCTAAATAGTGGATGTCAATCATCGTTACATTAAAGGTGTTTTGTAATCTGAGAATGTGGCTAAAAAATTAACCAGTTGAACACGCTAAACTTCTATAGTTATGAACAGAATAAAATATATCAATATTATTATCAGAGACATAAATAACTTAAAGTAGTCCGAGTATCGCACTACGTCATAATACGGATTTTACAATATTGGTTCGACTTTTACAAAGCGTTTTTGATACCCGGTATTGATTTTGCTCTACATCGCTGTTGTAAACAATGGCAATAATAAGCAATTAGAACGGCAATATATAAATTCTATGAGAGATAGAAATGATTAATGTTGAGAAACTCGATTCTGTTACAGTAAATTGAAAAAACGCAGTTTCTGATTAACCAGGATCTCAGGTATGCTTATATCTTATTTGTTTTGACCCCCCCCCCCCCCCGAATTTTTCTTTTTCTTTTACTAAAACCGGTTTAAATTTAGAGAAAGAAGCTATTTCGAATTTAATCAATTGTCAATTAATTTATGTTTAAATGATATCTAACATTGTTGACAGATCTAGGCAGAAAACTGTAGAAAAATGTAATTTTTACGGATTTTTTCGTCAGGGTCTACTTGGTTTAGAGCTTATAGCGTGAAAAGTAATCCGTCAACATATAATTTATTTTACCAAATCTTTTTTCTAAGATGTCAATTTATAGAATAAACACCATGAATTTAAGTTTGAGTCCATAAAATAGTAAAAAAATTACCAAACGCGATACTTGCATTGCATTTTTTGTATTCTATTTTGATACATCAGGTCCATAAAGCGTATTTACTTACAAAATTTTGCGCAAAATTATTAATGAAATATGGCTTAAATAAATATTTATACTCTATGCTGTATGTTCAGATCTAATTTTCCCAAAATTGGTAATTATTTTTAGGAAAAACGGACGTCTGGCAAATTTCATAATTGTCAATAATTTTCGCAAGGGGGTACACCCGTCTGATAGGTGATAACAAACAAACTAGCATGTAAACATACATATTTTCTTTTGTATATGTATTGCTAGAATGTATATTTATCATTTAAAGCTAAGCTTTTAATGATTAAGCCCATTTAGTGCCGAGTATAGGACTACATTAATAAGTTATTTATGTCTCTGATATTATAAGTTAAAAGTTTTAAATAAAATTTGTTCTCAGGATTAGAAGTAATGATATACGACTACATTATGCAATGAAGTCGGTCGTCATATAAATCATCAATGTACTGCAAGTGTCGACAGTTTGTTATTTCTTTGAAAGACCATAGTTCAATTGACTTGCAGACTATAATATAGCGCTTTTTTTGACTCCCAAAAATGTATGCACTTACTTGCGATAGATATGCGTTCTTTTGGGATTATACTTATTGTTATATGCACATTGATAAAAAAAATCATTAAAGTTGTGTAGTATGAGGTTGTAATGCAAATTAATTGACTTAAAACTCAGCTGAATATTTTATTTTAAATATGGCTTGTCAAAATGGGAGATTTATAAGAAGAACTCAAATGTGCATACAAATCATACATTTGGATGAATATTTATATATGATATGATAGAAATAATTGAAAAATATAGGTCGTTTTTGTGCCGCACAAAACGGGCTAAAAGGATTTTTATACCCCATAAAAATTAATTTGGGGGGGGGGGGTAAAGTAAAAATAACCTTGTCCGTCCGTCCGTCTGTCTGTGCAAAATTCGTGTCTGGTCTATATCTTTCTGATGGAGAAACATTGGAAGTTCTTACTTCATAAAAATATTACTTACGTATTACCTGACGAAGCGTCATGACCTTAACCCAAGGTCATTAGGACAACGGACAAGGTCACTGGCAGGAAAAGTGCAAAATTTGTTTCCGGTCCACTTTTGAATTTCTTACTTCACACAAAGATTGCTTATGACCTGAGAGTGTATAATGATTTGTCCCTAAGTCATTTAAGGAGAAACATTGGTAGTGTCTACTTCATATAAATAAAAGATTCCTTATGACCGATGATGAGTCATGAACTTGATCCAGGATCAGTTGCGCAAGTTTAAAGTCATATTAAAAAATGCTTAATTCCTGTCTGTGTCATTTCTTGTATTAATGGAAATGAGTAAAAGCTAAAGTTTGACATAAAGTTTGCTTGTGACCTGTAAATATACCCTGTCTTGTCTGACTCACTATAAGAAAAAGAAGCATCCATTATTCTCTAATAGAGATATACGTGAGTTATGATTTTTTTCGTATCATTTGTGAGCTTGCTAACAGAACCTTTTAGATGGTTCAGTGGGAGCACTGCACCCGCCCCTTTTCTCCCAACCAAAATTTCCCATAAGTTAACGTTTAGAAAATTGGGGCACCCCCACCGCCACACAGACACTTTTATTATAATTAAATTAATTATATACATGTACATATATGATGTTCTTTTTAAAGTTATCCTAAACGTGAAGTAAATTAAACGAAGAACTTGCCTGGTATAAAAATAATACTTTGAAATTGAGTTTCGTTTTGGATTTTTTGAACTTATTATTGTCATATTGATAATCCAGTCTCATTAAAACCATTTCCCTTCTCCTTACACTCGTCAGGGTCTGATAGACCTGTATCAATAACAGATCATTTCCACTTGACCTCCAGATTTGCATACAATCTAAATATACTTCTAATTACCGAAGATATGCCTTTATCTGTTTAATGAGTGGTGCAACTTTTCAATACTCAGTCTAGAGGTTACACAGAAAAAGGCATGAATTAATTTGTTTGTCTCCTTTTGAAGAGTTCCAATCACTTTTCTAAAGCTCTAATTGGTAAGAAAAAATGGTCGTGAAAAGATGACCTTTTATCAATACAGGGTCTGTCGGGCTCTGACAAGTGTGAGAAGGAGGTGGTTTTAATCAGACTGATGGAAAATCCTTTAGCGACACGAAGTTGCGACGGAAGACCTACTCGTTGCTGTGCAACGAGCTCGGCTCTAGTTTGTTCACTGATTGTTTAACTAGAATTAGGCCAATGGTATTTATTATCAGGTACGCTTGACCCTCTCACTGTTGTCAACAGTTCTAAAACATATAAAAAATGACTGCAGAAGACATTCACAGTAATGAGACTTTTGAGTAAAAATAACTCGATTTGTCCCCTAAAAAAACAAAAATGAGAGAAAAAGTAAATGATGATATCTTGTAATGAAAACAAAAAATGAGAAATAAAGAATAATTCGTATTTCCGTCCTTTTTAAGGTGTATAAAACACAGGAGCAATAAGAGGCGTTTAAATGACGTTGCGAAAAGTTTGCGGTTGCGCCTTCACTGGACGAAGGCACGTTTGTCAGCTTACCAGGAATTATCTATTCATGCTGTGGACAAGAAACTGTTCACATTGTTAATCTCTATCCTGATTTACGTTTTGGTGAAATTTCAAAAGTTTATCTTTTTTATTAAAAGAATAAGAGAAAATGTCTCAATAATTTCCGAACAACCCTCGTATTTGCCAAAATATAATATTTTATCAGGATACCTTTTCTCAATCAAACAATTATATCAAATGACCTATATTTTATTTCTAAATATTTTGACTTAATTAAGTATGAAAACATTCCGTCAGACAAGAATATATCTAGCCACAGATGGACCAGTCAGGGAAGTATTTGTTAAAAAAAATATAAAAATGCAGTTCATATGTACCAGGAAGAATGTTTGAAAGAGTACAACCTTTCTAGTAGTTTACATTTTAAGTAGTTACAAGGAAGAATAATTAAGAGAGAGAGAGAGAGAGAGAGAGAGAGAGAGAGAGAGAGAGATTTTGTTTCAGAGTATGTAAACGTTATACTCTATTTCATTTTGAAGGAAAATAATAGCTTGTTAACAATTCTACGAAATCGAAAAACCTATGAATTTCATTGGTATTCGTAATGAATAATTTATCTAAAAGTACCTTCTCCAGAAGCAGTTCAGATTGATTAAACATTGTAATGATTTAGGTTTGCATCAAAGTAAACGTCGAACTTCCTAGCTTTACCCTCATCTTCTGTCCACGAACGTCTGTTAAATTAGTTCTATCAATTGATGCGTGTTATATTCAATGCTAGTTGTCAAAATTTCCAAGAGGAAAAAAAAATGGGATAGTTTTTGTCAACATTCTTTATTCAATGGTTTCAGGATAAAAATACAGTTTGTCTGAAATGTTTGTCCTTCTACATTTTCAAACAGTTTTGTCCCGTTTTGAATTCGCCAAGACATGGTTGTGTTCAAAGAAAAATTATAGGAGTCATTCTTCCTGTTTAAGAAATGAAGTTGAAAAAAAAGCGACTGAATTAATATTGCTTTAAAGTGACATTTTCTGTGGTTGTTTTAAGCCAAAAAATAAATAAATTAATAAAAACGATCGTTCAAAGTAAATTCAGTCGTGATGGCACATAACAAACTAAACTGAAAGTTTAACACGGAATACTCAAGGGTTTATACATTTTTTGCTCAAGTGTTACCATGCAGCTAATGCTTTTCTCAGGCGTTAATTGTTATAACCACTACTATTTTAAGTCCCTATAAATTTCACTTCCTTGTTATTGTAATAAAAAAATGCATTTGTTAGCTTTCATTTCTAAATGCAACGTCTGGCAATGTAATGGTAAGTTTATTCAATATGTTTGTTTAAATCCATGTGTTTCCCCCTTATTTGATATACATAAGGGGAAAACGTATGTGGATTATCATGCCAAGAAATGTATTATAATTCATAGGTCTACTGCTTACTATTATGATTATTATTTACAATGTATCGTATTGGAAACATTTAAAAACCAAAGCAGATATGACCAATATTTTTAAAGTAGTGATATTAAATTTCTTTTTACCATAGGATGAAGTCTAAAATAAAATTCTTGGGTGAATAAATAATTGGTTTTTCGGTTTTTTTATGGGTTTTTTTTATTTTTTGAAAAACGTGCAACAATTTAAAAATATAAAGTTAGACTCTAATTGGTGAATCTTCAAAAAGCAAATGGATAAACTTTATATCAATTTTATGATATTGTAGGTATTTTTTTACCGTTTGTAGAACATTAAAGCCTAATCTAAATTGGGTTGCCAATGGTGAGAATTAATACAGCTTTATTATCCTTGAAATGAAAATTCATTACTGTCATGGAAGAACAATTTTCACTTTCAACCATTTCGCTTCCGAGCGGAAGACCTTACTATTATTCTGAAAAATATTCAGATTTCTTATTTTTTTTCCTTCTAGACGTCAACTTTGATCCTTAATATCTCGCTCGTCTGTTCACCGGTTGTTTTGAATGTTTCATGTCTGATACCAGGGCGCGCGATGCTGTCGTTTCATAATTTACTTGGTGAAAATCCCCATCTTGTCTTGAATTATTCTCCTTTTAGCAAAATTTAAAGACTTCTTTTGTCAAATGGTTTAGCTTTAACGTTGATTTGCAGAGTCTCAAAGATGGGCTGATGTGAAGCAGATACATTGAATTGGTGCACGACAGATTTCATTTGTAATCTAAATGCAAATAAAAGGAGTGGTATAGGTGTAGAAACAAAAGTTAGCAAAAAATGCACAATCTTCACGTATTTTCCGTTTTAGTTTTCTACCTGATACTACTTTGTTATAAGATGTATTTTAAAAGTACTTGGTCTTACCAAAACCGCTCATTCGGTATATAGAAAAAGGGAATGGCCCCTATGATTAGGGAATTTGAGGCGTCAAAACTATTTAGTCAATACCTTGGAAAGGAATTGAAATTTTTAATGCATTATTGCAGCAAAGTAGTAAAGAAATTAATCCCGAATCCTTCCGTAGTATTCAATTTGATTTTTTCGTAATTTATAGTCAGTAGTTGCAGAAACAATTTTTGTCAGTTCGGTCAATTTGTGTGGGGTGTGCATGTTTAGGAAGTTATGAAAGGACTTCTTGTAATAAACTAACTGATACACGCAGTGCGTAAAGGTGATTCCACATAACATTCCCAAAATTAATGCTTTTATTCATATGTACATTTTCATTTCATAAAGATAAACCTCTTTGACCTTATTTTTTGTTGTTTGATTCAAAACTTTGCCCCTCTCTATATTTAGATGAATTACGAGACTTGGGTAACTGATCGATAGCAGAGTCGCTAGATGTATTCTGGCCGTCGCCAAGACGACAGTGTTTGTGCTTGTAGAGCTGGACGTACACATGTTTAGCGCCCCACTGTTTTACTGTAACGAAGACATCTTGCATTGTTTCAGTACTGGAAGATGTGTTAATAAAACGGTTCTAATGCATGGAAATTAAACTCAACTTTCCTACAATACACGCCGTCATATAATAAAAGCATTACGTGTATCATTGACATGACAAATGTACGCTGGCAATTTAAACGAACACAGGATTGCTTCCGATGGAACATTTCTTTTAAAGCAAAACAAAATACTGATTTAGGATGAAGATAACATTATCATCGTGGTAATAATTTAAAAAATTGAACTTCATATTCGACTACGATAAAATTTGAATGTAAAGCCGCTTATTTTAAGCTACGGTTATAAAGGATTGCCCCGCGTTTTGCGTTTTGTTTTTTTTTTAACAAAACATCTACAAACGAAAATGTCAAACAACCTTCAGCAGCAACTTATAAATTATTTATTACATACACAATTTTAAAGAGGTTTTTAAATGAATTGGGCTTTATAATTGTACTCGCTATCTTCCGTGGAAAAAATTTCATGGAAAAAATGTTGTTCAATGTTCATCAAGTGCACTGTAGCCTTAGCAATTGAAATTAATGAACAAACTGTATACTGATAGATTGACATATTAGCAAACATTCAGACCTGCAATGTGATTTTTACAAATTCTATAAAATTAAAACTCAGTGACCGAATTCTTTACCGTTTTCCGTTTGGGGTATTTTGAATCACGCGTGTACGCTATGTGTATTTATATAGATTAATAGCCATATAGATAAACTTTTTAGTGTTGAATTTTTAAAAGATATTGTGTACATGCAAAGCAATGCAATGCTAGTGCTATAAAGTTCGAACAATGTATATGATGAGGGTCGGACTGATACTGGTTCTGCTTGTTCTACAAATAGCGAATGTAAGACAAAGTATTGGAGTGGTTTTTTTTTAAACAAATAAGTATTGCTTTCTTTAAAGCTTAATTACTGAACAAAGCATTTCATCGGAAGCATTTTAGTTACCTTTGCTGCATGTATGTAGCCTTCGTTCTGGAAAAAAAATCAGATTGACTACCATCCAAAATTGTTCATACAAGGGATACATACTTACAGCTATGCAACCAAATATTTGGGAGCCCTGTGAAGAAATATCTCCGAATTCAATTTATTCCTTCAACGTGTGGGTTGCCCCAACTTGGGGCAATCCCAATTCACAGCGGAAGCAGATTTCTAATGTCAAATGACGAAGTTACAACCCTCTTAACTACACAGGCTACTGTGAGAAATAAATTGGGTTTTCCCCGAAGATGGCAGCCAAGGGACAGAACTTTTGTAAATTCTAGATTGGTCTATACCTTTAAAAATACATTTTAGAATTTGCCGCTGTTCATAAATCATTAAAAAGATTCAAGTGATAATATGTCGTTTGATGAGGAATTTATGACGTCTATTTATATTGTTTTCATAAAAATTATTTCGTTATATCAAGCTTGTGGGTGGAATGAAAATAGTTTCACATTTATATGAAATAGAGAAAACAATATTTAAGGCCTTTCCGTAATTTTCAAGCAATGATAAAAAGGACTATCAAAAAAAGAAAATAGACGCAAAGTAAACTGCATTCACGGTACATGTTCACATTGTATGGTGTGTCTCAAAAGTTCCTATGGACTCGTCCATTATAACTGCAGACACTCTGGCGCGGAGACTTGTTAATGAAATTTCCATTGGTCAGAATGGATTCTTTAGCGAGGTTCGGGGTAGGTATAAAAACCAACTTAATCGTTCAAAGTTTTGAATTGTTAACAACGATATATCAAATGGAATGAAATGGAATCCAAAATACAGTCTTTTTTAATCGGTTGAGGTGTGAGCACATGTATTTAATAGGCGGGCATCCTTACACCCTATTAATTAAAGAATGCCTTAAATATGCCTTGGACATTCTATAGCAAACTCAAATAACGTCAGACCCTCAACCCCTACCCCTGGAAAACATTTCTAATCAGTGCATGCTCCCCCTTTTCAAAAAAACAAAATTATTCTTCAAACCCCCCTGTAAAATTTCCAGGATTTCCCCATATATACTAAAAGATTCACTGGCGTTTGCGTTCGCTAAAAAATGCGTGTAAAATGTCTGGTCTTTTTATCTTTACACCGGACATACCCTATGTGTGAATATAATCGTCGTCCATATTCTGATGATTGAAAAAGTTTCTCAAATTGAATGCACATGCAAAAACAAAATGAGGTGAAACTATAGAAAACTTTTAAAGATCTGTATTTGCTTATATACATGTAGTATATTACTTTGTTTCTTTTACTCAGTGTTTATACATCTAATATTGTACCATGGTCAGGTATCATTTTTTTTATATTACATGAAAAGTATGACCTCTACTATATGTAACCAAATGACATTTCTTTATTTTAATACCGAATGAGCCGTCTAAGCTTTCGTATAAGATATTTTTCTTCCTGTTTTGCTTTCTTTTCATTCTACTATAATGGATGTGACTTGCACAGCTTAGAAAGTAAGTGACTGTAAGTTGAAACGCCCGCACTTAAGACGGTTAGAGTTATACAGCCCTCTTGCATCCATGTAATTGTAAGTATGATAACAGGATCATCATATATTTTATTCATATAATTTTGTCTTTCTGTTTAAAAACGTTTTCACTGATCTAAGTATTATTCAATAATCAACAAAATTAAAACTTAGTTCATGACGTTTTGATTGTTATTAGTCATTGATAAGCTATTCATTAAGCGTCATATCAAGTTTTTGTAGAACTTTGTGTGGTTAATTGTATTCATAAATGCGCATTTCGAAAACAAAAATAACTCAGGAAAATCAACTTCCTTGTTGATACTATATTATATATCCAACCTTAAACCTTGAGATAAATGTCGTTTGTGTCTTTTGATCTTTTTAGACCGATACACGTTTAATATTCAAGATAAATATAATATAACATAAATGAGAGATCTTAGATAAATTTTATTTTAGTATATAAAAAAAATCTCGTTGCAATTTATCAGTAGTGAGTTCTTTCTTTTTTATCTCAAAATAAAAACTAAGATAATTCGTGTAGTGTCATCTGAATACCTGAATATCTGAAATACTAACAAAGTTTATCTGTTTAACAGAATACAGTTGAGATTAGCTCTTTTGTCCGATTTTTAAGTGTTTACGTAATAAAACAAAAATTCAGTTTGGCGTACACAATGAGGAAGTTTCTGGTTGTTGTTTAAAATGAAGAATGCAATCTAACTTAAAATTGCTGATTCGGTGTTAGTTGCCACAGTTTATCTAAGGTCTGCATATGACTCACAACATTTTGTTCGCTATGTTAATCTTTATTTTGTTTTTTTTTAAACCGATAAACACATAGTAAGTTAAAGGAATTGTAGTTATTTAATAAATAATGTACCGGAATAAATTGGCTGTTATAAATTCTAAAATATAGAAAAGAAGCATGGCGGACTCATTATGGACATGGTTTTCTATATGTTCAATTCTTTAAAGCCAGTCGTATTAAGATATTTTTTGAACCTCAGTTCAATTTTTCTACATGAATTTAATACGCAAACTCTGTGGATGTAAAGTACACGATTTAACGAGGCCGGGTCTAATTTGTTCTGCCCTAGAATTTTGAATGAATTTTTTTTACATGAATTTCTACCGATATAATTATTTTTTTAAGATAAAAAAAAAAAAGACAGTAACCTCACCGTTTGTTTCAGGGGCAGTCTCAAAGTTTGTTAATTTTTAACATAGGACTCTATGGAATTTTGTTTGAAATGTATCAATTTTGCATTTTTATAAAAACAACTTCTGCCCTAGGGATTTCTTTTCCTATTCTACATAGTAAAGTAATTGCTATAAGGCATCAACTGGTCAAATACAAAAACACCTTTTACCTCCTGGTTTGTTCCAGGGGTCTTATTAAAGTTGTTCTTTGTATGCCCAATTTCCCAGACTTGTCAGGTAATGGCTATTTTTTATGTGACAAAGGCGGAAATGTTGATCTTTATAGTATTATTAAAACATTCAGACATATTTAAGTAATAAATGAATACATAACATCACATATTAAGGATCATTAATATAAGATATGGTTATTGTCTTAAAATATGTGAATTAAGCTCTATTTAGGCGGGTTAAGAAAACGTGACAGAGGGCTAGGCTTGATGAACCCTCTTCGCGTTTTCGACCCGAGCCCAAATATAGCTTATACCTTGAGACATTTTTCTTTATTCCAAAATATGATATCAATTTTATGCATCAAACGAGCTATTTTCAACAAATTTCGCTGAATATCTGCAGTTGAAACTATCACGCCATGGCGTCAACGAAGCAAAAAGATGACATCACAATACAAATGAAACGCTGTGCGAAAGCGTGCGTACTCGTTCTGTACTCGGTCTCGTTAAATTAGGAAGGCATTTCAACGATCGCAGTACAGTTCAGGCGGTCAATGAAAATATCGTAAAATGTTTGTAATGAAAACACGTATACTTAAGATCAACTGGCATGTCCTTTTTAAAATCAATAAAAGTAATTCAAATGCAATATATTTCTAAAAAAGTATATATAGCAGTACAATATTTTATGTTCATAGTGGTCACGTGATAAGGCAGTCGCATGGTACAAGCAGATGCATATGTGGTTTTAATGTCATTTAAAAAATTCAATATTGCAAGGGCATTATCATGTCAAAATTCACAACTGAATAATAAAATAACTTGATGTTATATCGTAGATTTTGAAAACCGTTGCGACGTTTTTGAGATAAGATTATTTGTTAGTAGAAACTATAACTTATAGCGAGCGCAGATCGACGGCGCTGCGCGCTGCCGATCGAAGCGATCTCTTAGAACCATTCTGCGCGGAAAAAAGAACGAGCTAAGCCTACAGTTCATCAAACAAAATTTTTTGTCTACGTCCCATAATGCTCTCTCATGTTTTCACCCGTGGTGCTATGCAAAAAATGGCCGACTTTTGACTCGTAATCTACGGTGTCTTAAGATTTGAAGACACGTTTAGAGTACCCCATATGCTTTGGCGAGACTCAAGTTATTTGTTACTTGCTTCCATACCTTCGTATTGAGTCGATATACGTAAACAAAGACGAACAATGTTATGGATGACGTCTATTTCCCGCGATAAATTTAGACGTAGATCAAACATCTGTAATGCGTGTACTAGCTATTTCAGTATAGACTGCGATACCTGTCTCATTGACATATGGTTTGTTTTATTTTCTAATATAGAGATTATTTAAATATATACTAGCAAGAGCCATACTTTACTGTCATATCGATTCATTTTTAAGCTAATTGCGCATACATGTACAGTAGGCAGGTAAAACATAAACAATAGGATATTTTGAACTAAATTCAAAGGAATAAGAAGAAAAAAAAATAAACAGTTAAAAAATGTATGTAAATATTGCATATAGTCAAACCATTAAATTTAAACGTGGAAAATTACACACCTACAAACAGGGACCGTGCAATCTCTCTCTCTCTCTCTCTCTCTCTCTCTCTCTCTCTCTCTCTCTCTCTCTCTCTGGAGAGGGGTAGGGGATTGCTGTGTATGCATCATGACCATTACAATTACATGTAGTACCTTTGCCCCGGTATACTTTTTGTAGAGAAATAATCTCTCAAAAATTCTTTGACGTTCGTTGATACCTAAATAACGCTATAGGTTGACAATGATGCAAGGTACATATATGTGTAATTCTTCCTGCGCTCGCGAGAACGGTAGCACCGTAAAACATATTAATGCATATGTTGGATAATTTTAAAGGTCAAGGGTAAATTTCATTATAACAAATAATTAATTTGTAAGATTTCACAATGACCTTAGAAGTATTTAAGATATATAGCATGTTTCAAATTCACATGTAAAAGTTTGTCAGGATCAGGTAATTGTATGCCCTTGCAATAAAGTTATGCATATGACGTCATATTTTGTAGTACAGCGGGAACGATATCTCGCTTTTTTTCCAGTGTGAACGATATAACGGACCTCCAAATTGTAAGTAATGGCATTTGTTGTTATCAATTAAAAGATTAGTTTAAATTAATTTTGCTAAAAAATAAGTTAAGAAGTACTTTCGAGGTGTGTAATATACTGTGATGTCATAATGCACATTTCCCGTACTTTTTATCCGAACGGAATTTATTGCGATGGATTTAATTATTATTATTTTTTTTTTTTATAAAGTGTCATTACACATACACTATCAAAGACTAATTAAAATAAATGCTTATGAGCAACATTTTTTAAAAGTCAGTCATTTTTTACTTGTTTTCGACTTCACATCAACATATTCTCAAAAGGATTTTACCATTATTTCTATGTTAAATCAACGTTCATTTTTTAAAGTTGAAACCATGTTTCATTTTCAAGCTTATTTCAACGTTGGAATGGCCACTAGGATCCTTGTTAACTCTTGCGAAGCCTTCACTGTAATATATTACTACACTTGTTATATTTCAGTAGAGTTTTATGAAAGCTAGCACGTTTAAAAGGGTATTTGCTGGGAATGTTCTATTTTGTTTTGCTGTTCTTTTTATCGTGTTTTTTTTAATTTTATTTTTTTCGGGGGGGAGGGGGGGAGGTCGGGGTGGTGCAACGAAACATAGCATGTATAATGACGCCATGCTTATTATTTACAATATCTAAATTGTCTAAAACAAAACTAAATTTTATTTCGTAGCTTATTTCTCTTGTGAGGCTAGAGGTTGGTTTTAAAAGGTCAGTTTAAATAAAGACATGTATCATTAATTGTCTTAAAAACCTACCGCTTTATCCTTGTTATGACTACGTTAAAACATAACGATTAAAGTACATAAGGAGTTTTTTTAGCAACGCATATGTTTGTGAAAATGTGTAAATGTAGCGCATTGTAAATTGTACATGTAAAAGTATACTTACCTGGAAACCTAACATTCAAATACAACGCTGAAGTTGTATGATAAAAGATTTTCTATAGACCTTTGACTTATCTGTGCTTCTTCAAGACACCATACAAAAAATTATTGTATTTGCCCATATCACATATTTTACAATCCAAGATATGTTAACAACCTTTTTTCTACTGTGATACCCATTTAAAAGGGAAAACACCCAAGAACATAAATTAATGTATAGTGTAACAAATTCTCAAACTTTTTTACAATTAGCAGAAATCAATATTCTATCCAGAGGGGAATTTTTCTCCTTGGGTGTTTGGTTCAATAGTGAAAATGAAAATAACGCTGTCGACAAAAATTTAAAAACCAAATTAGAGGATTTAAAAGTAACCCTTAATCTCTGGAAAATGCGTAATCTATCACTTTTAGGAAAAATTTTAATCGTGAAAACATTAGCGTTGTCAAAACTTGTATTCCTAGCCTCTGTCATTCCAATACCAGAAAACATGATTAATGTAGCACAAAAAGAAATAAATAAATTTATATGGAATTCAGAGATCCCTAAAATAAAATATACTATTAGCTGTCAAAAGGTAGCTGATGGTGGACTTAAAGTTCCAGATTTTGAAATTCAAGTTAAATCACTTCAAATAAATTGGATCAAAAGATTTTTTAGTGAGAGTGATGCAAAATGGAAAAAATTAATAAATACTTTTATTAGTAAAATAGAAATTACTGATCTTCTCTTAACAAGATGTAGCCTGCCAAGTTTTCCAGCAAAGTTACCTACCTTTTATTATAATATAATTACTTCATGGAAAATATTTAGAAGTTGTATGAATGAAATCAACATAAACCCACCCATTTTTACAGAATGCTTGTGGTTTAACAATTTTATATGCATCGACAATAAATCAATCTTTTTTTCTGAATGGTATAAAAATGGAATAATGTTTTTAAAAGATATTATTAACAATGATGGTTCTTTCTTAACTTGAGATTAGTTTTACGAAAAATTTAAATTTAAACCCTCTTTTCTTCAATACAACAGTCTCCTTTCCTCTATCCCAAATAACTGGAAAAAACATGTCAAATACAAAACACATCCTCCCCATAGCGAAAGGAATATAATGCACTCCTTGTCTGTTCAAGGAAAACTTCTACCATTAAATGAATTAAAATGTAAAGATGCATATTGGATTTTAATTAACAGTTGCAAGGAAATTACTCTCTGTATCCAAAAATGGTCAGAAATATTTGAAGTAGAAATTCCAGTCTCTGATTAAAAAAAGATATTTAATTTACCTTTTCAGTGTTGCACACAAACTAACGCATAATCTCTTCAGCTCATACTATTACACAGAATCATAGTACATAACAAGTCGCTTTTTAATATGAAATTGATTCCAAGTCCGAACTGTAACACAGACAACTGTAATGAAATTGACACTATACATCATAGATATTTACAATGTAGAAGCATACAAATTTTCTGGAAAGATCTAATATATTGGAGGCAACAACATATAGAAAATGTCAATCAGTTAACAATGCAAGATGTCATATTTGGTATCTACAAAGTTAAAATGTTCCACTAAATTATTGTATTTTACTTGGAAAATGCTTTATACATCTAATTCATTCAAAATCTCCTGGCAAACAAATTGAGTTCATTGCTTTTAAAATTTTTCTAAGAAACAAACTTCAAAGAAAATTATCTTTGTTCGAAGAATCAAATGCTCACTTTTTATGAATTATGGCAGCCAATATTAGTTAACTTATAAACTGTAGCCTTTCAGTATTATATGAATTGTCTTGATTGTTTGAAGTTTGCTGATTAATGCTTTCTACCATGTTAAAACTAAGATGCATGTATATTTTAGATCCATGTTAATATTTTAGCTCCATGTCCAAGGTACTCATATATTGATCTGTTTCAATGCCATTTATCATTTATTTTATTGTGAAACGTTTTGAATTATGTTCTAAAAATATATGTACCATAATTGTTGAGCCAATAAAATATTCACTCACCAAAAAAAAAAAAAAAAAAAAATTCTATACATAAATTATTTCAACAATTTTTATTGCATATTTGGTTTAAAACCTTCTTTTTTTTCAGATAAAAAGCGTTGTCAAAGATATGTGCTCTGTGATCGTCATCCTCACATTTATATACCCAATGTGTTTTTGTTCCCTGAGTAAGTTTACTTGATTTTGAACCTCAACTTTCATCATTTTAAAGTTTTTAGTAAATTGTTAACAATAACAGTAAGCAAAGGTGCGCAGCATTAACAAAGTAATGATTATACTATATACATGTATTAAAATATCGAAAGAAGAAAACAAGGTTTCTTTTTCCTTTCTTTCAAACGGGTTTGAGTTGCAGTTAGGGAATATGCTATAAAATGTTATCAGGAAACCACGATTGAATGTTCAAATTATGGCATCAACACGACGAATTTGTCTTTGTATTGTAATGAAAATGAAAATTTTAGCTATAATAATATATACATCACCAGAAGTATTTTTTTCACAGTTATATTAATTTACTCGCGGAGTAATTATTTAATACATAAACAAAGATACACTATTTAAACGTAATTGCCTTCAAATGAACTTTGTTTATTACGAAAATTTAAAAAAAAAAACCCTTTTCTGATTATTAGAAGGTGATAAGTTTTGCATGGGGTGTTCAAATCTAATGAAGCCTGAAAGGCGTTTTTGATCAAAATGACAACACTACGACCGAAGATATTAGGGCTCCAATAGGCAGATTGCCTGCTGCCCAATCCTATTATGTAATATTTTTTGACATAATAAAATATTGTTTAAATAAAAAAAGATATTACCTCCTTATATTACAAAAATGGTTTCCTGTCTCTAATTATTGCAAAATAACGATTACATATTAGCATATTGACATTTTCCTGTCATTTTTATTTCTTCAATTATGCAATCATGCTTGCACCCGAACAATACCTTATTTGAATTTTTTGAACTTAAAATGCAAAGTCGACACGTAGTGTTATCACATAAAAAGGCACTAAAATATGTAAATATTGATCTTGAACTATAATTCATCAACAATTTTGAATTAGGTACACGCTACGCAGGACAGTTAAGGCAACATTTTGCTTTCAAACAGCAGTAAAAGGAGGCCGTTTTGCTTTTGTCTATTTTTTTTCTGTATAATGAATATTTCTTAAGTGGCTTTTTGGGGTCAAGTAAGCTTTTTTAGGCAAAAAACGTCAATGCAAAAGTTTAAGGGCAAGGCAAAGAAAGTTGAAAGTAAGAAGTATGCCAACTTATTCAAATTTATAGATACATCATAGAGATTAATGCTCATTCGGTTATAAAGTTCATTATTCATGTAAATTTTTTAGAAAACTGGCTAGCTGTTTCTGAAATAGGGCATTTTGTATATTTCGATAAAATTTACAAAGTAAGCCTTCATTTTTTAACAAATGAGCATCACTTTTCATTCGCGTACAAAAGAAGAAAATAATACCAAGTTTAATAATATCTATAGTTGTCTCTATAGTTGTCCTGCACATGAACATTTGCATTTTAGATATCCAACTCCTCAATGTTCTTGTATAAAGAACATTTTGGTAAGTATGTCATTGAAATTTGTAGATAAAACATACTTAAAAATACAAGGATAATGGGGGGGGGGGGGGAGGGGGGTCAATGTTCATCCCTTTGAGTTATGATCAATTTAATGTTACCTTTTTGCACATATAATGCAATTTTAGCTTGATTAGGATTTGGTGCCATTATTTTTTATTAAGCAAATGTATTTCTTCAAATATTGTTTTCAATTATGCAAATGGTCACACTGAATGGAGGAATTAAGAAAATATTTTGTACGAAGCTGAATAAATTTTTGTGACCTTTTTGCACTTAAAATAGACAATTTCTCTGAGAGCTTCAATTTGATTTGAAATAAACACATTTTGAATAAATCCAGTTTTCCTAGATATGTATTTAGTATCATTTTGACATAATAAAAATTAGGGGTCAGTGATGTCAAAGTTTATATATATGGCTTAAAAAGTAAAACTCTCGCAAAATTTTGCTGAAAAAAATTCAGGCATTTTATATATATTTGCATGATTTTATGCTTAACGTCTATCACTCTCACAAGATTTAATTTTGTACATTTTACACATATCTATATCTATAAAATATGTTAGAAACCTATCAAATGATAAAAGTGTGAAAAATTAATTAAGTATAATAGAAATAACAGTATATTTAAATTTCAAAAACTGCTTGTTTCTGTCATTTTCGTCTTAAAAAATGGGTCTGCCACAAAAAATAGTTCCCCCGAAAACTTTTTTGTTTCTTAAATTCAAAGGGGTTTTCTTTAAGAATTGTGTGTAATTATGAAATAATACGTTTTCTGTGATGATCAAATAAATAAAAGCGCATTCATTTAAAATATAATGATCATCTGCGCAATTAGATCAAAACGCCAGGAGTGAGATACCTTAATTCATTTTAAAAAATATATATTTGATAGAGAGAGAGAGAGACAGAGATAGAGAAACACAGAGAGACAGATAGACAGTCAATGAGAGAAAAACAGAAAGAGATAGAGAGAAAGACAAAACAGAGAGACATAGAAAAACACAGATAGAAACAGAGAGAGAGATACAGTTAGACAGAAACAGAGAGAAATAGACAGAGAAAAAAGAGAGAAACACACCACAAACAGAGACAGAGAGAAGAACAGAGAGAGAGAGAGAGAGAGAGAGAGAGAGAGAGAGAGAGAGAGAGAGAGAGAGAGATCCCATTATGATTCGGTGCAACATTGCCTAGTTGTGTATAATGTACCCAGTGTTTTTTAACGTAAACAAAATTATCTACTTTCAACACAAATCTAATCGATTTGCCGGTACTAGTTATAAATGTTTCCGATATTCAAGAAAATAATTTATAATTTTTAACAATTTATGACAAAATAAACAAATAAGAAAACGTTAATGTTATTTTTGTGATGAATTACACACAATTAATGAACCTATCACTACCACATTAATTTATAGGAAGTAACATCAATATGATGACAATTTTACGAAAAATAAAGCTTAAGAAATACATAAAAAAATAAAATAAAAGGTTTAAGGAAGATTATATTGTCCTAAAATAAATAGAGTGTAATTTCTATGTTGTGCTTTAGGACACCTGTCGATATTATTGTTGATAAAAGTATATTACAATCAAAATTGATAGATTTGATTTTAATTTTTAGAGTTTTTGACCAAAAAGTATGTTCAAAATATGTTAAAACGATTCCTGGAAATATTAAAATTATAAAAGTCCATGCGGGATTCGAACCCATGACAAACAAATTCGTTGTAAATGTCCCAACCCATTGTTCTACGCCGTAAGGTAACATTTTTGGTAAAGCACAAACAATTATAAAATGATACTTGATGTTGATGTTTATTTCGTAAGAAAGTACGTCACAATACTGAGTAGTCCTACACCAACTTGTGTACCTGTACTTAGTGATTTTCTCAAATTTTTCCAAGTTCAGTAATATTAATACTGCACAATATTTGTTTATTTCATTAGGGAATTTAGCACGTCAACGGCCTGTGTGGGAAGATAGTCCTTGGAAAGGCTATGAAAATTGGAGAGCCACAAAAGCAGTGGATGGTAGATATGATTATCGCAGTGCAGCTGGCGGTCAATGTGTTATATCACAAAATCATAGAAAAACAGCTACGTGGAGAGTGGACCTCGGGCAGATTGTCAGCATCAGCCACATCGACATCTACTACAGGACGGACAATTTTCAAAGTACAAAATATCTAAATTGCTGTCACTTAAACATTTATGATGACCAATGCTTAGGAAAAACTATCAAATATATGGTTTCAGAAAAAAGCTGTGGTAAAGCTTCTAATTATATCGGTGGAAGTGCAGGCGCATTGAATAGCGTAGATAATGTCGTTTCAATAATTGATATTAATACATGTACACGTTTAATCATTGTGGTTCAATGTTAAAAATTAATTGTATTTTGTTGCAATATAAAGTAATGCCATTTCAGTTTTCAAACTTTCATAATTTGTCTTCTTTTAGTGCCAACAGTGTACACAGCTCGTATGGCCGGATTTTTTCTTTATGTTTCTAATACAACCTCAAAAGATGACTGGCATCTTTGCTTTCACGAGATACAGACTGTTAATAGAACTCCATCGGAGGACCAAAGGATAAATTGTTCTGTTCACGGACGTTATGTCATCTACTACAACGAGCGGAGAGAGAACTTTACTTATCCGGAATATTATTCAAAATTCGCATACTATGAATTGTGCGAGTTGGAGGTCTATGGTGAGTTTTTACAAAGGCGATATTAGAAGTGCATGTACATGTAATTGTCAATATTTTATCAAATATATTAAACCTTGAACATTTTTTCTTCATATTTTTCAAGTAAGATGTGTCCTAATTATAGTCTACTTGATTTTAAAGTATAACAGGTGTATAAAAATAAAATTTAAAAAAAAGCATTTTTCTGAAAATGAAAAAGATTGTGAAATCTTAATTACAGATAATTAGCCAAAGTCTTAAATTTAATTTTCCGTACAAATGACTGGAATTCCGTGTGAATCACTTAATATATTTTTGAAAAAAAGTGTATTATTAAATAATTGTATATTTAGGGTCTTCCGTTTCCAACGGAAGACCCTATTGTTTTTGTTAGGTTTCTTTTTCTCTATTTTTCACTATTATTATTCTTTTTTTTCTTAACACTTTTCTTAAAACTCAAATATCTCAAATATGCTGTAATGGATTTTTATGAAAATTTCACAAATAATACAAAATATCAAGGTCTTTTATCATGTACATTTTTGTTGATGACGTCACTTCCGGTCGGCCGTTATATTCGTTTTTCTTTTTGTAAAAAGTGATCTTGTCCTCCCTATTTCGCAAAAACGATTAAAGATAGAAAATTAAAAGTTTCAGGAATGATAGATTTTTAAATTTCTAGGGCCGATCAGGTAAAACTACGATCTTCCGTCACTTCCGGTCCGCTCAAACAGCATTTTTGGAAAATTGTGTTTTAAAATTTTTTTAAATCAAATAATCTACAATTTTTTTCCATCAGAATATGTTTTAAACTTATCAAATTTTAATATGAGCAGGTCGTCCGTCACTTCCGGTGGTCACCGGAAGTGATTCTAATATTTCGATTTTTGGAATTTTAAAGCATGTGCGTTTTGTTGACATTTTTGTACTGAATACAAAACTAAAAACCGTTTTAAAATCGGACAACGCATTGCGGAGATATTGAAGTTTAAAAATAACGTTTTCCGGAAATCTGCATTTCGCAGTGTAGGTTGAAAAATTAGTTTAAAAGGAAGTTAATATGATAGTAAATCGTACCAAATGTCAACAGTTTAATTGAACCCGATCAATTCAAAATCAAACGAAAGACCCACTTGTTGGTCGCAACAAGGTGCTTTCAGGTAATTCATGCATTCTCGAGAAATTAAGCGTCAAAATTATGAAGCGAGAGTCTGAGTACCTCAGTCGATAGGGTCGTGGACATGGCCCAGGTGACCCGGGTTCAAGTCCCGATTGCCGCAATTTTTTTTTTATTACTCTTTTTCGCTTAGATCTACGATTTTATCTTTGAAGTGATAAGTTTAATCTAATCTATTCAAAAATCGGACGGAAGACCCATTCGTTGCTTGCAACGAGATCGTGTCTAGTTTATTAATAATAATTCTTACGTATAAAAGAAAATAAAGAAACTTAAAGGGATAAAAAAGGCTTTTGTAGGTAAGAATATAAATAATCTATAGTTTTTTGATGCTATTTACCGTATAATGCTGTTCACATTTTGAAAACACAATAATGTAAAGTATTGGACCTGACAAAACCTTCGTAAAAAAAACAATATGTAAGCTTTCATGCTATCATTTAAATATTTTTTATTTATTTGATTAATGATAATGCTTACGTAAAAGAGAACATAAAGAAACTTAAAGGAATAAAAAAAGGCTTTTGTAGTTTAGAAATATTCATAATCTGTACATTTTTGAGTAACTTACCATATAAGGCTGTTCACATTTTGAAAACACAATAACACAAAGTATTGGACTTGACAAAACCTTCGTAAAATAAAGAATATAAGCTTTATGTGAGCTTTTTATCCTATCATTTGAATATTGATTATTAAATAGAAACATGGTTCTAAGAAACTGTTCGTCTAATGAAATTGGATATATGATTATTTTGTTTTGTTTTGAGGTTGTAATAACATGCACGGATATCACTAATTGTGTTTTGACAACAAAATCAACAGTTAACTACATTTACTGGAATTGAAGAACTCTAATTGGATGCCCCCGCTACGAAGTAAACTTGTTTTTATAACATTAATTTGGGGGGAAAATATAGTCATGCACATCGATAAGCAGATACAATAAGTTATAAAACTGACATAAGTATATCATTTTCATTTGTAAGGTACTATGTAGTTCATGTCCCATGTTGCACTTTGTGCAGGCGTATATTTCTGAGATTATGTGTTGGAACTCTCAATGTGTTCCTAGAACATCTAAAAAGACAAAAATGCATGCATCCGACTGGCGTGCTTAAACTGACTGTACATGAACTATCGTGCCCTTTATGGGACTAAGTCCCTGAGAGCAACTACCTCCTCATGGAGCCTGCCATACTCAAAACAATTTTGTTACTTGGGTGTTCGGGGAATCTAATTTCGTCTAACCTAGCCATGAAAATGGATCCCTCTGATAGGTCCCTTGTGTGTGTTTATTGACAGCTGAGTCTACTCTGTATGTAGCAATAGTTGCACTCTCACTGTTAACCACCTTTTTGAGGGTCTACTTCCCTAATTCTATACTGTACCCTGGTCGGCTAAATGGAGTTACACAGCTTAAGAGCCGAACAGCTGATCAACCGGTTAGGTATGGATCTCTCCCAGAAGAAAACAATATAAAGCAGACAAACCACAAGAACACAAGGCAAAACAAAACGCACAACAAACATTGGCGAGATCAACGAAAACAACAAAGTCTGAATATTCCCCGGCCCGGATCCGGAACTCGATCCCAAAATACACAGAACAATACCCCCAAATTAACCACACTTTTTTTAATCAATTTAAAGAAATGTTACTTTATTCAAAGAACAAATAATAAATGCTGATTCTTCTGTAAAATCCAATTTTCCGTAGGGTGCAGGGATTACAGGTACTATGGTGACAACTGTAACTTGTTGTGTCCTCCAAACTGCCAGGAAAGACGGTGTGACATAAACACAGGACATTGCCTTGGCTGTAAACCAGGATATCAGGGAACCAATTGTAGTCAGAGTATGTGCATGATAATTGTTTTACGCAAAGTAATACTAAACTATATTTTCCTAATCCCACATTTTTGTTGCTGAAAAAATACATAATTATTTTTTTTTTAAATCAATGGGAAAATGTTGACAAGGAAATGTATATTTTTTTATCTTTTGATAAGTTTTTTCTAATATTACTAACATTCCGAATGTGGTTATTTGAATCAAAGTTAAATGCTACAAAACAATTTGATTATCACGTGAAGAACAAAGCGAGTGAAATTTCTCTGAAATACACTTTTATCACCTTAAATTATAGCTCAAATATTTTATTACATAATTCTTAATATTGGGAAAACGTAACCGTTTATAAAATTCTTCCACAATGGTGACCAAATCTAGCAATATATCTAAGAAATTTTTCAACCTTGATAAGCTTTCAAGATTATGATACTTTATTCTAGATTTTTTTCTATGACTTTGTATAGATATAAAATCTGCAATGAATATTTTTTAAATACTTCAAAATACAAATTATTAATTTACAAAAACGCCCAAATAATCTGATACATTGAACACTTGCCCATTGTTGAAAAAGAACTTTACCGAATGTTTTCAACTAAAACTAAACGTGGGAAAACGTTCATGTGTCTTTTGTATATATTATGTTTATCGAAGAACAAAGCTGCCTTTGGTTATATTATGTTTTTCTGTTCAATTGTCGTGCAATATAGATTGTGGAGCACATACCTTCGGACTGGGGTGTCGTTCAAAATGTGGTAATTGTAGCAGAGGCGAGCCATGTGACTATGTCAACGGTCGGTGTCCTGGAGAATGTGACAGAGGAGTTCATGGCGAAAAATGTAAAGATGGTATGAACAAGTTATGAGTATTATTCATATTTCATATGATGCGGTCAGGTTTGAATTTCTGAAGCATCGATTTCTTTCTTACAAACTGAATACATATCAAAATATTTGAAGTGTTATTACGAAATATATGTATTAATTTTACTATTTGATTTTTTTTCTTTTGGTGTTAAACTGGTGTTTCCTTCAAATAGAGAAACCTAAATTTCGTACATTGCATTGAGAAATGACGCATTAAAATAATTTTAGAATGTCGGTTCGGGAACTATGGTGAAAACTGCAGGAATCAGTGTAGTTTAAACTGTAACGTTACCAAAAGTTGTGACAGGTTTACCGGAAGCTGTTACGGAGGATGTAAACCAGGATGGACCGGGAACATGTGTAGTCAACGTAAATATACTGTCAAAAAAGCAAATTAACTAATACTTTTTATATATAGCTAGAGCATTTTACCGTTTTAATCAAAAAGTGATATAGTAGAAAGTCAGTCATAACTATACATATTTTTATTCTTGATTTTATTTTTGTTTTTATAATATATGTATCTATGTATTAACATGTTACTTTAATACGAATCATATTTTCTTTCTAAATTAAAATAAAGTTGCATCAATCCATTCTATAAATTTCAGATAAACTCACAGGATTTTAAACAGTCATAATAGGACATATTTTTTGTGTTCATAATGTACATGTTTGTAAAAATACATTATAATAATACAAATCACGGTTCTATTCATACAAAAGCATCGATCTGTTCTATATTTTGATTTTACGCTTTATGTAGTACATGTATATGCATAAATATTTATAACTTAGAATGTGACACCGGGAAATATGGAAAGAATTGTCTCCAAAACTGTGGTCATTGTAAACAAAGAGACCAGTGCCACTATGTCGACGGATTCTGTGTGGAAGGCTGCTCTGCAGGATATAATGGATCACTTTGTATTGAACGTAAATAATGTTCATTTAGCATGATAATAATGGAGATTTATCTTTGTCTATTTCAAGTCAGTTGAGTTTTATGCCGATTGTTCATTGTCTCTTAAATTTTTTTGTTCACAATCATAGCGAGCGCAGCTCGCCGGCGCGCAGCGCCGGAGCGAAGCGAGCTCTACCGGCAAGGCGTGTGTGAATAGAAAATTCGGACTTTTTGCACATTCATTCAACGGATTTTTTTGGCGTCAGTAAATCGGACCAGTAATGCATTGTTTTAATCGTCCCAGTAGTTCTCTGTAATCATGGCAATTTTTATCACTTCACACTCTCACGAGAATCAACAAGACAATAAAAACAATAACGATGTATACTACATACAGCCAGTGCTAACTCTAAAGTTCACCTCAGTACACTCTTAATCAAAAACAATCGAGTGACGTCACAAAGGTTTACACATTGATCCGATAGATTTTTTCGGAGTCGGTAAATTTTGACCCACAATTCATAGTACCAATGGTTTCCAACCTCACGTTCTCACGAGAATCAAAGTAATTAAAACTTTTTAGAAGCATATAAGATGTGTAATTTTAAGAACATCATGCTTTTTAAGTGAATAAAACAGTATACTTCGCGCACTTTTTTTCTCAGGGGAGTTTTGAAGAGTCAGGCGACACTTAACCAACGTCAGCTTTGACGTCACAATAAGCACTGATAAGGGGAAATTACTCTAATTGAAGTTATTGTAAATCTGCTGATATGAGCAAAATCCTCTCAAAATCTTGCAAAGGCTAAGCTAAAGAACACCTGAAGATTAGAGACATTTCTTTAGATACAGGAACAGTTGTAAATTGCACTCATTTGGATGAATGCTCACATTTATTTTATTCACTATAATTACGGTAATTTCCTGGAACGTACACCTACAATGTAGCATCGCCCTTTTTTAAAAGGGGGTGGGTGGGTGGATGGCAGCCTCATCCAAAAAATCTTTGCAAGCAAAAAAAAAAAAAAAAATCATGAAAATTCTAATCCTTCTGACAGCTCTTTAGCAGTTCAATGGTTTCTTTGTATTCACTTCCATATATTACATGCGGGGGGGGGGGGGCACCATGTTCTTTTAATATGATAAGCAAATATTTTAAAGCGTAAATAAAAAAAAATATAAAAAAAACATTATTTTTTTTTTAAAAAGTGGAGGGGGCAAATACATGAAAAGTCGATTTTCTATGTGTAAATTGAAAAAAAAATGAAATATTATTTTTTTAACATATTGGGGGGGGGGGGGGGGGGGGCTCTATGATGACCTTACAATCACTTTATAAGAGGAGATACGGTGCAATGAATAATCTTTATTATTCAACAACATTGTATCTGAGATTAAATTACTGTTCTACTAATAAATAAATAAATAATAATAAATCTTATAAACAATGAATAATGAAAATTCACTGAAAAATAGGTATGTTTTATTTTTTTGCATTCAAATTTTACGTTGTTAATTTTATTTTTATTGATTTATTATAATTGATTGTTTGATCACATGCTGTGCTCGCCCCAACGGTCGCACCGTAAAACATATTACAAATTTGGAAAAAAAATACTAATATTTTTTTTTGCAGCTTGTAAACACAATTTTTATGGAATAAACTGTTCACAAAGGTGTGATACAAGTTGTGTCAATCATGCTTGTCATCATAAGACTGGGGAATGTCTCACCCAAGAGCAGGTACTTTTTTACCCCATTTTTTTGTTGTTGAAAATTAGCAATCCAATGCAGCAGATGGTCGTGTAAGGATGGAATTTGCGAAATGGACATACTAGCTTGTGTTTTGTATTGCATCACCGTACCTTTTTTTAAATATTTTGTAAATGATAACAATTTTGTAAAACATTGCAATTTTGCTACCATTTCTTTATAAACTTATAAAACCAGAATCATGATTTCGCCTTTTTAATGATAACTTACATGTATGACTATTATGATGTGAATGCCACTATTATCTGGGATCTATGCTTCTGCCGATTAAAGTCAGGATTAATTTCACTTTGTGTTAACCACCTGTGTTATAAAACCCTTATGATATACCTGCAAATAATAACAATTTATTATTTATGTTGATTCATAAACAAAATCTCAGAAGTGTATGCTTCTTTATATGTATATATAGCATCGCTTAAGTAGATATTGATGCGTCATTACACATTTAGAAGTCCAAAAATATGTGTAAGTTGTTAAGGTTGTGTTTACATTTTCTGTAGACATCCAATATACCAACGATTCCAATCCTAGGCGGAAGTATTTCTGTGTTGATTGCTGTAGCTGTTATCATCGTTGTAATAGTTATATACCGGAGGTAAACCTCATCACATCACTCATACAAAATAACCGGAATTAATCACAACACAACCTATCAAAATGTTGTTGAAATAACAATCATTTACGGTACAAGGGAAACAAAATACCAACGAATGTTATAATATCAGTCAAACTTACACTTATTTTTTTTCTCCATTTTTTTCCCACAAAAAATATCCATGGATATAATAAATTGTAGAGTGCAACGCGGGACAGGACAACAACAGAAAACTGAAGATGAAGATCCAAGTTCGACAGTCACATCCGTTTATCATTGTAAGCTTTGGCCAATTTGTTTTTAAGTTAATGGTGTTCAAGAATGAATTGAAAAAATGGGAACAAGTTTGAGTTTTGATTATTAAATAATTGTTATTTTTGCGAATCAAATGATTAATCATTCAACTATCAGGAAATTGCGTACATTATATAATTAAATGAAGAAAGTTAGTCTTGATTGTATGAGAATGCAAATCTGTCTGTATAAAATAATGGATTATTGAACTAATGTTGTAGCTATTCAAACTACAGTGCCTAAACTTTCAAACATCTACCAAAATGAAAACAAAGTTTTGTCGAAATATAAGGGTAAAATAAATGTAAAGGGTGACAAGGGAATAAAATGCAAGGATGACGATGTCGATATCGATGAAAAAATTCACGAGGAAAATCCGTATGGAGATTTTTACATCAACGAAGAGCCTCTAATGGATATTGCTATTGAACAATTATGGAATGTAATAGAAGAAAAATCGAAAAATGAAGACGATGGTTTCAAAAAAGAATATGCGGTAGGTAAAGAAAGCCATGTACTTGAAAGACGTTTTTAAAGAAAACAATTATCGCCACAGTGTTTTCTTTTTTTCCCACAGTTCATTCCAGCTAGTATATTGCTATTTTTTTGTAAATTTATACACCTTTTGGTTTTATTTGAAGAATAATTTTCAATCAGGTCATGTATTTAAGGTAGTACGAAACACCCCTAAAATTAATTATTTGAAATATTTTCTCAAATACACAAAATAATGACTAATATTATGTAAAAATTAATTTCAGTCCATTATCTTAAGAAAAAAAATATAAATCATACCCATCAATTACTCAAGGCCAAATAAATTTAGGATACAACGCATTTCGAATATTTCGAAACATTCATTTGGATGGTGTTCATATGATTTTTGTGCAATTTAGCCTTATATCATTTAAAATTGCGTAACTTGTGTTCTGTTCATAGTAAAGACCTGAAATTTGGACACAACCACCACCAGTGTTTAAGTTTTATGTCAAACAAATTTCAAGGTCATATCAACAGGTCAAAGGTCAAATATGATGACGCCATCTAGGATTTTTATCAATTTATACCTCTGTCAAACATACTTAAACCTTAATCTATCTAAAACCAATGTTTAAATTTTCTTTATTTTGATATATTTTAATTAAAGGGTCATGACAATCAAACTGTTAAATTTTTTTCAAATTTGAATTATACATTTTCTTTTTAGATACCGTTAAGTGCTGCAAATTTTCGTCTTAAAAGAGTATTCACCAGCACTCGTTTTACATTATATCGCATGAAAAATTATCTTAAGCTACCAGTTAGAATTTATTTCAGTATCTTTAACTAACAAGAAGGTATTCTGTTTAATTAGCAGCACAAATATTTGTAATATCTTGAAAAATAACTTAATGGCATAGAAAATTATAACAATGACTATTTCGTTTTACACTCCACTGAAAGGAGGTTCCAATGGTAGGTTTGGGGCAATGTGGGCAACAATTGTGAGGTCGGATTTTTTTTCAAATTTTACGTATTGTAAGATTGTATTCTAAAGAAAAAAATATAAAAATTTCAGAAAAATTGAATGATAGGAAAAATGTTGCTTATCTGTTTTGTCCTACCTTAAATGATAAACAAGTGTATATTTTGTGAAAAGATATGTTTTCGAAAATGCGATTCATGTGTGTTATGCGACAGTAACATTTGAAATGATGAAGAAACACAGGATGAATGAACATCTTTAAGTCCTCCTTAAAGATAGCTTAAAGGTGTTAAAAGGTAGCTTAAAGACTGTCTTTAAGCCACCTTTAAGCCACCTTTAAGGACAACTTATAGGTCCTTAATGTCCAAACTTCTTTAAGCCACCTTTAAGCTACCTTTAAGCCTCTTTTAAGCCACCTTTAAGCCATTAAACAAAATTTAATTCAATATTGTGCTTAATTTACCAACAATCTGTATTAACTTTATGAAAGAAAATGTATTAAAAACGATTTTTGTTCTAGAAAATAATAAAAACAATAACGCCCACGGCGAGAATTGAACCCTGGACCCTTTGTTTACAGCATCACAACACTTCCTCTGCGCCACGGCAACTCACATAATTATGGATGTTTTTATATCCTATATATGGGTGGATATTGAATCAATGTATTGAATGTGTTGACTTGAAAAGATTTTGACAAAACATTGACAAACCATTCAGTTTGTAACAATCAATTATATCTAATTAATAAATTACATGCATGCATGTATTTAGAATGAAATACGAAACTTGGTCTTCAGTGAACAAAAATATATTATACCTAAATGGAAACCGTTAGGCTCACTAGTAGGCTTTCTTAGTTAATAAATTTAAACCGAGTAGATATACGTTCATCTAATTTATAGCTATGGAAATGTAAGAAAGAAAATGTAATCATTTCTTTTATGAAATGCATTGAAACTTTTAGGGTATTTGTTCAATTTCCTGCAATTTCCCGGTTTTCATGATCGCGGCGCCGTTCCAGTATGTTTAAATATTTAATTGTATACATGCTTTTTAAACTATCAATTCTATAACAAACAATATTACCAATTACCGGTGACGTATTTACTGCATGTGACAATTGAAAATGATGTATTCATATACTTGTACATACAATTGTATGATGTACCAGCCTAGGCCGGGTATGTGACATATTCACCCTTATACATATATTTAAATAATTAACCCCTATTTATGATCACCGGTACATTATTAATTAGCCTCAAGAATTTACTCTTACATACTTGTATCGTTAATTTGTAGACGTAACATTTTTGAAACCCAGAGCTAGGAAATAATACTTTGAAAATGAACTTCAAATGTAAATTAACTTTTATTCACTAGACTTATCGTATACTCGTACATACTAAGATTCAACGCCTTTAGAAACCCTGACGTGCACCTGGGCACACGACACACCTGTTGTGTATATCTTGTATATTCTGTGTTAGTTCCAGGGGTTTTCTTAAGTTGGACAAACAATAAACTTTAATTAGATATACACAAACGTGTACCCTGACACAGGACACAACTGTTGTGTATATCTTGTATATTCTGTGTTAGTTCCAGGGGTTTTCTTAAGTTGGACAAACAATAGACTCTAATTAGATATACACAAACAAATAAAAGTATGTCTAGACAAACAAAGCAGTAATATCCTGCCTGATGTAACAAAGGCAGTTGAGAGTCTTTTCATCTTTAACATGTATCTAGCAGATCTAGAGTTAAACCTAGAAATAATGAAAATTGAAAAAAAAATACAAACCTTAAACCGATTATCAAATTAAATCATGCATTTTTGGTTCATTATCTTTATTTTGTTAAATAATCAGATGAACTAAGAGAGAGAGAGAGAGAGAGAGAGAGAGAGAGAGAGAGAGAGAGAGAGAGAGAGAGAGAGAGAGAGAGGGGGGGGGGGGGGGAGAGAGAGATTTCACCGATTAATTTACATGTATAATAGGAGACAAACATACTTTAATTAGTTTTATGCACAGATAAAGATACAGAGACTGCGCTCACCCCTACAATAATTTTGAAACCCCCAAAAAATATAAAGAATTTTATAACGGCAATCTGTGTCCATCGGAGCGGTGTTGATGATAGCGATCTGTGTTTAATGGAGCGACAATTAAAACCGCCTGGAACCCCCCCCCCCCTTTCTTTGGAAATTATATTATCAGTCGGATGACCCCCTCCCATCCCTATAAAAGAGCTTTTGCATATAATATATATCTTTTATTGTTCAGCTTGATTAAACTTGACTTAAAGGGAACTTAAAGATGGTTTAAAGACAACTTAAAGGGAGCGTGAATGCCACTTAAAGATGGCTTAAAGGTGGCATAAAGAAATTTCGACATTAAGGACCTATAAGCTCAGCTTAAAGGTGACTTAAAGGTGGCTTAAAGATTGCATTACCTTTAAGCCACCTTTACGCCACCTTTAAGCCGCCTTTAAGGACTTGCTTAAAGATTGTTTTTGCCCTGTGAAAAACAGTTTATAGGGTAACCTTCTGTCAATCAAATATTACTGTCACAAGTAACAAAATTATATCAAAATGCAACTTTAAACGATTTTTTTTCTCATAACGTGCTTAAATGAAAAACCTTAATTACTAACACCACAGTCGGTGAATATGTAGATGTAGAAATGTATATAACAATGAAATATAGTTATTGACATCTTATTCATCGAAAAATGTTTTCAAATGTTTTTAATAATACACAATTTGATATCAAATATGTACATTGTAGACAGTTTTATAAGGTTTCTTTTGCAGACGCTTTTATACGGAGAAAGGTATCCATGCGAGGTTGGAAAACTTCCGGAAAATATCCCAAAGAACAGATTTAAAACAACATTTCCTTGTGGGTACCAACAGAAATAAGCAATGTGGACAGTGGTTTCATCAATATTCTTTGAATACCATTTGATATGAATTTAAATGTTAATTTAAACGAAATATCTATTAACATTTTGTATTGAAAGGGTCATTGGCCATGGATTTGCGTATCCATGAAACTGTTATTATCGCTTTATCCTCGAAAATTGAAATCCTTGAATATTAGTGAAATCATCGTATTACTGTACCTTAATGTATGTTATTATTGTGATTGTGGTTATCGGATATACACTTTTATTCAAATGTTTTTGTCATACAAGAATAATTTATTATTATTATTATTATTAATACATGTAACGTTTCTTTCAGACGATCATTCAAGAGTATGCTTGGCAAAAAAGCATTCAAACTACATCAATGCGAATTATATTGATGTGAGTATGAAATCCTCAAATCCTTAAGAAAACACAAAAATTATTTTTTTATCAAATTATTGTAACAACATTTACCTATGTGTACATGTTACAAGCATTGTTTTTAACTTATATGCATGTGCCTTAAAGGGGTTTGGAGAAGAAAACGTCTATATTGCAGCGCAAGGTAATTTTTTAATCTAAATTCGAACTACACTTCTTTTAATTGTAAATTTAACTTATATAAACTGACAGGCATTATTATTGTTTTTAAATGATTAAACAGGACCTAGACAGAACACTGTTGGGGACTTTTGGTTCATGATTTGGCAGGAAAACGTTGAACAGGTCGTTATGTTGACAAATTTAACGGAAGGTACCAAGGTAAATTAAGAACATTGTTTACAATGATTCCCTTCCTTATCATCCGTGAAATCAGACATTTTAAATATCAAAATATTTAATCACGTGACAGATTCAGGACATTTGCCTTCCGTTTTGTTTGTTTTGTTTATTTTTGCTGTGTATGCTACAGACCCTGAAACGCACTACTACACTGTACGTTTCTCGCACGCTTCTCACACGCTATACGGTTTGTACGATACGTTTCTCGCACGGTACGGTACGTTTTTCATACGATACGATACCTTTCTTGTACGATACGATACGTTTTCTATAAACCAATCCACACTTTACATAAGTTAAGTCCTTTGGCCGCCATCTTTGGGGAAAAACCCATATAATTCTCACAGTAGCCTTTGTAGTTAAGAGGGCTGTAACTTCGTCATTTGACATTAGAAATACATTTTCGCTGTGAATTTTATTTCCCCAAGTTGGGGAAACCCACACATCGAAGGAATAAATTAAATTCCAAGAGATTTCTTCACAGGACGCCCAAATATTTTGTTGCATAAAGAAGAGAACATTTGTTTTTTTTCCCTTTTGACCTTTGGGTTGACCCCGCAAAGGGGAACACCTTTTGCAAAGTGTGGATTGGACTATACGCATTTCATACGGTTTGTGCGGTTTCTGTACGATATGAAGAACTGCGAATGCTCACGCCCGTTTCCCGCCTACATTTCACATTCAAATATTTCGAAATTTCTGTCAGATATTCATATGGAGAAATGATGTACAATTTACTAATTTGCATAGCGGCCATATTGTTATCACAATGGCGATTTTCAGTACAATACAATATATAGAAAGGAATGAGAAAAATCATAAAACTTAAAAAATAAGTATTTCGGAAATATTTTCTCCTCATTTTTTTTTCTCATTTACTACATCCGGGATCGGAATGTGCTTGTTTTGTTTACATTAAATATTGAGATGGCGGTTCCTTTTGAATCTGAAAAATCGAAGCGGGGCGTTGTAGGAATAAAGTGTGTTTTAGTGATGAAAGACGTCATGAAGGGATTTTGGAATTATTTTTAAAATACTTGCCATACATAGGTAAAGTAGTTCCTCATATATTTACAAAGTTTAAATTGCAAACTAATTGTGTCAGAAATCTTGACTCAAATTTAAAAAGTCTTGTTGGTTCCTTTTTCTTTCAATTTTGCATTTTCAAGACTTTCTCAGTAAGCTATCGGACTTGCAACTAGGCATTTAGGCTTTATATTGAATCATTAGGCATATTGCATATTTATATTTAAGAATTTTCGTTATAAATAAATGAGATTTTTCAGGTTATAATTCTATTCTGTTTCAAGCTGATATGTTTAGCTGTTTATTCATTTATTTACTCATTTTAGCCGGTATAGTCCTATTGTTAAATTATCTATAATGCTTGGATAGTGAGGCATTCAAAGTGAATTTGAAGCGTGAATCACTGATTGTGGTGAAAAAACATACACAGATAATCTATGCATTGCCCCAACACATGTTCTCATTCTAAAAAAAATTAAAGTTTTGACATAATCACACAAATTTCATACATAAAAGGTATGTAATTTTCATTCGTAAGGAAGAGAATTTGAAGACATGATTATTAATGAGAGCAGTGTCACATGACATTAAGCTCATGAATAAAGTGTACCTGTTTTCTCCATATGTCAAAAACTAAGTTTTCTTCTAAAAAGTATAATCAAATCCTAATCAATTTATATCAAAAACAATTTGTAATAAAATTATTTATTTTTAAACAATCATTTTGCTAACGTGGGGTCTTAAAAGAAATTCATTGAAATCGGTCTCTATTAGTGAGGAAAATATTATTTAGCGGCCATTATGTGCATACTTAATATTAACATATTTACGATATAAATTAAAGTAAAATTTCCTTTTAATTCGTATCTTTTAACTATTTTTCGAAAATTTACAAAGCAAAATCCTTTTTTTTGAATGTATTTCAGTCTGTAGACATATCTTCCCCGCCGTGAAACAACAAACCCTTTGGTAAAAATATGCCCCTCAAAAGGAATTTTTGTTTCACGGGGGGGGGGGGGGGGGTGTTTTAAAAAACATTTCCGTTTTCCGTTATTTTCTATTACGAAATGAGCTAATTTAACCAAAAATACAAAGTTATCTCTCTTGATATGACCAAATCATTTACATTTACTGAAAATATACATAAATGTTTACATTATAATGAAAAATAACTTTAATTAGACAACTTTCAAAAAATGACTTTTAGTTAGGCGGCTAGACAATGCTATCGTTCGCAGTCCTTTAATTTATAACAATCGATGACTATAATTAAAAAAAAATCAAATACATCTTATTCACATCAATTTCAAAGTATTTAGGATTATCACAAGTTTAAATAAATAATTTATATCGTCAATAACAATCTTAAATATGGCCTTATAGAATAATGCCCGCCGGATAACGTAGCTGTAGAACTTGCGGGAACGGACTAATTACATCAAATGTATTTACCTGTAAAGGCCGTGAATATACACAGGGAATGTCTCAATACGAAATATAAAATCCACACTACATATGATAATGCTACATTTAAAATGATTAAATTTTTAAATAGATAATTTTAATGCTGATTTTCTCGAAAATGCATTTTGATTTCAAATACTAGTCGGTTTTATATATCAGGACTTTTTTTCAATTTTTTTAGGATGAAAGGATAGACAATTAAAAAACTACTTTTAAAATCTATGTATCAATTTACTCTTGTAAGGTTTCGTCTTACAAACACCTCTTTATTTTTCTTAGAATTCAAATACACGCAAAATTACAAGATAAGAATTCTGAAAAAGGACGAATAAAGAGTAATGTGCTATGTATTGTCTGTTTTAAAAACAATTTCTGTTAAGTCTCCTGAGCCGAAAGAATTAGCTAATGATCAAAAGCTACCATGTTTTTTCACTTTTTTTCTACAATAATTTAGATATTATTTTCCCCGTTGAAATTACTTTTTTTGCATTGTGAATGAGAGAGAGAGAGATAGATAGAGATACGTATTTATATAGTTTGACACGCATTGATTTGAGAAGTCGTACAGAAATAAACATCACATTTGTATGATATCAAATTAGATTACATTGTACATCACAGCAAGCTTACCTGTTGATGACCAAATAATTTCTACTAAGGTTTAACCGGGGTTAGCATTATAACAATTGGAAAACAAATGCAAGTTTCCGTTATGTAAATGTACCACTCTCTCTCTCTCTCTCTCTCTCTCTCTCTCTCTCTCTCTCTCTCTCTCTCTCTCTCTCTCTGAAATTCTTTTCTGCAAATAAACCTTCTTACTACATGCAACAATGTTTAACCCCTTAAACTAAAAAAATTCACAGGTGTGAAAAGTGGGAACTTGTGTATATTATTATTAACCTGAAAAATTGGTACATGTATCTTAACAAAGAAAAAAAATCACATGAAATGGAAGAAAATCCAGAATCATTTTCATGTTGGCATTGTTAATAGTTAGAATGGAAAGTTCAGCTCATTGATCGGTACCGGTCATTTATGCGTGTCCATGTTTAAAATATATTTCTGTAACAAATGCACTTATATTTTGTGGTCAAATTAATTTATCATTTTGATATTATTTTCAAAACAAATGCAGAAATAAAATCATCCGGCCATTTTGCACCCTTTCCCCCGGAATTTTAGTTATTCGTTATGCCCCAGTCACACATTCACGGATTAAATGCCGGATTAGCTACGGAAGCGATCCGGATTCATTCGTGGCGATATGTATTGACCCGTGGCTTTTCCGTCTGTTATCGTATCCAAACGTAGCAATACTTGTATAGCTGCGACAATTTTTGAACATGTTCAAAATTCCACTACGGATAAAACCACTGTAGTACTTCCTTAGAAAAACTTCTTAAACCGTTTTAGAACGTAGAAGTCCGTTTTAACTCCGTATAAATCCGTAGCAATTCGTATCTATCAATTTGTATCCATTCCGTAGTGCATCCGTACTAACTCTGTATCATTAGATTTTCCGGTGTCAACCGTGGAAAATATTCCGTAGTAGAACCGTGGAGTTGATCCGTGAATGTGTGACTGGGGCATTACGTACCGGGAAGTAAAGTTTTCATAATGAGCTCTAAGTTTCTCGCACGCTTTTTATACGGTTTTTATACGCTTTGTACGATCAATACGTTTCTCATACGGTACTGTACGTTTTTCATACGATACGATGGGTTTCTTATACGATACGATACGTTTATCGCACGGAACGATGCGATTCTTAAACTGTACGACACGTTTCTCGCACGATACGATACGCTTCTTATACGATACGAAAGTTGCACGCTTCTCATACGCTTTTTAGGTGCAGTAGTGCGTTCCAGGGTCTGTACATGTTTAAAAATCAGGTTGGTTCTCTCGTCATCCATTTTTTCAGGCGAAGTGTGTACAGTATTGGCCAGATATTGATACAACAATGACTTGTGACATTTTCTCACTGATAACACTTGACGAGAGAAAATATGCTAACTATAGTATACGTAAGGTGAAAGTCGATAACAAAAAGGTAAGTTTTTGCAATAAGTGTAATTCGAAAAAAGATCATGTACGTAGTAAAGTATATTGTCTTCATCATTTTATTCCAAAAAGAAAAAAGCAATGAAACGGACATGGTGACGATTTTGGTCAATAATTATTTTTTTTCGATGTTAATGTTTACGATGCTTTAGTAAGACATTTTAACAGGCAACCAAAATTTGAGTATCATTCCTTAAGTTGCAAAGCTAAAATTCTTTGTAAACAACGCTTTTGTTTACAATTTGAATGTTGAATTGAAAATTCAAGTTTTAGACCTAAATTGAATGTGTCAAACAATAGGAACTGTTCATTTATGCTTAAAATGAATGAGAAGATAGAAAAATCAGCTTGAAAAAGATTTTATGCTGAACCTTAACATAATAGTTATATTCCTAAAACATTGTAAATAAAAAAATCAGTAATATTAAATTTGAACCAAATCTAGGCAATTCCCCTTTAATTTGAAACATAGGAATGCAAATTTTTTAAACTTAATTTTAAACAAAAATGTTCTTTCACCAGTAACTTTCATATTTGAATTTTCAGCAAAATGAGAGTAAAACAATCACACAGTACCACTTCACCGCCTGGCCGGATCACGGTACACCAGATCCGCTTTGTCTTTTATTATTCCACAATCACGTGACAAGAACAAAATATACCAGGAATAAAGTACCCACACTCGTTCACTGCAGGTTTTGTTCGTTTTGAAACAGATATGCTTAACCCATTCAACACGTTTTGCGCACACGATTTCTGTTCTAATTAAAGTCTATCTTTGAAATACCAATACACGCATAAATGTATATGTCGCTGAATTTACAAACTTTTTTATGATTTACAGACATAGAACTTATCAATATAATAAAAGATTTTTAATAACAATAGTCAACAGAAACTGAAACGAAATGTATATCTAAACGGAAAAACTATGTTTGATTTTTTTTTTCATCTTATCGCAATAGTGCTGGAATTGGACGAACAGGAACCTACATAGCAATTGATGCTTTGCACAAACAAGGTCATACGAAGCGCAAATTCAACATTGCAGAATACGTGAAGAAAATGAGAGAAAACAGAATGAATATGGTCCAGACTTACGTGAGTCTAAACTTTGTATATACGCAATAGTTATGTGTAAGCCACAAGTAGATGAATCAAAACTTAAAGATAATCAATGGTGGTCAGAAATGTTATTGTGGATTTTGTCTTTTTTTTAAATTAATGACTAAAATTATTTTCTTTCAGGAACAATACAAAACCATATTTCTGACTCTCCATGAAATGCTCAAAGCACCTGTTACCGTTCAAAATACAACGGAATTTCTTGAAAAACTACAAATTACCAAGGCAGACAACCACGTGAATATTTCTTTACTAAGAAAGGAGTACCAGGTTTGATTAATAACCCGTTTTTCTGTATATTTTATGTAAAAATAAACATATGAATAAGTACTACTGTAAGCATTGTATGAATATATATTCGATAACAAGTTAATCAACACAACTATTTGGGCCTTTGAAAATGAAAATGTCATTATCAAAACAATATCAGTAAAATGAAACAAGGTTTATTTCATCTGTTTTAGACACTTCTCTCGGTTCGCCTACATTACAAAGATGAAGATTACAAAATGGCATTACAGTATAGAGATCATTCACCGGTTCGTCCCCGTAAGTGGAATTGTACATGCTATTGATACAGTATTCCGTATCACTCATCATCGCTCATCATTTAGTTAAAAAAAGCATCGCTACGGTGTAACTGTAAAATTGTATGATCTGATAATAGATGTATAAAAGGACACTTCAGATGCATGCACTCGAATTTTCTGAGAGGGTTACTGTTGTAAATGAAGGTGTTTTTTTTTATAATTTCGACAATATATATCCAATATTCTATTAGCTAAAAATTCAAGGTATGCAAATGATATACTAAGAAAACTAATCCAAGGTTGCCTTTTGTTTTAGTTGACAAATACATCATATACCTGTCGTCCAGTGCTGCAAACCGTGGAAATTACATCAATGCAATAACACTGCCTGTAAGAACAACACTTTTTTATGAAACGTAAAAAAATTATTTTTCTTTTAATTGAGAATAAAAATTCAATCCCTTTTAAAACTGCTCAATCCGTTAAATGATTTTTTTGTTTATCGAATTTTATGGTCTTTTTATGAATAACCAGTCCTTCACTGCCCAGAATGCGTTCATCATCACCAATTACCCAAAACCAGGTGACGCTGTTGACTTCCTGCGACTAATCACTGATCATGAATCGGAAGTGGCCGTCTGTATGGAACCTCTAATAAATGAGAAACATGTACGAGTTTTGTATTAAACAAGAACAATTTAAATGTTTCAAATTTTAGCGCACGATGTGTTTTCAAGATGATTGTTTTATTTTTTTAAAAATCCTGAATTTTTTTAGTACCTTTTTGAATGGAATATACAACAAACAAACAATATGATAAATATTTAGCGATGTAATGAATATAGCGGAGGTGACTAACTAAAAATAATATATTGAAAATGCAAGCTTATATATTTACAAAATATACGAATGCAAATTATTCATCTGACACAATTTAGAGACAAAAACTGAAATGAAAACTGGGTGCTTAGAAAAGCTATTTCCATGAACAGGCAGATGAATGGTCCCCAGTGAAAGGCAACCCAAAAACCGTTACTCCCTTTACAATTCAACTAAGAAATGAGCAAATGACAGAAATACAAAGCAGGACAATTCAAGTTAATACAGACGTAAGCATATATAATACCTTTAATTGTCAATTTATTCTATTGTCCGTATCAATTTCCGATATGTAATATATCAAAAATTAAAATGCGCACAATTTACCTTCCTTTTTCAGAATGGCGATACAACATATTCAATTGAACTGGCGGAGCCAGTTATTGAGTTATCTCCAAATGGCTCTCGGGCAGTTTCTCAGATCCTTGCTTTGGTGAATTTTGCAAAGAACATTGAAACAGGGCATCCAATTATCGTCATCAGCAAGTAAGTAACTTGATATTTACACTGGGCACGACGCTTTATTTGTTTGGTTGGTATTAATTGAAATATCGTTTGTAAAAGTGGATTATGAAACAACATTTAATTGGAATTAGAAGAGAAACATATATAAAAGACAATGCAACGCGATTTTAGCCTCTACCACGTGACATTCCTGGTTGATTGGTAATTTTTTTTCGAATTAGCAGTTTACAGAAAATAGTAGATTTGATATTCCAAGACTGCTGTTATTGGTTATATTTAGTAATATTTCTGATTGAAATTAAGTGACTGTCACTTTGTTCATTTACTACTAACATGTTCATGTAAAGATCTAAATGAAACATTCAGAAATGGCAAATAGGACTGTGATTTATGGGACAAAAATTGATAGGTTCTTATCAATCATCCGATGTCTGTGTAACTGATATTGCTTTTCAGAATAATTATTTCGTACATTATACCTTAAAGTAGACGAATGTTGTACTTTTTATGTAATTTGATTATCGTATTTTTTAAACAAAATGCGATACTAATGTAATGTGTAAAAAAAAGTAATCCTTTAATTACATAAGTTGCATCGTATGCGGAATTTTTGCATTATAATGCATTTAATATTTATTAGCACTATTCATTGAATCATCAGGGGTATATATTTATGAGTCTATTTCATTTTGATACATGAATATTATTTTATTATTATGCAGCACATTGTATTAAAAAGTAATTTTCTTATTATGCATATTCATCTTACACATATTATTTTGGTTAATTAAAGGGATGGAGCTGCTCTGTGTGGAGTGTTCTGTGCTGTATACAACCTAATACAACAGCTGACAATGGACGAGGAGATAGACGTGTTCTCTGTGGTCAGACTCCTACAAACACGACGTCCTGAACTTTGCTCATCAATGGTGAATATTTTACCTTTTATATTTCGTTCACATCTCTGCGTTCTATACAATGTTTAATTCTTGTAACAAATTGAAAACGTAGTTAAAACCACAAAATAGACTTTCCAAGAAAATGTAGGAAAATATGATCTTATTTAGATAACAATATGCAATTGGCATAACAGTATAGTTGGTTGTGATAAAGGTATCAGGAATATGCAATAATGCAAAGTTTACTTACAGGAGGAGTACACACTGATTCACGCTGCATTGAGGAGCTTCATAGAATCTCGAAAAGGTGATAATATCTACTACAACCAGTGACAATTTGGTTTGCGTAGGCCTGCGTGCCAAAGTTATTCATTAAGACTTTGATTTATGTATATACAAATTAATATTGTTTATATCCGACACATTCATATTTAAACAATAAAATGTTTTCTTTGGTGATTCATGCGGGATATGAAGATTGCAACATTTCAGGAAAAACACATAACCCGTGTTAGCGGCTTATGTAATTTTTCTGCAATGATCGCTACATTCATAACCCGAATGAATCATCAAAGCAAGCATTTCATTGTTTATATTTACATCTTTGTTTTAACTATATAATGAATTAATTATAAAAACTATGTAAAATTCACTAAATTACTGTTAATGTACATTAATACGTTCTCTAAAAAAAACCCCAGCCAAATCGTCTCCTGAGAGAATTCAATCTGGCACATCATGATTATTTCATGTAGTCCGTGATTCTTCTAAGGTCGCTTTAGGTTTTGACCAATCGGTAAACAGGGGTGTAGATTTTAGTCCTGTCAGTTTCAGCCGCTGTAGATCTCGACCAATCAATACACGGGGGGTGTTGGTTTTAGCCAGGCTATTTCTATAGAGCTATAAATAAATTGTAAGTTTCCATAAGAAATAGAGGAAATCGTATTCGGTAGATGTAAATTTATGTATATAATGTAAATATGTAAATACATAGGTATGCAACGTGTGATTATTAAATCTGATATTCAAACAAAACATGGTGCTCCATTGAGATTAAACACTGTTAAAGTCTGAAAGGATAAAAAGAAATAAATAAATAATCAACAATAAAGCATCCATAAGTTAGGAAATATGTACATGTATTTACATAGTAAGAAAAGTTCCTCTTTTATACTTTTTTTGTGATCGGCTTCGGCCGACCGCAGGTATATCCAAATGGGGTCGTATATCCAAATGAGGCATCCGACTTTCACTTTTTATGCACGCATTGCGCCTTGCACTATTTTATTTTCTATGCAGTGGCAACCTCATTTAAATTTTTAATTACACGTAGATTCTCAAACGTTACTGTTATCCGTGTGCATTGAGTTACATACAAAGTGATCTAAAAAACGTTTTTTTTTCACAAATGCATACGAATATTATCGGCAGTATACTTCGACTTCTAAATGTAAAACTTATTCATGCCTTGCTATTTCGGAAATGAACAAAAATGTTGTTATATTTATATTTTTTGCATGTAGCGTAATGCTGTCGTATTACATTAACAAAGCTGACCAGTGATATTACATATTACATTCCTTTAAAAAGAATGCTTGTTTATTACATGGTTTTAGTTACAGAAATTCATGCACATATAAACCAACAATTTTATACCAAAAAAATGAAAGCTTGCACATCTTTGTTCAAAGCAATAACAAGAATATGTAGTATTGCTTTTAGATTAAATATTTGACATTTCAAAATAATAATATGCGTAACACGTCGATGTATTATTGAAAAATATATCTTTCAAACTACGTTTCACTATAAACGAACTGGATTAGTGACGGCAACGGTAAAGCAATCCATTACCTAAATACATCTAAAAGGAAGCATCACAGGGAATTAAAAAAAAAACAAAACAAAATACACGTGATATATATATATATATATATATATCTTTTAAACTGCCTTTACCATTGCAACCCAACGAATAATTAAAAAGTAATATCGGTTGATAATGGGAGTTAACATTGTTGTTAAAATTATATTTCATGTTGTTAGTTATAGATTGGCCTGTTTTGTTAATTGAAATTCAGTTTTATTGTACTCTTTAAGTGTAATTTAATGAGAAGTGCACAAAAAAAAACATGATTCATTCCATATTTTGTTTTGTTTTTCTTGTTCATTTTCTTGAAATAAGAGTTGATATTTATTAATTGTTTTATATTTTAATTTTAATTTTTAAAGGGAAACTGCAGTTCATTAAATCCTTTAATGGTTATATCTTTCGTTTAAAAGTTAATGCTTAAGGCTCTATCAACTACGTCATTTTTCTTTAAAAGTAAATAAGAATGTGAAAAAAAACAACAAATTTTAATGTTCTTTTTTTAAATGATATGATTTTTTTTTCGATCAATTATATAAGAGTTTTAACCAGAATTAGAATAATGCTACATGTAAACTGTTTTTTCTTCTTTCTTAATTTTCGGGGGGCGGGGTTACAACATCAATCAAAACATCATAATATAGATTCACCTAAATCTAAACATCACAGAAAAATAGCAGATCACAATTAACAAGAAAACAACATACGATATAATTCATAAATTGTTTAGCGTTTGAAATATATACAGTGATATACACTAAATACTGTAAATGTAATACTATATCCGCCTTTTTTAATTATCATGCAGGTTATTGTTTGAGAAAAAGAAGGTCAAAGCCAAAACACTTCTTTAGATGCTCAAGATAATCATAAAAAAATCCATCGTTGCATGCACTTAAAGTACGATGACCTTCTTCCAGTCGGTATACCTCGTATTGAGATCGGTCTGAATATAGTTTTAAGTAAGCGGCTGACCACTTCCTTAAAATAATTGCACTTGGAAATTAGCTTTTCGTAGTCGTCTTTCGTTTTGAGAGCTCCAGTCATGCGGTTCCCTCATAGACGGCCGATTTCAGGTAGTTGATAAATTCAAACATCAGTTTTATCCAGCATAGTTCAAACGCGTGAGGCATACCTTTTAAATTTGCAGATGGTGTCCAACTAAAACGAGGCGTTTCGAGAAGATGTCCCCCATGTATTTATATCTCTTGCAAAGAAGCATGGCATTCTGACGTGAAACAGATTCGAAGACAAATATTCAAGGACTTCTTTTATGCATACCGACAAATTCGACTTCATACATCTATTATCGCCATGGACATGGAACAAAAATGCAGTTTTCAATACATAGGACGAAAGATTAATAATTTTTCGAGATGCTGAAATGTCGCATACAAGCAATGATTTAAGAATCTTGAAGCATTGTTTATGATGTTGATCCATCTTGTATACCAGATCGCGTTCCATGGCTGAGAATGAAATGAACCAGCACTTTCCATTTGCACCGTGTTCGGTGTGACATGCCTTTGCAACGATATGACATTTACTCTTAGAAAGTAATTCTTCAAATGTTGATGGAAATCCACGCCGACTAAGAATATCTGCTACATGTGGATATTTTACTGCTAACATTAAGTCTACACCAATATCAACCTGCCCCTTAAATACAATTGCTTTTTCTGCTTCTGGATCGTAGTTTGGTTTTTTAAGGTCATTCTCAAGGTCATGTATATATGAGAAAACTAGCTTTCTGCCTTCACAAGGTTTTACAGATAATTTTCCTCGTGGTGTGTCAACTCTTAACGTCGTTTCTTGGATTAATTGTTGTATTTTCTTCCAAAAGTTTTGGACAACAATTCGCGGACTTCCTAGAAATTGTTCATACTGGTTATGTCTATTTGTATAATTGACATTTACCATGTATTTTCGAGGAAAGCGCACGTCTTGTTTAAGTTCAATTTGTGGATACCAGTCCGAACAACCTTGGTGTAAATTAAGTTTGCCAGGTCCTGATAACTCTTTTAAGATCAGCATGAAATCAAACTCGTTAGGTGCTTCATTTTTCGTCCCTTCATAAGAGCTTCCGGTAGGAATTATGTCTAATATTTCGAATTCTGGAGCTGTTTTTTCAGTGCGTTTTACAATTTCGTTAATCAAGAACCTTATCCCAGACTCGATTTCGTCAGTTGATGTTCTATCTGCCTCAAATCGAAATTTGCAACGACTCTCATGTACATATTGTAAGAAACCTTCAGCCATTTTTCATCTATCTTGAATACCTGAAATAAAGACTAGTTTTTTTTTCAAATAAGTATGAAAGGCTTTCACAACAAATCCCAAACAATCAGAGTGGGTGTTTCTCTTTTATTTATATCTGTATAAAGAAAACGGAAACAAAATGTATTTTTTTTTGAAATCTGGGTGTTTGCATAAAATACATAAAATATAACCAGTTTCATTTTTTTCTTCAAATTAAGATAATATTATAACTAATAATCCATCTAGTTCTATTTGGATTTTTTGTGTACGAAATGTATAAAATGGCAATTTTTTTTCCATAAAAGCGACATACACATTTTGTAGGTGCCGACAATAATACATTATTAATGTTATATATATGCTTTAATCAATTAATTTGTTAATAAATATGTTTGTTTCATTACTTCTGAATTTCACTATGATATGGTATTTTTAACTTTTGAGACTTGCCCTGAATTTATACATGTATCTGGGTAGTGTTTGGTTTGTTTTGAAATTCTATTTTTGGATCAAAACCTGTTTGGGCAGTAATTCTGGACAGAAGATTTTGTTGGAGGGAAGTTTCTTATGTTCTAGCATTATTTGTTTAGCCTTTGAAGAAGGAAGAAGGATTTATTTATTGATTACTAGTATTTGTGGAAGTTGGCTGCTTATAAGTAGGTAAGTAATTTAAGTACATCTCTTTTAAACCCGAAAAGCTAAATAAGTGTTAAATTAACATTTACAAACTAATGGTTTGGAGACTCCTCCTTCTATGTGTAAACTATCGTAATAAGTGGAGATGTTTAAATGCATGTGAAAGATTAAAAAAAAATCCTATTATATTGCATAATGGAATCAACACTTTCTGTAATATACAAATCATAATCCTTATAAACCAATATCGGAATTATGTAATAAAACAATTATTTAATGCGTGAACAGTCAATAGACCAGTATTTTTCCCTTGGTGCAGGGAATAGCTCAGTATGATCTTTTGACCTCGGCCTTTGGCCTCGGCCAATAGATCATACTGAGCTGTTCCCTTCACCTCGGGAAAAATATTCGGGTTTATTGACCGCTCAAGCATTAATTAATCGTATATTATGCAAATTTACAACCATTATTATTTACCTATTCATATGAGTAATTGTTTAAGTGTAAAGTAACACTAATGACATGGAACAGGCCGAATATTCAATGACAAAGAACACCACCTAAATACCAAGTATCAAGACTCTTAACTAACGGTATGGCCTCTCAGTAACAGTTACATTTTTATAACTGGGCTTTATAGCGCCAGTTCCATTCTACATGTACCGGTTAGTTTTCCTCTATAAAAGCAAATGCTTATGCAAATAATTACGCTATAAGAGCCCTTTTATCCTATTTAGAACAAAAAATATTAAATAGAAGAAAATATACATTCCATTAGTGTTTATAGATACTCAACATTTAATTTTTAACGTGGCTTTAAAATTACCTGATAATTAATGAAACATCACTACCTTTGCATCTCTGATATCATAATACGTTCTTCTTCACAACACAGAATACATTGATCCGCCCCCGACTATTGTACGACCTAAAAAAACATGAGATAAAAAATATGAAATATAAAAAAAACAACCAGTGTGACAGCATTTTGCGACGATATGCCAATTCAATGATAATCAGAGAGATAATCATTCCGAGGATAAGAACACTGATCATCATTCTGTACTTTTTGAAAGAGAATGTTTAATGTAAGGTAAAGCGAAAGTAAACGTCATCTTATTAAAAATACGCGATAATAGATAAACATTTCGAAGTGTAGACTGCATCAGAAAGTTTTATCAAAGCAATTAACACAAATATATGGAAGCCAAATGTACTACATGTACTTACTACACATCTTCAGGAGAGAGGTAACTTGATCGGTTTGAAAATGGGATAAAAAGCGGTAACTGTACAATTTAGCCCTATCAGTTTTTGGTCCGATATGATATTAGTGTCAGTTAAACGCGAATTGCATGTATTATGCTCACATTTCCCTGTTAAGTAAACAAACCTTAGGCATGTTTATGTTTTATGTTTTATGTTTTTTTTTATGTTTTGTTAAAATTTTAAATGTTGCAATGACAATTCCAGGTCTTGACCTAAAATGAATGTGACAACATGTAAAAACACTCTTACTAGGAACTGTTTACCTACCTTCAAAATGAAAAAGCAGATAGAGAAAATCAGCTATAAGAAAGAACTTTACTGGTATATTTAACATATGTAAACAAAAACATGACAGGAACCTTCATTACGTAACAAAGTATTTAACTTCTATATCTTGCTTATAGAATACAACTGAGACTGAAATGATGGTTGCGACTTAAAATGGTTTACGAAAGCAATGTCAATAATACCACTCTGAATATATATGTGAATAATTAGTGCATAATGTCATTCAATAAATAATTTATCATAAACCCTAGAATTACTTAATATCAAAATGCTGTTTATGCCAATTGTAACAACATGTGTATTAACGCATTTATACGGAGTAGGTATATTGTTTATCAAACATTACAATAGGATAATTACAAAAAAAGAAATAGAACAAACATATTATTTATACAACCTGTTTACATAGTTTTTTGGTTGTTTGCGGATGCATTAATGAAATTGAAGAGCAAAATTGCCGGGTTGTTTTTTTTAAACAAGGTTTAACTGCCGAAGGTTTACCGAAAAAGCTCATCGGATCGTAAAGCAAATTGTGCCTAATATATCCACGAGTACCAGTATTATAAATGATTCGTCTTGTGGTATCTTAAGCACTTAAACATAGTAGTACGTACATCTTCTCATTGTAACAAAAGAAAATATTTAAACCTTTAATGTAAGGATGCAATCTTGGAACTTTATTTACCTATTTCACATGTGAATAAATTTCACGTTTTGTTCCATTATTGAAAGGGGGCGAGGAAAAAACGCGTGATAATTTAAAAACCATACTTCAAAGGTTGTAAATTTGAAAGATGGTGATATTAGAAATAAATATTTTTTGATACAATCATATAACAGTATAATTAACATTTGGTTTTATTTATTTACATGTAATTATTAGCGATACTCTATATCACTTTTAAAAATATTTTTGGAAAGAAAACTGTTGAAATTATCTATAATAAATGAATTAAAAAAAGAAAAACAAGACAATCTTAAAATGATTTTCTGCCAGATAAATATATTACACTGAAATTCCAATGGACGATAGCAAATATTTACATGTGCAAAGGTGACGTTAACTCGTTTAACGCGATTAGATAATTGATGTTTTTTACAGCTATGTATTATATCACCAATTGTTACACAGGTACTGACCGAATTAAGGGCAATGCTTCGACCATTATTCTTTAATTTACCACAAACTCCATCAGTTGAATAACACATATCAACATTACAATAATTATGGGTATATAGCTTCAGAACGTATCATTTTCAATTGATGCCGATTTCACGTCTAAGTTCCGGTAAAAAAAGATGAGTATTACTTCGACATTTCTAAAAACAAATCAATGCTGCTAACAACGCTGAAAGTTCTCGAAGGTCATCCTGCAACATTTACGGAATCTCGTATTTTATTTCTTAATCGTTGATAAAAAATAATTTGAATTTATAGATAACATAACTGTTTACCAGAATGACCTGTTTAGTATATGTTAATTTGCTCGGCAGCATATTAAAATACAAACAGAACTTATATTACTCTAAGAAACATTCACACAAGTATTATGCACATATAATCCTTGTAGTGTGATATAACATTATACTATATTGAAATGGATAAAGTATCACATAGCAATGTCTTTTAACCAGTGTGATTGAACACCAAACCAGGCACGTACCATTTTTTGGATGAGTCTGCCCCCCCCCCCCCCTCCCCCTTTCAGAAACGATGCTACGTGCCTGCAAACTGACCGACATATTTTACTTACTGATGATTTAAATGTACAATTTAGTGACTTCAATTTTTTGTTCTGAAATTTATCTTCGATCCCGGCTGTCTGTTAAATGCAGGACAGGATGGATAAAAAAAACTGGAGTTCAGCTAATTACGTCAATTTTCATTTGAAAGTTGCATTGTATCCCACATCCTTCCCTATAATTTATCCGTGCAATTTTTTTTTGGAATTGCGGCATTTTACCAATTAGTCGATTGTTCGACTATTGGTGGTGATGTTACTCGTTGAGTACATATGCACCAATAACAATCATATGGTAATTCGTTACTTTTACAAATTCTATAAACGACAAGAATTATTTTTTTTTTCATTCTTAAAATCTAACATTTAGTTTTTAGTATATACTTGTTAAAACATCCTGATCTTTCTATGTCATTTTCGTGCCATGTACTTAGATGCAGTCACAATTTAAACTTTCGCTTAACGTTGAAGTGGTTTTTGGATCTCTTAAACCACGCTCAAGCATAAAAAACCCAAACATTTTACATTTAAACATTCTAAAACTACAATCGAAAATAGGAAACAAATATTATCGAATGACATGAACTTCCTTGTTCTTAATTACGCGTAAATTACTAAAGAATTAATTTGAACATTTGTTTCCGGGTTTATGGCTATGCAATTCAACACTAAAGTGACATTGGATGAATAATAGTTCAGGAACATTTGTCAAAATGAAAAGACAGACTTGGTTTATTTTATGGATCTATTTCTTGGATATTTGTCATTGCTACGGTATGTCATCATTTTAATAAAAGTCTAGATTTTTTAAAAATATCTTTTACAAAATTGAACTAAAATGATTTTCAATTAAAACCTTAATTGCAGTGTTGTGATTATTTTCTATGAACCATCATTTAATACTTTTAAATGCATTCATTATATTGCAATCAGTTGCAATAACACTCATTTTATATCAACATCAATTCCTCTCAATTACTTTTGAAAATGTAATTGATTTGTGCAATTTAATTTCATAATTTAATATTTTTAAAAATCTGAAGAACAAGTAGATATTTAAACAACATTGAAATACACAAAAACTAATGAACTGTCATTTTATAAAATATGCAAGCTCATTTGAATCATATTTTTCTGATTTTGCTTTTAATTGATTGAAAATATTATACTGAACATTTAATACATTAAATATCGCTGAGTGAATGTGATATGTAGTGACCATTTATTAAATATTTTTGTTCTTGGGTATAAGAAAGGTTCACACTTGTACAAAATAATATTTTTACTTACTACTCTTGGCAATGTTTAATGCTCTTTATCAAGTATTATGATAAAATTTACTATTGTACGAATACCAGCTCATTCCAAACAGGTATACAAGGTATACACCATTATAAAACACACTTATGTTCATTTAACTTGGAAAAAGGATAATGGAATAGAATTGAAAAGTTGTTATAAATGAATGATATTTTGGAATGCTTTTAGATACATTCAATTCATTGGGATTTAGGCACACTCAAATAAAATTCCAATTATTCTGAAAAAAAAATGTACAAAATTACGCTTAATTACAATTTTTGTCTTTCAATCACACTATCGTTAGTGAGTTCTATCTCAATACAATCTTCTGTCACTTTCAATGCGCTAAATTCAAAACCATTTCATTTAGTGCTGTACATTTATATATTGTGAAAATACTGTATGTATACACATTTTTAAAGTAAAGCAGAACATTTTGATTAAAAAAAGGCATTGGCATTGAAAAGCTATGACGTCATCACAATCTGAACAAAGTGCCTTTATTTTTTTTTGTTATATTTTCATAATACATGTATCAAACAAAGAAATTTAGTCTAAATATTATACAGTGTATGCAGGCTAAAGTTAATTTTATTAAAGGAATTCAAATCAACATCGTATACCAGAGCCCATCTGCGTAATTCGATGGTAACAACCATGAATATACAATAGTTGATGCTTCGAACGTGTCAGGTCACAATTTGTCCAAAAAAGGCCACACAATTTCATACATATGTCTTTTTGCGTATTTCAGTGACTGATACATATCTAAATGTTTTACAAACAGGCTTAACATGTTTTTGTGTGGGTGACTGCGTTGCACATGACAAGGAAATAGATTGGAACAAATTATATTAGTTCATACTTGTAATAACACTTCAAACAAACATGAACATTTAATTGGGAAATTTCTTAGATGATCATGGTCAAAAACCGTGATACACGTTATTCTTTTTAACTCTGTTAGGTTTCAATTGTTTTATTATGCTAGGGCTTTACGTCGTTTGCCGACGCACATGAGAGTGATGAGAGATATGAAACCCATGATGATTCCGAGAGATTAGGGGACTTTTTTGTCGGTTGTTTAAAATGTGTGTTTCTCAATGGTTGTTTTAACGTTTTAGTGGGATTTTTTATGCACAATGTACATTTAATAGTTTTAAGATAAGCCTGTATTGTACCAATTATTCTACCTACGATATTCAATTCAAATTCAAAGCTAACAAGCATTCTGAGAGTATTGCATAAGCATTACACGTTTCCTACCGGTTTGTGGAAATTGTGAAAACAATGCACTGTTATGCAGAATATCGAACCCGAACATTAAAGAATTGGAATATAAAAAATCAATTTTCTCGAAAATATGCCAACCAGACGCTACAAAAGTGTAAACTTGATCTGTTGTTTGATATTTTGAAGCTGTTCAGCAAATTTCATATTATTCACCAAACGCATAAAGAAAAAAAGTGTGGAAAACTGAAGTGGGACAGACAGACGGACGGACGGACAGACGGACGGACGGACAGACGGACTGACGGACGCAGAAGAAAGCTATAGTCCCCTCCGGTGAAAACCGGTAGGGGACTAATAATTACTTGAAAAACATGATCAATTTACCCTTCCTGATCCTCTTAACGAGGCCCGAGCTAGTTCGCGTTTTCGATCTCATTGCGCAGCTCGAATAGTTTCCGGTTGGCGTTTTGCTCTCGCTTTCGTAATATGTAGAATAGATGGAGTTTAATCTAAACGTAAATAATTACTTTCCTTTAAACATAAAATAAATTAATATTGCATATTTTTAGCAGTTTAACTTAGTTTAACACAACGAATTAATTTACGACTTCTTCAAGTTCTTGTCACTTTACGGCATTGTTTACGTTGACACCAGACGACTGTCAGACAGGCCGTCGAAGATGGTTAACAGAACGAAAAAAGGAAGGTTTTTAAAACCGACACAGGTTGCACGTTATAATCAGCAATTGAAAAATTTACACAAATCAAGTGAAGAATGTGACCAACTCGTAAATCTTGATACTTTTGTGCCTTTATTTGATATTCAATCTACTCCTGCTGCGGGCAGCACTTTAGATGATCATTCGTATATACAGTCAACAGGTTCGTTTGATGAAATTAATGAAGCATTTTTTAGTGGAAAATTAAGAGCTTTAGACTTTACAAGACATGTGGTAGATCTGCAAGCATTGTTCAACAACATGAAATGCATGGATTGCGCAAATGTGTCATTGAAGTTCAAGGATGCTATAGGAGTTTTACCAGCTGGTATTTGTGGGCACTTGGTGATAAGGTGCTACAACTGTCTTCGGTTTGTACAAGTTGCCATGGGAAAAACACATTCATCACCACATGGTCAACAGATATTTGATGTAAACACCAAATTGGCAACTGGTATGTATAATATACATGTATTTATTCTTTTTTATAAATACCACATATAATTTCCACAAAATAAACAGTGAAAAAAAAATATTGAATCATAATGAAAACTTTAAAAAAAACTATTCAATTATTATTATCAATTAAACACATAATTAACTTATTTTCTAAAAATCAAAATAATTTAGTTTTTTATGTATGAGAGAGAGTCTAAGAGAGAGAGAGAGAGAGAGAGAGAGAGAGAGAGAGAGAGAGAGAGAGAGAGAGATCTGTATGAACAGTAGATATTTTATTGTAAAGTATGCAAAATGTGATTGTACCTATTCTTTGGTAAATTTGAAAGCTATACTGGAGTGTGACAAGTTCTCGCCGAGTACCATTTCTCGCCCGTAGATTGTGATGTCATTTTATGAACACATAAAATTATAAACGAAAAATGACGTCACAATGTACTGGCGAGAAATGGTACTCGGCGAGAACTGGTCGCACGCCAGTACATGTATTAGGGATATTCACCATTAAATTGTGTTGCCTTTAAATTTTCTGCTTTTATACAGTTTTGCTATACACATTCTAAATTTACAGGCATGTACCATAGTGGAATTGGTCCAGTCCATCTTAACAACCTTTTCACATCAATGAACTTGCAAAACATCAGTGAGAGCCTGATAAGAAGAAGATGTGATGAAGTGGGGCCTGTGCTGGAAGACTTGGCCGAGGAATCTACCAGTAAAGCTCTATGTGAAGAGGGGCATTAATCAGCCACAAGTAAGTATATTTGAACTTTTTCTAATGAACATACATGTACATTTAGCTTTGACACTGTTGAAAGTAAGATTTTTAAATCAATTAAAGTTAACTTAGGTAAATATTACATCACAAATTACACATTAAGGCCAAATTTTTTTTATTATAGTTATATATTTTAGTTTTTTATTAATGAAGACACATTTTTTCACAAATCTATTAATGTAATGGTAATACCGCATACCGCCACCCAATCCTATCGCTCACCCAAAAAAAATAAGTGGCCTAATAAAAGATTCAATGCATTCTAAATGGAAACAAAAATGAAGAGCTAAATGATACAACTAAAGTAAAACCTAAACAAGGGAACTAACTAACTAACTAACTAACTCTCTCTCTCTCTCTCTCTCTCTCTCTCTCTCTCTCTCTCTCTCTCTCTCTCTCTCTCCCCCCAGCTTCCCTCTGTATAATTACAGTAAAAAATGGAATTGAGTAATGTGTTGTACATTAATGTTTAACAATATTTATCAATATTTTTAGACAGTATTGGGTCCACTGGAATAACAGCTTCTGCAGATGGTGCTTTCCAGAGAAGAGGATCAGGAAGATGCTACAATAGTCTGTCAGGTAAATAACAAATGTCGATGTATAACATAAAGTTTAGTGTTATTTTTAATTCCTTTGTAATAAGACACAACATTTTATTAGAACTGACTGCTCTGCATGTACATAATGTACTGTACCCTACAGTGATCAGTTGGTCTGTCCATCTGTCCATTTATGAATCTTTGTTTGGGGCGGAACAAATCTTGCTTTTCCATAAAGGCCAAACATATTTTTGTTTATCTTGTTTATGATTCAGAAAGTAATTTCAATTTGGCAGATCAATATATATAGATTATCACATGGCAATTTTTATATCGCATTTTACATTAGCCCGAGGTCGCTGTATATCATCTCTGATAAACTTCTATGGAATTTTTTGCGCCAGCTGTTTGTATACCAAGTTGACATCGGCGTACTATTTGACGTCATACTCGGAGATCGAAGTTGAAGGACGCATACCGAACTCTACATCATAATAGCCGATAATTAACGGAAAGGGCTGTGATATAACACCCGAAGATTGCCGGAGAGGGGTGTGATATAAATCTTATATCACTCCCCTAGGGTTTATATCACACCCCTAGGCGAATTTACCGTTTATATCGCACAGGGCGGAAAAGGGTATATTTTCTATAAGAAAACGATATATTAATAATGATTATACATGCAGACTTATTAATGCTGTTTGAATGTTACAGGCACTGCAACTCTAATTGGTAAAAGGACTGGCAAAATTGTGGGTTTCTCTGCTCGATACAAAAGATGCAGAAAATGTGATGTGGCGAAGGCGAAGCACAGAACCCCCAACAAGCATGCATGTAAGAAAAATTGGACTGGCACCGCGAAATCTATGGAACCTGACATGATTGTAGAAATACTTAAGGAAGTCAAAGACAAGAATAATCCTGTTGTTACACTGATTGGAGATGATGATTGCACAGCTTTCAACAGAGCAAGTTGTGAAGTTAGTTCTTGCATTGAAAAGTTAAGTGACAAAACTCATGTGAAAAAGAATATTTCCAACAAACTCTATAAATTAAAATCATAACACAAAGAGCTTTCTGTTAAAACGATCACGGCCATAATGAAGAGTTTCAGCTACATGCTAGCACAGTGCAAGGAAGACACGGACAAAATAGAAAAATCTATAGACTCTGTTGTTCTTCACCAGTTTGGTGACCAAGTAAAATGTGGCGAATGGTGTAACATGAAGGAAAACCCAACTGCTAGACACAAGAATTTTCCATGGGGAGCAGATCTACAGAATGAAAAACTGAAAACTGATTTATTGACATTGTTCAGAGATCTTGATCCCAGCAAGCTAAGCAGACTAGACTCTAGCAACTGCAATGAAAGCTTTAACAATACGTTAAGATCTAAGGCTCCAAAAGACAAGCACTACAGTGAGAGTGGAAGCTTGGCACATAGACTTTCTGCAGCTGTTTGCTAAAAGAACGAAGGCTATAGCTATGTAGCAAAGGTATAAACACTTTGAGTGGAGCATTCTCTTTTTTTTGATAAAAATCAATGATGATGTACATGTATCATGAAATAATTTTCATTTTCTTGTTTTAATAATTGAGTGCTATCTTTAAGGTTCATGAGAAGCTTGGACTTAGTCCTGGGACAGCAACAACCTCTCTAGCCTCCATCAGAGACGGAGATGTTCATCGCAAAAGAGATGTTTCAAAAACAAAAAAAATCAAGGTATATAAAAATAATATAGATGAATTTCTTACAAATTTTCTTTAAGCTTACACAGCAAAAAAACCCTCAAAATATACCATAATTATAGTATTAAACTTCATATAGGCATAGATGTATATGTACGTATGCATGCATGATCAAACCTTTTCATTAGTAAAGATATATAGAAATTGTTTATACATGTAATTAAAATCTATTCATTTGTTACTTTACAAGATGACAATTAGATTGGTTTCTTTTTGCACAGTTGCAACGTCAAAAACTAAAGAGTGAAAGGAGTGGAGAAACTAGGAGCCAAGAAGTCAGAGAGGGTGACAGCTACTCATCAAATCTTTTAGGTGATTTTACTTAGTAATTCTATAAGAGTATATCTATTTTCAATTGATCATTTAGATATTTAGCCAAAAGTATGATCTTATTATATACCACTATGTAATCAAGGTTTAAGGGACTTAGGTGAGGAAAACATTAGAGTTGCCAAGTTTGTCCTGTGACTTTCAATTTTTTGGGTGCAGATTCCAATCTGACTCATACTTTATACACAATGTGTATTTGGTGGGCAGTATAATTTGAACAAAGTTTCTAGTTCAAATGTGATGGTGTAGTAGTCTTATGTGTAAGTTCCTTATCTACTATATAATTATATCAGTGATACAATATAATACATTTATTGTAGGAGACACACCTGACCCAGATATGGAAGTAATTCCTGGACCATCAGATGTTTGTAATGCCAAAACAATTGTATACTATGATCTGGAGACAACAGGATTGAGTATGTCTACATTTGTACATTAATTTATATAGTTATTATATTTATCATGATTTAATGTTTCTTAACTATATTGAACAAAGTTTTTACGTATACATCTGTTACTCTTAAAGATAATAAAGAAGCTATAGAAAAATCCAAAATGATAAACGTGAACCATTCAATCAATCAATCTGTCAATTTACAAATTATGTTCATTTGTTATTTTGTTTGATTTAGAGTGTTGCTGTTAAATGTTAGTTTGCATGATGTTTCCTTTTTGATACAATATAATCTTGTTTTTATTTTTACCAATAGCAGGTCAACATCAGGAATTCTAGGAATTCTACAATCACATCACACAGCCGACAGCTCTTTTCTTTGTAGTTCATCATTTATTTGCTGGTATATTTCTGATCAATCATATAAATGTTTTATAGCTCGATTAAACATCTATTAATCAGACTTCAAGCATAATATATAAGAAATTTGTCACATTTTTAGCTCAAAATCAATGGATATCACTCATGCAATAAATTTTTGATATTACAATGTGTATAAATTCTTATGCCACTTGATGTCAGAAACAAACATTACATAGTCCGATGATAGACATAGGCTAAAAAAGTAACAAATAATACCATTGAAAAAATAATCTTGAAGCATTTAATGCCATTTCATAATTTTCTCTCATAAATTAATAAAATACATTTGAAAATGAAATGTTTGTTTGGTAAGCTTGGAACTTAATTTTTTTTTTCATGCATAAAGTTGTTGACATACCAGTATTGTAGTAAATGTCTTCTGCGGCTTACAACAGTGATATTTGTTGAAAATATCAAAGTTAAACAAAAGATGTGGAAAAACATGATAAAAAGATCTCTCATGATTTGCGATGGCATATGAATTTTATCCAACTCGCTGTGTTTTCTATCCCCTTGCCAATACTAAGGGATAGAAACACAAGAAAAGAAATAAATAGCAATGTCGAAAAGTTCACTGGAATGTGAACTTAGTTGGTCACGTGACCAAAGGAAGGACTTCATAGAAGATCTGATTATGTACCATTGCAATAAAGTTCATATCCCAGTGAACTTTTTAATATTGCTAATTATTACTTATATTAATTTACTTTTGAGAAAGTAAAAAAATTCTGAATTATAAACATAATGGGATCCTGTTTTTATGTTTTTGGATGTATGGGTAACAATTTCTCATTCCTTTTTTTTCTCTTATAGGTAGAGAAAGCTCTATCATTCAAATTTCTGCAGTCTGTGAAGACCAAAAATTCAACAAATATGTCACACCTCATGCCAGGAAATTTCAGAAGAGGCCAGTAGAGTGACTGGAATGAAGTTTGATGCCTCAACCAATGAGCTGCTCCATAACAATGTAGCTGTGTCACACAATAATCCACTACAAGTTCTTTTGGACTTTATTCAATTTGTTATGTCACTAGGGAAAAGCTGTGTATTAGTGGCACACAATAACAAATGTTTTGATTCTATTGTACTGTATAATCAGCTGAAATATTATTAAAATATGGAACCACTTTTGTAAATATGTAGTGGGGTTTTGTGATACCTTGCCTTTTTTTAAAGTTGTGTATCCTGGTTTTGATTGTTATAAGCAAGAATATCTTGCTCAGAAAGTGTTGAATGAGTCTTATTCAGCTCATAATTCATTAGCTGATTCTGAAATGCTTCAGACCCTTGTGAAAAGTAGTGGGAAAGTTGATGTTTTACTCGCTGATTTTTTTAATAGTACAGTTCAAGTGACTAGTCATGGTGTTCAACCATCTGTAGAATCCATAGAGTATTTACAGAAGCAAAATGTCATTTCAAAAGCAACTTTGAAAAAGATCAAATGTTCGTCACTATCATACAACCATTTGAAACTTGCATTTGAAAGAAAAGGTTTTGATGGTGTGTTTTTCTTGTTTAGTGAAAAGACAAGTGATGGTAAAGCTAGAGTAAGCAGCAATTATAAAGTTGCAAAGAAGGTTGCTGAATTTTTTTCAAGTTTGCAATAAATATATATCATCATGTTGTATTTGTTAAAACATTTTGTGTTATTACATTTTATGGATATCTATCTTGTAATATATCTGAATGTGTATTACATTAATTAGACTGTTGTCACTGTTATATCATCTCAATTCTGCCTTACTAACATGTTGTGTATCAATGCAATCCAACCACACTATAAATAAATTTTTTTCAAATGATTCGATCATTATTCTCCTACTGATTGTAAATTTTATCCATTATAAGCAATATTAGCTCTCTACATGGCAAAAAAATCCATACACAAGATTTGGAAAAAATGGCCTCTTTAACTATGAATTGGGTTTTGAGACACCCCTCTTCATATTTAAAGAGGGAAACACCTTTTTTTCCTTTTTCAATTTTTAATAGAGGAAAATGATTTGAATGTAATATACAAATCATTGAATTTCCATCCTCCAAAGTTTGAAAAATATCAAAAGAATGGCTAAAGATGACCATTCATTTTTACCTTTATATTGGATTTTGAGATGCTCCTTCTTTGTATTTTCAAGGGAAACACATTTTCTTCATCAGTTTTGAAAGAAGGGGAAATGTTCTATGTTAATATGAAGCATTGAATCTTCCATTTTATAATATTTAGCTTAGCATAAAACGTAAGTTCTGCAAAAGATGACCATTTTCACCTATATATTGGGTTTAGAGACGCCCCCTCTTCATTTTTTAGGGAAACACCTCATTGCCTTCATCAATTTTGAAAAAAGAAAAAATGATGTGTGTTATATATGTAGCATTGAATCTTCCATCTTCTAAAGTTTAGCCTAGCATAAAACGTTCTGCAAAAGATGACCGTTTTCACCTATATATTGGGTTTTGAGACGCCCCCTCTTCATTTTTTAGGGAAACACCTCATTGCCTTCATCAATTTTGAAAAAAGAAAAAATGATGTGTGTTATATATGTAGCATTGAATCTTCCATCTTCTAAAGTTTAGCCTAGCATAAAACGTTCTGCAAAAGATGACCGTTTTCACCTATATATTGGGTTTTGAGACGCCCCCTCTTCATTTTTTTAAGGGAAACACCGCATTATCTTCATCAATTTTGAAAGAGGAAGAAGTGATGTGTATTATATATGTAGCATTGAATATTCCACCCTCTAAAGTTTAGGATAGCGTAAAAAGTATTACAAAAGATGACCATTTTTACCTATATATTGGGTTTTGAGACGTTCCCTCTTAACATTTTCAAGGGAAACACCCCGCATTTTATATTTATTTTCAAAAACGGAAGTAAAAGTGTTCATATTGTATCAATTGTTCGATTTTCTACCCTCTAGATTTTTTTCTACATCAAAAGAAAGATACCAAATTTCCATTTTCCCTATATAATGCATACAATTTTCCAAAAAATGAATACATATTTTGAGACTCCCCCTATTCACTACAATAAGGGAAACATGGTGATTTTTTTTACATCACTTAATTGAAAGTGTGATTTAAAGTATCTACCATAGAAATCAGCAAATTCCACCCTACAGTATTTTAATTATTCAACTAGAATGAGCCTCGTTAAATGTAGGCGATGTCAGCACAAGCCTGGAAGATAATTCATATACACAATTTTTATGATAAATTCGTTGAAAACCTAGATGAAACACAAACTTATTAGATCACAATCATGTAACTTTAGAGATTTCCTAAATATAAATACACAGTAACAATAAAACTGTTTCTGAAACGAGCTTTAATGAATATGCTTATGCATGTTTATGCATTGAACACTGTGCCGGATTATTATGCCAGTGCCAATGTGGCATTTTTGCATCCGCTTAAGATGCAGTTTCGGAAAAATTCATTGATACCAAATGATAGACCATTGTCTATAAAACTTTTTTTGTTTTTAGTGTGTTTCACCTGACAGGTGAGATTACCTTTAAAAATTAATATCCCATCGGAAAATGATTTCCATAGGAGAATTGGTTCTCCTACTGGAAATATTGACAATCCTATAGGATTTTTTAGAAGTCCTATAAGAATTATATTTCCTATAGGAGAATGGTATTTCCTGTAGGAATTTGATTCAGACATGTAGTTTTCCTATAGGATAATAAATTTTCCTATCGGATTTTATCTATTAAAACTCCTATAGGAAGTTCTTGTATTCCGATAGGATATTTCAAATTGCCTATAGGAATATTGTTTTTCCTATGGGAACAATTATTTTCCTATAGGAATTTATTTTTGAAAGGTAAATATCTCACCTGACAGGTGAGATACAATGATAACAAAGGTGGTTGTTAACTCTTTAAGCAATGGTCTATCATTTGGCATATTGTAATTTTTCGATATATGCAGCTTAAGCGGGTGCAAAAATGCCACCTTGGCACTGACATAATTATCCGGCACAGTGTTATTGGTTCAATCGGACTTTTATAAGAAATGAAAGTAATTCAAGAGTTTAATAGGTCTTGATTGTATATCAAAACTTATAGACTCTAATTAAGATTAATCGGGTTAAAATGCACAAAAAATCAAACACTTACTTTGAAGCATACGAAATCAATTGAAAATATTTTATGTGAAAATTGCTTTCTTGCGGATTTAATGTGGTGGTAGTAATTGGGGGGGGGGGGTGATCTACGTATTAAACATTCCTAAGACATTTTACTTTCGATATCATTTCTTTACGTGCCTCTAAATATCATTTAAACACCCTTACAAGCCCGCAAAATGTAACGGTGTGGTTTGTTAAAAGGTAAAATGGCGGCTCTTCATCCCGACTGATATTTATCATACTTTTAATGCCGAGGTCAATCAGTTTCAATACATTACTTTTTGTTTTTATTGTATGATTTGTATGATTTGTGAGGCTAAGGTTGAGCACTGTCTTAGGATTTTTTGTTTTATTAGAAAATATTGCCATTGAAAAACCAGCATACCAACAGAACCCACTCATCCCAGGTAACGACACATTTGCAGCAAGTAATGCTGTAGATGGGCGCAGAACAAACCTGAAGTGGAACGGAGGGCAATGTGCTGTAGTTGTGAGTGGACAAACCGCCACCTGGTGGGTGAACCTGACAAGCATCCACAGCATCCATCACATCACCATATACTTCTTGACGAATGATAAGAAATTTGGTATATTTATTTGATTCATTTCCAGTAATATAACATTGATCATGGAAATGATAAAGTATTTTTTTTTCTAATCAGATACCTATTTTAATTTTTCTATTTTATTAGAATAAAATATATTTTGTTGACTATTTAAGCTCGCCTGAGTTTAGGGTTGTAGGGGGCTGTTTAATCACATCTCTCCTGGTGTGTAATTGAGCTTCGTCCAAAAGAACACTGAATGATAAAAAATTTTCATTATAGCTAGTTAGAAAAAAAATCAAAAAATAATTCTTCAAAAAATGCTGGAAAATGTAAAGATTTTAAAAAATATTACCACCCAATCCCATATGTGTCAATTTGGTCATCCTACTGATTTTAACTTAACCCATTAATTAACTCATTTCAACAATGTTGACACCTAATTTCTGCAATGTGTTTTATGCTTTACACATACACATGCACGCAACAAAAGGTGTTACAACCCTTGCATTAAAAAAAGAAGACTTGTAACACAGATGTCAGATTAACGTGAAATTTCTAAGCGTCAAGCTAATGCGCAATACATTTTACTCCCCCCAAAAATAAAAGAATAGCAAAATGTTTATATTTCTTCTTTACACGTTGTCAAACAATCCTTGATCTAAAATATCATCCATCCTGAAAAATTACAGAAAACGCATGAACGAACCCGTTAGTTAAAAAAAACAATGTAAGATATTAACGAAACATTTCAGCGACTAGAACGAAGTTTTCAAATATAACCTTTTAGGTTTGTTACTGACTGTTTACTGAAATTGAAGGTGAGGCGGAGCAAAAATCAAAATCGTGCAATTTTCTTTGTATCACTTGTACATACCCCAATTGTGCATTTTTTAACGATACAAAGCATTATTATAAAAATGCCAACAACAAATTTAATTCTATTAGAAACATCTAGTTTAAAATTTATCTGTTTGAATTTGCCTTTTTAGAAATTAAAATCTAATGAATATCTTTAAAATATATATTAAATACATTATATAAAAAAAACTTATATAATTTATAGAAACTGTCTTCTGAACACATTAATTCCAAAAATGTGTTTTCACTGTTTCCGTAATAACTTTCCTCTTTTTTTAAAAATCCATTAACCATTTACATGATATCTAACTTTATATATTGTATATATACATTTAAGAAATCCATAGGTTGTCTACGTACTAAATAATAAATAAATCGTTTTCTGAATCAGATTCATCGAATTATCTAGCACGGTCCTCTTTGGGATTTTCAGTGTATGTCTCCAATACAACAAATAGACTACAAGGAACACTGTGTTTTAAGGACACCAACTTTACTGGGAGCACCATACGTGCTGTGTTTAATACAACATGTACCTTGCATGGACAATACGTTATATACTACAACGAAAGACTAAAACATGTTAAATACCCAGAAGGCTACTCTGAATTTGCTGAAAGCGATCTTTGTGAGGTGGAGGTGTATGGTGATTACTTTTTAACATCTTTTCTAAAGAATATTCCCTTTATTTCAATTAATCGTATCTGATTTGTTGATTCGTAAACGATGACGTACATAACTCTTCAAAAGAATGTGATGTCATTATCGTCAGTCAGTCAAGTCAGGTGAACAAGGGAAGCGCAATGCAACGGTTTGCTATCTTAACCGATATAAGGATTTGCGAATTACTATGAAGTAAAATCAGGTTGAACATATGTATGTTAATTCTTACGGGCGGCGGATTATCACCTTTGACCGTTTGATGCTGAAGATATTTTGAGAAAAAAAAATTGTACAAAATTGAAATCGTGAATTTTTTGTTCAGCTGAGAAAACTACTGCGATCTGTTTTTAATTACTTTCTTAAAATTTGCCTTGTTTCATATAACAAAACAAATGTTGACTGTGTTTTCGGGCAACAATGATTATATTAGCCCCATTGGAACGAAGATATTGCCCTCCGCTTCGCATCGGGCAATATTGCGTCCCTCAGCGGCTAATACGATCAATGCTGTCCTCAACCCTAGTCAATAGTTGTATAATGTTAAGTGCACGTCGTACCACATCATATGAATTGTAAGGTTTAAAACTAAAGTAATTAAATTGAGATCTATTTCAAGGATGTCCAACCACAGGGTTTTACGGATCTAACTGTTCCATTCCATGTCCGGACGTCAACTGTCAATACTGTCACATTGAGACGGGCACCTGCAAGGGGTGTAAGCCTGGGTACCAAGGTCACCGTTGCGAATTAAGTAATATTGCTTTTTGTTTATACATTTCAATTAAAAGGTATATGTGGCGTATTTAGACCAAAATTTTTGTCATGCGTGTGAGTAAAATATACACCATGCTTCGTATAATAAGACGTTTTACAAACTTTAGGCATATAAAACATTTTTTTTGTTTTTTTGTTTTTTTTTTGTCTCTAAATTTTGCTACACGTCTGATGGATTATTGATGTGATCTACCATCTATAACGTCACTGCACATGAGTGCAGGAAAACCCAGCAATAAAATCACATTGTTCATGCCTTAAATTAGATAATTATTATATCAGATTATACTCTAAGCATTATCATACCGATATTCAATAATGTAGAACAATATATTTGTTTATTATGTAAACAAGATGACATACTATTTTAACATCATCGACACGGTAAGCGGAATGAATACCAATCTACCTGACGGATGCATGCACCGAGAGTGTTTATTCAAAATTTCCTCTAAACAAAAATCCACTTATATTTATAACTTATATAGTGAAGACACGGAAGGCATGAAACACGAACCTGACTACTGTAGACGTGGAAAACCTTGCGGTGTTTATAATTTCACTATGTTCACGGTGAGACAATTTTCCGTGAACACTAAGCCACCGTGAATATTGAGCCGTGTATTCACCATAACAAATGCGCATGTGTGCTTAAGCGGGGCCAAAGTTACCACTTGTTTATCGTACTCATATTATATTAAACATTTGTTAAAAATAGCAGGTATGAGTATTACGTTAATTTAATACAATTAATAACATTATTAAACAAATGTTCATAACGGAATATTTGTGTTATTTTGATCTCTGCCGCCCCATCGAAGCCATTATAAACACGGGTGCTAATTGTCACTTATTATTATTATTATTAGAGCAATAACTCCTGAACAACCATGACGGTATCTGCGATCGACATTCATTTTGACTAGTTCATTTAAAGAGTGATTCATTATAAAGCTGTACTTCTTTCTACAGATTACTTGTACGTTATCCCCTTATTTTTTATGCCCAAAATATCAATTGCGCAATTTACACCAGTGCTTATTTCATTCGACACAAACATGTTTTATTATTCTCATAGCACTTAAATAAGGCTTTAATTTTACGTTATTCAAAAGAAAATAATACAATGTATAAATTACATGATACAGGTTCATCAATCGTCAGTTTTTTTTACAATCAGGATTTACTTTTCTAGGAAAAGATATCGATAATCCCTGAAATTAAAAACATCGTAAAAGGTACTTGCGCAGGAAATCGTGAAATTAAAGACGTGTACAGTAGCAAAACACCTGCAATTTCAAGATGGAAACTTAAGTTTATTTTGTATTTAATTCCTATTCGATCAATCTTCATGGTATCCGATGATGATCGTCTCTTTGTTTCTATCCATGTCAGTATGTCTCTTTTTTCTTTCCTGTCAAATCTGTCAAACTTAACGGTATGTCCCCTTTCTCGTCGGCACCATTGTTGTTTGTAGACCGAGATATATGTCACGTGACCAATTAAAGGCGGGGTTGTTCAAGTGTTTTGTATTTTTTACTAGCGCGTAAGAAAATAAAATATTATAAAGTTTTTTTTTTTATTTTTGTCATCCGATTGACTTATGCAGCGCAATTTATTTGAAAATCCTATATTTGAATAAAGTGATAAAGCATATAGTTATATCTTTTTATTGTTATTCACTACAAATACGCCACGTATACCTTTAATATTTCTTTTTTCTACATTGATTCAAGAGTGCCTAAAGAGTAGATTATCCAGGTTACATAATATGCAATGCTCATTTTTTTCGTTAGTTTAGTCATATAATATAACTAGCATTTTATTCATTGAACAATGATACCGTGTTTGTGTTGACTTCTGTTTTAAATCATTTTTATTCAAGTGAAGTTTTTAGTAAAATAAAAAATGTGCAACACCGTATTATAATGATCATTACAGAAATTAAAGTAAAAAAGGCAGATAAAAGGAACAAGAGTTACTTTTAGAAAGTTTGAGACGTTTCCAAATAAAAATTTTTTCTACTTTCAGAATGCCCTCGCGGTTATTTTGGAGAGGAGTGTGCTGGTAAATGTTCCAATAATTGTTATAGCTGTAACAACATAAATGGTTTGTGTGACTCCGGATGTCATCCAGGATGGAGAGGAGATTACTGCAATGAAGGTTTGATTTGTAATTTGTTATGTATCATTAATAATTTTGGTTTATGGATTTTGGTTTTTTGTTTTTAATTATTTTCTTAAGATAAATTTTATTTGGAGTTGGTTCATTCAGTCTGTCCACGACGTGTACTCCAATTACAATTTTTTTTTATCTTTTATTTATAAGAGCAAACAAGGTATACAAACACCTTCTATAATTAGCGTACATACATATTGTAAACTTCCTTAATTTTTGTATTTATGTTGCATATAAATGAACATGCTCTCATTGAAATGATTTTTAAAACGGCTTTTTGTAACAAGCTGTCTTAAAAGCAACATGTCATCATATACATAAAATTAAAATATTTAATTTTTGGTTTAGGTACATAATTTCTTACTGTTAATTAAAAAAATATACAGACGTCGATAATCTTCAGAGTTGCATAAATAGGACCCATAATGTTTCCATGTAATATGCATGTGTACACAAAAAAACACTTGTGTATGAAACTAAGTAAAAACTGGTATGTATCTTTCTTTAAGTACAAATTGAATAGTAATGAAAAGAAATATATTTAGTAAATGTACATAAGATACTATTATTCTGAAACTGTTTTACCATTTCACCTTTCCATATGAACGGAATGTGATTAACTGGATGTTTTTCGTGATAACATTGGGAATTTTGTAAATATATATGTAGAAAGACAGATTTGATTTTATGTTGATTTTCATTGTACTTCCAGTTTGCTTACACGGGTTCTTTGGACATGACTGTTCTGAACAATGCCACCAAGCATGCATCGGTTGTAACCATGTCAACGGTTCGTGTGTTTCTGGGTGCAAACAAGGCTGGAAGGGGGACGTGTGTCGTGAAGGTATTTTTTTTTATGAAATGCGTTTCGATATTGATAAAGAACATACATTTAAATGCGCCCCACCATTTGCATTCTTTTTTGATTCCTTTGTTTGGGTTTTTCTTGGGTTTTTTTTCTCATAAATACATCGCAATAAAGCTCAAAACAAACATTTGCGTTGACAATGTTCGAATACCAACATGTATTATACTATTAAGCTATGCATGGATCATAAGCAAGTTTTTATTAGTAGCATACTGCACTAAATAGTAATTGATTTTCTTTAAAAAGCATGTGACGAGGGATTTTACGGTCTTAACTGCAGTGAAAAGTGTGGACATTGTCAGGATATAAAACAGTGTTTTCATCTAGACGGAATGTGTAAAACTGGCTGCGATGCCGGCTTTCAAGGAAAATTGTGTAAAACTCGTAAGTGTTTTATTAGTTATGACGTTTATATACCAATCAATGAAAAACTTTTCAGACAATGTACCTGTACATCACAATTTTAATAAGTTACTTAAATATATGCTTGAATAGAATTTATAAAAAAAAATACTTACAGATTGCAAAGAAGGATCATATGGTTATAAATGTAATGAAAAGTGTGGACACTGTCGGAACAATGGCTTTTGTTTTCATATCAATGGAACATGTTTGACCGGATGCAGTGCCGGTTTTACGGGAGAAGTTTGCAAAATGCGTACGTACGAGGGGTAATCTTGTGTCGATGTAAGATGAGATAAAAACAATTTTAAAATATATTATTATCATGTCGTTTTACAAGCATATCGCAAAATTTTGTCATTTTTATTAGTTTTAGATATAAGCGGCTATCATTTAATACACCTGGTTTTGTCAAACCTACAAGTACGCATGATCCATTTTTTTTTAAATTAAAGAAAATAATTACTTATTAATATGATTTTACTTTCTTCAAAAGAAATAATACATAATTTTGAGAAAGTTCCACAATCGATGGAATTGAATTTGCTTTGGAAATAAATATCAATTTGACTTTTAGCAAACCATGACTTTTCCTAAAGAATTAAGTCCTAATTCTTTCAAACTAATTATGTAAATTTCTCAACAAATATCATTATTTGTTGGAACTACTGATTATTTGATTAGACAAATTACAGATGCGTTAATCTGATAATACAATGGGCACGAAGTAGGTCTTCCGTTGTAGCTGCGGGTTGAAAATATATATGTGATATGGTGTCAAACGATTATAATGACTAAACTTTCAGTTCTGCTTTTGTTATAAAAACGTGTTGTGATTGAAAGCCTGTATATAAAACATGTTTTGAAAAAGAAAGGAAGAAAATGTTTTAGGAAATCTATATGTCGAACACAGTTTGTGTAATCGTTTCAAAAGTTCTTCAAAAAATGAGATGTTAAATAGCGAGTTAAATTTTCAAAGGGTAGCAAGCATTGTTATAAACAGTATGTACTCATGATTCATGTCAGGAATTGTATTATTTTTAAAAACCGAACAAGTCTACAAAACACGTAACCTTTTCTCTAAGATAACTTCTTTATTTAAATCTTTCTAAATTTTTGAAGACTATGTGCAAGTTTAGAATTGTTATGTGCTGACAAAACTTAGTAATTAGTCAAAATTGATGGCATCTCTGAACTTTTCTTTTGGAAAGTGTGTGTCGTCTGATATTATATAATTAAACGAGTAAACTTGGACATTCAAAATAATATATAATCAGCTAAAAAAGATCAGCTGGAGAATTTATGCAAAAGCGAGCATCTAAATTTGACACCAGATGGTGCTGTTTCATAGAGACACCGCTATGTAACGTGAATTAAATAACCTTAGTTACAGAAATGAATATTACCTCTCTCGACGATGTAATAATATGCAAAATCCTTATTTTTATGTCAGTGGGTTGATTTATAAAATTGAAAAAAAAATTGGAATTCTGGGAAGGAATTAGACCGTCCGTGTTAGAGAAATTCGAAAAAGATATGAAACTGGTCAGTTTCTAGATCAAACTGCGTATTGATGTATTAAAAGACTATCATGTGTATCGTCTGTAGCCACGGTCCGGAATCCGTATGTGCAGTCATATATTGTATGTATATCGATACACCTTTACCTCCTCACCTACAGCCTTACAAATGAGGGTGCAACCTTCATATACACATACATAGTATTATTGTTCTGGAAACTATTTATTTTGTATTTTAATATATTGGTTATTCATTGTTCACCTCAAATTAGTATTCCACTGGCTGTAGCTAACCTTGTTAGAAAATTAAGTTGCATTACAACCTCATAATACACGACTTCAATTAAAAGGTTTTGGTTTTTTATGAATTTTCATACAATTAGCAATGAATAAAATCCCCAATAACGCACTTAAGTGTAACTTTGAGAAACGCATATATTTTTTGGAGGCAGATATGTCGCTATATTATAGTCTGCAAGTCAAGTGAACTATTATGGTCTTTCAAAGAAATAAGAAATCTGTCGACACTTGCAGTACTTCGATGATTTCTATGGCGATTGACTGCATTGCATAATGTAGTCGTATTTCCCAAGAACAAATTTCCTTTGATTTCCCACTTTCAATTAAAATATATTATGAATTGTTCTGTTCATAACTATAGAAGTTTAGCGTGTTCAACAGGTTAATTTATTAGCCACATTCTCAGGTTACAATTTCACATCTTTAATGTGAAGATGATTGACTTGGAATAATAGTCTTATTGTTAATAAAAGCACCTTCCAACTGTTACTCAATTACATATGTTCTGAGTTGTGTGCGCTAAAGCGACACAAGATTTTCGGTCGCACTTGGCGATTGAGTTAACACAGACTGACCGAATAAACAAACGGGTGGGAAAGTGAAACAAAATGTTACACAGAAGAAGTCACCAAAAATGATTTTTGACAGATCAAGATATCTTTTTGCCAATTAAAAAAAAAATTCAGCGCGAGCACTTGTCAGCTGGGCGGGAGGGGGGGGGGGGGGGGGGCGCAACAATGAGTTCGCTTCCACACTCAAAGAAACAACCATGTATTAGAAAAACTACAGAGTGATTAATATGTGACCGATAGAATCTAATCTTAGGTTGTTTAAAACTCATGTAAATATTCTTTCAAATAATCATCAAATGCCTCAATTCAGGACAATTCAGGACATTCTTTTATCGTGCTAGCACCTACCGCAAACATGAAACATGGAACTTTGATTATAATTTGAGTTGATTTTTAAACTAACTTGTACGTTATCGTATATTTAAATCAATGCTTAATCAGCTGTACAAGTAAAATAAATTTATCTTTTCATCTTAAACCTATATAATAGTTGAAAACATAATAAATATAGTTCTGTCCGTGCAAAATATGAAACATGAACGCGTGATAAGGTACATGTCGAAGAACACGAGCCGACCGCGTATCACTTGTCCACTCGCGCTATATCTCCTCGGCCATGTGCGAGGGATGATCATCATTTAATATTTGTGGTGGTGGGGGGGGGGGGGGGTTGTTAAAAATGTTTAGATATACAAACCAACTATTAATTTATGTCTGACGATGTTTCCGATTTGGAGTAATATCGTTCATTAGGGGGGGGGGGGGGGGGGTTGTTAAAAATGTTTAGATATACAAACCAACTATTAATTTATGTCTGACGATGTTTCCGATTTGGAGTAATATCGTTCATTAATATTCATTTTCACTCAAATGTTTAAATAAATAAATACAAACTTTTATAACATAAAGTTAAAACAGTTCTTGTATTTACGGCTATATAAACTCAAACACGTTCATATTTATCTAAGTGTGCGTCGCAGTGTGCGAATCGTGTGTACTAGATAACCGCTTACCGTTATTTAGTGCAGCCGTGGCTGATCTCCTCGGCCGTGGACGAAGGATATATTACGTAAAGGTACAACGCACAGACACACACAGCTCAGAACCCAGGACGATTTGAAAAGTTTGCAGTATAATGACCATATTCTATCAAATAAGAGTTCTTTATTTTAAACTTAAAACCCACAATTGATCTATGTCTGATATTGATTTAGATTGAGAATGACATTGCTTTTATTAATTAACTGCACAATTTTAATTGACACCGAATCGTTTAGTCGATAAACTTTTATGTGTAATCAAAACTAAAACAATTCTTGAGTTCGCGGCTAAATAAACTCTTATATGAGAGACGCAACTCTCGTGTATTAGATAACCGCTGACCGCTAGGTAGCCCAGCCGCGACCATGGTGACCGATTTTCTCGGCCGCGGGCGAGGGAGAGTTTCGTTAACTTGGCCAAATTGCCGCGAGTACTGGTCAACACGTATTACTTTTTCCCTCACATTATGCAATACCCGAACACAAAAACAGTTTAATGAGATCAATAAAGTCACAAACAACATTTTTGCAGCGACGCCCATATCGAAAAATTTACCGTTTTAGAGTTATGAAGCAAAGACTTTTAAGGGATCTAGACCCCTCATTTTAGGGGTTAGCCCCTTTTTTTATGGTATCAAATGAAAGCTCCTAATATTCTGCACAACGTTTGTTCTATATGTGTATAGAAAAAAATTACAACTAAAAAGTTATTGAGCTAAGATATAAGCAAAATTTAACATTTTTTGAAACATAAATTTCGATGTAATTTTCAATAAACCCTAAAAATTTGAATAAAATATAATGACAAACAAGCGAGATATTACAGTTTAAAGAAGCGTCTAGAAAAAAAAGAAGAAAAATAATAATGAAGAATTTCCAACAGAATCAGTACAAGGTCTTCCGTTGGAAACGGAAGACCTTAACTAACGTCAACATAGATATAAAAAAAATTCGAAAATCGAATAATTTTAGCATTTTCCTCCTGTAAATTTGAATAAAATCAAATGACAAACAAGCGAGATACTACATTTAAAGAAGCGTCTAGAAGAAAAAGAAGAAGAAAAATAATAATGAAGAATTTCCAACAGAATCAGTACAAGGTCTTCCGTTGGAAACTAACGTCAACATAAATATAAAAAAATTCGAAAATCGAATCATTTTAGCATTTTCCTCCTGTAAAACAATAAACTTGATAAAATGACCTAATGTTTGTAATTATCGAAATAAAAACATTAATCAATATAGCATTCTTTAGGGTCGGTTTCTGTTTCCGGATTTTGTCCGATAGTGTATTGTTATTGGTTTAGAAAACACAATAGCAATAGGTTTTTTTTTAAATTAACAGTGTCAATTTTACAAAAACACAAAAAACCCTTTCCTTTTAGAAAATATTGTTCATTGACATAGAATTTACCAAAGATTAAATAACAATCATAATCATTATATGAACATAGACATGTCTGCAGCCGTGTTACCGTATATTCGGGGTTTTTTGTCATTTGTCGTGCGGATTTAGAAGTGCTTGAAGTACATGCACGTCATTGTAGGTTTAGAAATGGCAAAATAAGGCTTTCAATTATCTTAATAAGTTAAGAAAAAAAAAGCTAATTTGTATAACAATGTATAAAAAATATATTTTTTAAATTGTAAAGAAGGGTTTTATGCCGTAGATTGTGGAGATAAGTGTGGACATTGTCGTGACGTCAATGTTTACATAATAATGGAACATGCCTCACCGGCTGTAGTGCAGGTTATCAGGGGACATTGTGTAAAAGAAGTACGTAGAAATCTACCGTGGAAGTTTTTGTTAAGTAATAGGAAATAATTGTACATGTATTTGTTTTAATTCAAAAGGGAATACTTATACTATCATTTGAACAATCATAATTTTCAAACAAAAAATTTATTGTGCATTTTGCAAAATTCAACTATCATAAAAAACCTTCCACTTTTTTAAAATTAATAATGAGATATTCATAAGTTTTTTTTTATCTAATAGGACCAATGAAAAGAGGTATGCATGAAAACAAAATGATGAAAAAAAAATTAACAAGCACCTGAACCTTAAGCTTGTCAAATCAATTTAAAGAAATATGTTTTAAAAATGATAAACCTTTGAATATAATAAAGCTTGCAACACTGGATCATATGGAATGAACTGCGGTAAACAATGCGGACACTGTCGTAAGAACGAATGCCACCATAAAAGTGGAACATGTATATTTAGATGTATGGCGGGTTATCAGGGAAACATGTGTTTAAAACGTATGTATATTTACAAATCCACAGTTAAAACTACTTTAAGTCCATAAGTGTAGCAAAGCAAGTAACCATGAAGTCATTTGAATGTTAGCAAACAATGTTATTTATGCAGACATATTGTCAATTATTAGTCAATATATTGCCCATGTTGTAGACAATACGAATATATCATTGAATGTTTGGGAAAATATGTTATTAGGAAAAGATGATTATGAATACAATGCTTATTCACCTTATTCGGGTTTTTTTCCTATTGCAGACTGCAACAATACTTTCTATGGAATAAATTGTACACAAAAATGTAATAAAAGATGTATGAATTATAATTGTCATCACGAAAATGGGGAATGCATTGAATACAAAAAGGTATGTTACCTAGTTTTAAGTATATATTCATACATGATATTATAGAGCATATTTAAATAAAACAATGATAATATGAAGCGAAAACGAAACTAATGTGAATACCTAAACGTTGCCCCATTGTGCATATATAGTATAGTATGGAAAAACGATTCTTCAAATCAATTAATGACGTCATAATGATTCAATTACCAAAAGGACAATCTGGAATCATTTACTAGATGTTGACCTTAAGGAACGTTCACTATGCGCAGAATATACATATATAAGATATCAATTGAATCTACACATAAATATATTTTCGAAACATTATCTGTTGATATGTTTGTAGAAAATGTCAACTATTATTGTCATCGTTGGATTTATCGCTTTGGCCATTGTTCTCCTCATCACATTTGTATACAGGAGGTTATAGTTGTTTTATACATTTGCCTTCTTAAATGATTTATGGAATTTAATCATATTTTTATTGCCTCCAATTTAATGATATTGTTTGTATGTTTTACACAATTGATCTCTAAATGTATGTGTATGCATGACAGGTCTCGATTTAAGACTTTGGAACTACGTACAACATCTAATAGATACGATTATACAACAGAAACGTTTAATCAATATGGTTAGTATGGCTGATTGTGGTTTTGTTTATTGAACGGTAATTGTGTGTGTGTGTGTTTTTTATTTTAAAAAGTGGGTTTTTTATCTTTATTTTCATGTATTAATTTATATAGACGTTACACACAGAATGCAGAGTATTTCAACTTTTCACCAGACTAGTAACTTGGAAGAAAACATGTATTTACCAGGTCCAGATATAACGCTATGTCTACAGGAATGACACTTTTGTTAAAGCAAGCATTAGCAGGGCAATCAAAGACGAAACTATTCGAATTGAATGGAAATCTACATGCAGACAATCCGATAGAAGAAACTGAAATCGGAGATAAACATAATTTAGATATTGATATTACTAAAGTAGAAGAAGTAATTAAAGAATACATGAAAAATGATGACAGTGGTTTTAAAGAAGAGTATGAGGTAGGAAGAGCTATATATTTTTTTTTTTTATATAAAAATATGATCTAATTAAGTTCACGTCATACTTTTTTCATATATTTATTTCTGTGATCTAATAAAATTTTAATATTTCCTTGTTTTACAGAACATATCATATGGAGAGCAATACTCGTGTGAAAACGGAAAGCTTCCTGAAAATATACCAAAGAATCGATTTAAAACAATATTTCCATGTAAGTATATCTATCAACTACTTCAATAAGAACAAAGATATAGTTTAACATATAAAAAAGAAATATGTTAATCAATGAATATGATTGATCTTATTCCAATAATTTTAATACTTGTAGATGACCACTCTAGAGTAACCTTAGCAACACGAACTTCTGACTACATTAACGCTAATTATATTGATGTGAGTATAAATTGAAAAGACACGAATACTTAAAAAAAATAAACATACTGTTTATGAGAAGGTGTTCAGCTGAAAAGAATTGATGTTTATTTCATTTTCAGGGAATTGGACAAGAAAATGTTTACATTGCAACACAAGGTAATATTAATTATGTTTCAGCGTATAAATAAGGCGTTAATATTTTTGTCTGACATTAGGAGCTTATTGGTTTTTTTCCACAGGACCAAAGCAAAACACTGTCAACGACTTCTGGTTTATGGTCTGGCAGGAAAATGTAACACAAATCGTCATGTTAACAAATCTGATGGAAGGAATCAAGGTAAAAACTGTTAAGCCTTACAAAGTCGAAAATATTCCCGTTCAATTCTTGCAGTTTAAAAGGCAACAACAAAATTACAATTATTATTTTTTAATTGAAAAGTCATATAACAATATTTTTATCTTTTACAGAATAAGTGTGTTAAGTATTGGCCTGACTTAGAAGCAAGCATGGATTGTGTGATGTTCACATTGATTACTACTGATGAAAGGCGTTATGCACATTACGTTATTCGTAGGCTGAAAATGACACATAACCTGGTAATGAGACAATTCTGTACAAGAACCTCTGGTACATGTAATTCATACTAAAAATAAATAAATATTGTTGCTGCTAAAATTGAATATTCCTCAACCGGTCCATGATCGACATGGAATCTTCTTATGCAAAAACTTTTGATTTATATTAAAAACATTACATCTTAGTATCTTTTGATAATCCTTCAAAATATTTAGCTTTTGAAAACATATAAATTAAAAAATATAATGAAGGCATCAACATATAATTTAGTTGAACTGACTATAATCAAAATATGTGGTGTTTCATTAGTTTAAAAAATGAAAAACATTGCGGATAGAATTTTTTAAATCTAAATTTAATAAAAATACATTGCATGTAACAGAGATTCATTAAGGTTTTTTTTTTGCAATTTTAGCAAAATAGGAATAAAACTGTCACCCATTATCATTACACTTCCTGGCCGGATCACGGTGTCCCGGATCCGCTCTGTCTTTTACTATTCCATAATCATGTGACAAGAACAAAAGATATCAGCGACAGAGGTCCAACTATTGTGCATTGCAGGTATATTCATAGAATAGAACTGAAATACGAAAATTGAAAGATCAAACGACAAAATGTTTGTGTGTACAATTTTTGTATCGGTGTGCTTGCATTCCGCAAAGTTTATTTCGGAATTTTACATTATTTTTAGTAGTTTGATTTGCATTTTAATATAAAGAAGTGTAATATATGAATATATACTGTAGTTTCATTAATATTCAAGGGTATCAATTTTCGTGGATAAAGTGAAATTCACAGTTTCAAGGATACGTAAATTCGTGGTCAATGACCCAATCAATAAAAAATGTTAACTAGAAATTGCATTTCAATGCACATTTAATTTCGTGGATCAACTTAACAATGAAATGCTACGAAAATTGGTATTCAACGAATATTGAATGAAACTACAGTATATATATATCCAAGACGTACAAAAACTTTACATTTCTGAAGAATGCTTGTAATAATAACCGAAGTAATTGTTTTTTGTTTCAACACGCTCTTTGTAATGTACTAATTATTTAATCTGAAAAGTGCTGGAGTTGGAAGAACAGGAACCTACATAGCAGTTGATGCCATGTATCATGAAATCCAAATGAATATCAAAATCAACATTGCTGAATTCGTAAAGAATATGAGAGAAAAAAGAATGAATATGGTCCAAACTTATGTAAATATTTGAGAACTCATTATTTATATAAACATTGTATCAAAACTCGGAACGAAAACAAAAAAAAGAAACATATAAAACTGATGACATATTTTTCAAACTAAACAAAAATCGAGTATAAATTACATATGTTTCCAATCTTACAGGTGTTTATCATTTTTATATTGATATTTATAAGGAATAGAGGTTACAAACTACTCAGTATATACTTTCCTTACAGAAACAATACAAAACAGTATATCTGACTCTCCACTGAAATGTTTAAAGCTCAAACTACCATTGAAAATACAACGGAATTTCTACAGGAAATTGCAAGCTGCAAAAACAGATCAACCGGCAAATACTTCTTTAATACGAAAAGAGTTTCAGGTATTCGTGTATAGTTGTAAAACATCTTTTCGAATACTTAGGTATCATTATTTAGATAAAGAAACTCGAATGGGAGTTTACTCAGTAAAAATCTGCATTATTCAACTCTTAGAAAATGGTACAATGTAATAATGCATTTGGCATGAATTGGCTAGGTTAAGTTTCTATCAAAATTGTTGTTTCTATAAAGACAGGGTGCATGTAACAATCGCCTATATAAACATATTGTAGCTGCTTTTGACAATTCGGCCTCAGTACACAGAAGCCGATTACAAAATTGCGTCCGATTCAATGGATATGTCAACCTCAATTCTCCCTTGTAAGTAAAAAAGAATACGTTATTCCATTGAAATATTTGAAAATTATTTATCACTCCATCATCTTGTTTTTGTTTTTTTTTTACATATAACAAAATAGTTGAATAATTTAAATTGTTTTAGTGGATGAATACGTGTTGTTTCTAACGTCAAGCGTTTCAGAACGTGGGAAATTACATCAATGCAATATCTGTGCCCGTAAGTCTTAAAAATAAACTTGCAATATTTTGTAAGATATTGTTTACATTTATATCTATAACATTTACCAATATAACTAAAAACGCATTGATAACCATTATCAGTATTAACTGAAATATAATTTATATACTTTATGGCAATGTTAGTCTTTCACCAACCGGGATAGATTTATCATCACTCACTATCAGAATCCAGCGGACGCTGTAGATTTCCTGCGACTCATAACTGATCACGAGTCGGAAGTCGTCGTCTGTATGGACCCTCTCAGCAGTGTTGAATCTGTACGAGCCTAAAATCTAAGAATAATCTACAGAGAGATATTTAAAAAAACAACATATTTCCGATTTACATCTTATTGTATCTTGTGTTTTAAGAATATATTATATGATGTATTACAGGCAGAGCAATGGTTGCCAACTTTAACTAAGGCTAAGAGTCTGAGACCTTTCAAAATTGAACTTCAGGAAGAACATCAAACAGAAATAAGATGTCGAAAAATAAGAATTTCTAACAAAGGGGTAAGCAATAGAATGATAATACAGATTTGTATAACTGTTATGCATGTCCATCAACTTTTTAAGTCATTTAAGTCAATGCAGTCTAAGCTTTGTCTTTTTTTTTCTTAGAAAGAAGACAAAGGATGTTTGGTTGAATTTGTGGAACCATTGTATAGCGTTAATCTTAAGGAATCTCAGACAGCTTCTCAAATTCTTGGTTTGGTGTCATTGGTAGAGAAAATAGAAACAGACAACCCAATAACCGTCGTCAGCAGGTTTAACCTTTATTCGAAATACGAACTGAAACTTACTAATACTTAAAAATAAACGGTTTCTGTTATCATCTATATTCAGTGTTAATGTGGTATGCTCCTTATATTCGTTGTTAATCTGATTGGTAAAAAGGGAACATTTTGTAAAGAATATGTTCATTTCATTTATTCATATGTTAAATTATATTAATAAATATGTAGCAAACATGATGTCCTTGGTTACACAGTACCTTGCCTTGTTCTTTGTATGGCTTGAGCGCTTTTGTAAACCGGATATCTAATGATGCCCTTAAAAGTATAAACTCTGATTGTGTAAATGATAATATTAAAAAAAATTGCCCACCATAATGATTTTTTGTGCACTACATATACAAGTGCTTATATGCCATATCTGATTATACTTAAAGGGATGGTGCCGCTCTCTGTGGTGTGTTTTGTGCTGTATACAACCTAATACAACAACTGAAAATGGACGAGGAGATAGACGTGTTCTCTGTGGTCAGACTCCTACAGACACGACGTCCTGAACTTTGTAACTCTCTGGTGAACAATTTTTGATTGCTTGTTGATATAATGTCTTTTGTTTAAAGTAAACAGAATAAACTTATTCATTTTTTTTATTTGAATTATGGTTTAAACAATTAATACCGGCCTTTTCAATAAAAGATATTATCCTCAACTAAGGTAATAATGAAACAAAGTTTAACAAAGATTAAAGGCGATAGTCATGGTTATTCATGAAATTGATTGATATTGTTTGTAAAAAAAAAAAACCACCAACAACAACAAAAAACCAAAAAACCAAAAAAAAAAAAAACCAAAAAAAACCAACAACAACAGTATTTTGCACATTCGATATACATGATGTTCAGTTTCACTATGAAATGTTTATTTTTTTTTTCAGGAGGAGTACGAACTAATCAACGAGGCCTTATACAGATTCATAAAGTCGCGAAAAGAAGAACACATCTACTACAACCAATAAAGATGAAGTTTATTCATCGTTCAATGTAACTTTGTCAGTGACAGAATCATATATTGAGTAATTACAAATACTTTGTCACAATACAACAACGATAACCTAAAACTGGCTTAAAGATGATATTTCAGAAATACTTTAATCATTTCAATTAATTTTCTTAAGTTTATACAAATATAAAAAAATATGGTAATTAACATATTCAATTATAAAAAATATAAATAAGACATGCTTAAAACAAAAATATGCAACGAATCATTATAATTTTCAATTTCGTGTTGTTTCAGGAACAGCTTTTAGTAATTAATTTATAACTAACCATAGTCAAATAGCAATATAGACAACAGTATTACTTTCAAATATATCATCTCATATATAGATAGATAGATAGATAGATAGATAGATAGATAGATAGATAGATAGATAGATAGATAGATAGATAGATTTGAAAAATCATTTCAATATAATGTTTGTGGAAGCTCAAGTTTACTTTTCTTCTTTATCATAAGTAATATTTTTGTGTTTATTGTTTATTTAAATGCAAATTATTATTTGCTGTTTTGATTTAGAATACTGTATTTTTTCATCATAAAAATGTTTTTCGTCTTGTAGACTTTAAAAATAAATTGAAATAGGAAGAAATATATAAGAAATTATCTATTTTACAAAGTTATTGCAGGTTGGCCTACGATGAATATAATACAGTAAATATACAAGTTGAGATTTAAAAAAAAAGTACCGTTGCATCGGTGGTATGAAATCCATTGCCTAACGTTATATGACGTAGATGCCAATGGACCCATTAAGTCAAGCATATTGTTCAATAACTGCTCGTAGAAATAACAATAGAAGACTAATCAAATTTGTCTATAAGGTAACATTATGGTACGAATAAAAATAATCTGGAAAATTTTTAGTTATCGACCATGGCTGAGGATCGGTGTCTGTTGATAAAAATATTTGTTTCATAACTTAAATATCAAGCTCTTTAATCTCTTTGAATGAATCTGAATTGTTCCAACTTGGAAAAAGGTGATAACATATTCGTTAAAATTCGGATTACAATTCTGAATCTAAAACTAACCAAAAAATATTTTGTCGCCTACTGGGTATTAAAATTGTAAAATAACTGTGTACGAAATTTTAAAATTTCCAAAACGTTGGCCATTCTATATTTTAATAAATATGAGACAGTGATAACTTGAAAGGACGTTTTCCTCGATTTGGTAAAGATACTGTTATATACTGCAATAATTTGTTTTGTCATTTTTTTTATATAAAAGCACGTTTTGTTTTGTTTTTTAACATTATGTTTTGACACAAATAGTAACTGACATTAATTGATTATGTAGAAAGCTAGTTTCACCCTAGAATAAGTTTATGGGGACTTTACATTGCAAACGAAATTAATTCACACCGAATAATAACGGTAAAATTGTGCAATGTGTCCCGAGTGCTTCCGAATAAAAACAAAATCATTGATAGTAATTATTGACAGGAGAATAGTTTTGTTAAACTACAACCATTATCAAGGATCATAAAAGATAACAAGATTTATATTGCCTATTTTTGGTCATTAAATACTCATGAATTAGGTATCACACTTAAGATAAGTACTTATTACTGGTAAAAAGATGAGGAAATAATTATTAAATAAACTTTGCATTTTATTTAAAGGTAAGCATGCGATTGCTTTAGAATTAAACATATTGTCAAAGTTTTTTGTTGTGTTTTTTTTCATTTTTCGTTTTTTAATTTGCCTTCTTGTATTTGTTGTTGTCGCTTTTTTCGTATCATGTTTTGTATTAATGCACATGCATCATCTGTAGGATAAGAATTACAAATAAGAACTACAACACCCCCTCCCCCCTCCCCACATATGCGAAGGTGTCACTTTTTGGTAAAGTACATTAAAATTCTATGTAATGATATTTTCCTATTTGGGTTCATGAATAATAACATAAAGCTGTTATGAATAATGATACTTTTTTAAATTAATGAAATTCGTTGTCTTAGGGTTTACACTGTAGATGTTAAATGTATCACGTACTTGTTGTACAATGAAGATGCTTTTAAGTATAAGGAAATAACCTCATTTTCATGTAAGCCTATCAGACAGTCTAGTTACAATGTCAAACGTGTGTTTATTTATTAGCACGGGTACTCCAATGAAACAAAAATCCGTGTTCCCAATTGCAGGAGTTCATGTGTTAGATTTCATCGATTTGTAGCTGATATTTTCTGTTCCATTGTTTTTCTTTGTTCAATGCTGTAGATAAAGCGTTAGATTTTACAGATATGTATGATTATCAACCCCAAATACCCTTATGTTGCATAAGCTAATTCTTCTCTTAATGAAGGTAATCGTGATATGCAATGATGATTGCTAAACCACATTGAGTAAAACATATATCATTTCTCATGACAACGTAGCTTGTTAACTGATACTGTACATATTTAAAGAACATAAAAAAGAAATATTGAAAACATTTTACTGGTTGACGTTCACATGCAGATGTAGAGCGAGGTGATCAAGTTTAACAGCGAATAACGTCGTATTTACCAAGCCATATTGGCTTGTAGACAAAATAAGTTTATGATTTCTTTACAGAATAGGAGACTCCGTGACCTGTAAGGTTTTGTTTAAATAAAAGTTACAGAAGTTTTAAGATTGTAAGTTGAGGTCCAACAAAGAGTTGTTCTATAGAACAATTATTAAGCGATCTACGTTCACTTACTTTGCTGAAGAAGTATCAGGCGCTGATCAAACAACAGAAAAACTACAAAAGCAATTGTGAGACCGCTACTATTACATGGCCTAAATAAAAGAAAATAAGTCATTAAATTCTTCTATTCAAACATGTTAACGGGCAGCGAGTAGTGCAGGTACTTTTATCATAAAACACTTAACGCATAGATGTAACATTATGACACTTCGGTAATATTTTTTCAACTCATTTTAATTTACTCTGCTAAATTAATATATTCAAGTTTAACTCTCTCTCTCTCTCTCTCTCTCTCTCTCTCTCTCTCTCTCTCTCTCTCTTAAAGAAGTCATAAGGATACTTCTTATATTTTTAAAACTATATTATGTTATCTGAATTATTCTCACAGACCATAAATAAGACATATTCATCATGAAAGGTGTGCATATCGTCTGAGGGCCTGTTGTGTAAATGGATTAAAGTCTCAGCAGTAATGAACATAAATAAATGCGTGTAAATCATAATGCATAAATCTTAACGCGAGTTAATGAATTTTCATCGAATAACTCAGCAGTTATTACTTCAATATAACATTGTCCTACATTTATTAAATACAAAAAGACACGTGATATCTTTCATATTTCAATTTAATATTATCGTTCACATGAGTGTACACAGTGCTAAAGTATTGAGTACTGCCGGTCATACGTAAGCATTAACCCTTTTAATGGAAAGTTTTGGTAGCTGTAAATTCTAAACATTAATGAATTTAGAACAACATTTTCATTACTCATTACAGTACTGTTAAAACTAACGGTCGTCATATTAACTGACGAAGTCTCCTGGCGTCCAGTATCAAGATAATCGCGTGATGCAACGCTTTTATTGTCTTTGGTGACATCGGGGATAAAAGATTCGTAAATTGGCGCCATACAGTTTGTTACAAAAGCTGAGTACGTTGTGGTGTCTCTATGATCGGACCTAGTGATGTTTACATCACAACTAGGGATGATCTCATCGACCTGGTCGGTTGTCATATATAGAAACGCCAAAATGACCCCCAACCTTTCCGAGGCCGTGTCTGACCAGAGTATGAGGGCACCGGCTTCATACTTGTAAACTTCGAACTCCGATGACAATTCGGTATCTGAAACTGAGAGAAAATAAACATTTTTGCTTGATATATCAATAATATTGGATTTGTTAAATCATAGAAAAAGTATTACAAATGTTAGATTTCAGAAATATTGATCTCTCTATATTTGAAAAATACTAAATATGTAATATCTTGACATAAAACATTTCTTTAGTACATATACTTTAGAAATCATTTGCTTTTTAATTAGTGCTTATATTTTCTTAGGAAAATGTCTTTTGACACAATACTATAAACATGAATTGCCCTTTGAATGAGTAAGTTAACATTGTAAATGTATAGTAAGCAGTTATGAACAAGGGAATACTTACTAGTATTGTATCTAAATTGTAGGAGAAATGGTCGAGGATCATTACAGAATTAAGAATTCGTCATCATTTTATTCATTCATAAGATACACATTGGTTAAAGTATTACAATTGAACTACCTTGCTGTAAAAGGTAGATAGAGAACTTGTACAAACATATAAACTGCATTCTATTTCAATTCGAAGGAAATAATATTATTGTCATATCTTGTGCAAATTCTGACTGAAGTTAAAGTCTAGTCTGTAGTAGCAAGGCAGTGTTTATTCCATTATTATATTAGAGGTTCTTAACTCACGGTTAAAATTTTCAGATTGCCATTAAGTTGAATCTCATGAGTAAAGTTTGTTAAAAATACATAAATCATTATCGAGATGAATTATTGTTGACACAAACGTCAACATTTTCAATATAATTGAATTATACTCAGACAAAATTGTGACTATTAGCAAAACAGAGGAAATTTTGACTCAATTTTATGCCAACAAAATTAAATCAATATAATATATCCAATGCTAAAGATGTTTTAGTATTATCATCTTTCAATTTTGTGTTAACTTGAATCAAAAGTAGGTAGGGATTTGAAAACTAATACAGGAAATTCGGACTGGAATGTATATAAAATGTTCAATGAAAATTTAATGCTTTGCATGTTTATAATGCCCCTGCTAGTCATAAAATTGATTTCATTTTTTAAGGAGTTGGGTCATTTGTATTATTTTTTTTTCAAATAAGAAAAGCTCAATCACTGTTTATTTTTTTTAGTGATTTTTCTTCAAATTTTCAAGGAAAATTCTTCAATGGCCATAAACTCAGAAATAGATCATTGAATTTCAGGTATTCAGGTAATTTGACGACATATTATCAATTAACAATTGTTATTTCCATACTTACGTCGACTCGATATATTCAAGTGAACTTGAAATAAAAAGATTTCACAGAGTCTGCGTCATCTGTTTCATATTTGAATATTTTACTTGAAATTGACATTGATGGTAACCTAACAACAAAACTTTATGATAAATGCAATGAATTCAATTTGTCTATAGTTAATCTTCCTTACTTATGTAGCAATATACCTTCATCGCCTACATATGGTGTTTTTGTCTCTTACACGTAGATAATTCGATACGGAATGGCATGCTCTTCGTATGAACAGTTTCTAAGGCGAGGCAAGCTACTGACAAACAAGTTGATAAAACAGGGCTACCAACAGTCTCGTTTGATATCATCTTTTCGTAAGCTTTATGGTCGATACAACGACCTTGTCAACGTTTTTCATACTAATTGTCAGACCATAATTAATTACCAAATTGTCTACAGACTTTTCCGGGGTTTTTTCGGATTACGACAAAGAGCGGGTGTGACCAGTCAGCAGAGGATACTCACTCCTCCTGGGCACCTGATTCTACCTCTATCAAATTGGAGACCCGTATTGCTCTGCTTAGAATTCTTATCTCGTTTATGGATTTTTGAGATAGTTGACGGTTTACTATTGTCATTTTCATTTTTTTAAAGTAAATATTGACACTACAATGAAGGGTCTTCAACGCACAATATATGTTTTTTTTTAAAAATTATTATTATTTATGATCGTTACTGTAATTTGTTGTCCTTCTGAGTAAACGTAAGTCTATAATAATTAATATCAAAAGAGTTGACATATATATACATGTAAAGTAGAGATGGCGCCATATTTATTACCTTGATTAATAGTGATCCTATGGTTGTAAATCTTCCCTTGCGTGTCCACTGGTCCAGAAAATCTGATCGAACACCACAAACGTCCTGTTTGTAGTCGCGTGACTGTTACTTGTATTGGACCAATCTTTGCTTTTCCACTTCTCACATTTATCCTTTCCTAATAAACATACAAGCTGTGATTCATTAATGCTTGTTTAAATTAATTTGTATAGTTAGAACTATGCTTTTAAAGATTCGGTTTTGGTTGCCCAATGCTCATTTATTTTTTACATCTTCCATTCAAATTATAATATTTCTGTCTTAACGGAATGGCTTATTGACAAATTTACACCGATACGTTTGCACGTGTGATTTAATAAAAATGTTAAATATCCAAAAAACAGTTAGAATTTTTAACTTGTATCAACTTAGTATTAAATAGTGTAAATCTGATGAATAGTAAAACGAATGTATCTTTATAATTAGCAGCCTGTTGTTGAAAATAGGTTTTCCAATTCGTGGTGAATTGGCCGTGAATTAATCATTGATAAAATTAAAAATGTATTTATGTACAATAATTTAAACTTACCGCATTGCTGTTAGGGCAGCTAAACAAAATCACCATACATAGTACAAGAGAAAGGTGTACTTTCGCCATGGCAGTGTCGAATAAGAAAGTGGAATACAGTTTGTGTGTCATATATATATATATATATATATATATATATATATATATATATATATATATATATTCTGTAAAATCTGATGATATTAAACAATGACATATGGTGAAACTCCATGATAATGCTACACGATTCCCCTTTTGATGTGAAATTGGTGCAGTATTCATCACAATGTAATATGATTATCCTTATTTTGAAATAACTCTGACCTTTTCTCAAACCATTGATTCTAAATGTAGTAATTGTGTTCAGGAGTTTAGGCAGGCAGTTTATTATACAATTAGCACATCAATAATCACCAGCCCTGACATATGGTGATAACTAGTAGCTGCAATTGACCTTTAATATGAATTAATTTGAAATTGTAATGACTAAATAGATGGCAGTTTAGTTTTATCAACGTCCATGGTTTTTACACAGGAATGAAACATGCTACCAGTAAGCAATCTAACGGCATTGAAAAAAATGTGTCCCAAATCTCAAAATCCCATTCGTTTCTTCTTATTTAACCCCGTGGTCATACATTTTTACCATACAGTTTTTACCATATCCGATTATTGTTTTGTTTTGCTCTGTTTTCGTTTTTGGTTTTTCTTCCTTCTTTTTTTTTTTGCTTCTTGTTGGTTTATTTTTATTTTTTTTTTTTTTTTGGGGGGGGGGGGTGGTTTTGTTTGGTTTTTGTTTTTGTTTTTTTTGGGGTTTTTTTTTGTTTTGTTTTCTCTAAAATTGATGAGATAAACCAGTTGAATAGTAAGAAAAATATCTATGACACAGTACATGACCCTTCGATCTTAAGGTGACAAGTTTTGATAGAGCATAGATGACTATGTTCCATTCATTTTTTTCTATTATCTGAGCTCCAGATTAACAATGAAAGGTTGTTGATAGCAATAGTACTTTTTCAAAAACATGAAATTGTGGCTGTCAATCTTATCAAGAAAAATATATATGAGTTATGACTTACTGATGTCTATTCATTTATCAAATTTGGTCCATACATAAATATATAAATTTCAAATTGCCAAAGGTTTTGACTGAAAAAAAACACCAAAGTTAAAAAAGTTCATTGTCTAGAAATTACGCTGATACATGTAACTGGGATTATTTTAGATAATCCGTAAAAGAGTATATGCAAATTTTCATTAACGAATCAGGAGTGAAAACTGTTCAGTAAATACAATGTACATCGAGAAATAAACGCATGGAAACATACAAATATGACAACTCCAATGCTTGCCCAATTCAAAAGAAAATTAACTTCTAGTGCAATATTGATAAAAAAAAGAAAAGAAAACCCGAAGAGGCCAGCACAGGTTTATATGCATTTTGTTTTGTATGGTGAAATAAATTTGAAGGTTCAATATCATATCAATTATTACAAGGAAGCCATTTTTTTAAAATGATTAGAGCAAATAGTATTTTCAAATCTGTTCATACACAGATATAATTTTCAATTTTATTACAACTTTTAAACATGTTTACATCAATCAATGCATTAAAGACTTGTACTCACTAGTTTTTGAAAATACTGTATCACAGTTTTATAGATATATGTCTACAAATAAACATAAAAAAGTGAGTATGTGATATTTAGAAATTATATAGGTGATGCTAGCTACGATGAACGATGTATACTAGCTGTATGAATATACTGGGAATTGTTATGTTCAGTACTTATAATCAGATGTATAATTATGTGATTAATAATGAAATTTTCAATGTATAGTGTTAAAAAGATTCTAACATCTGCTTTAAATTGGAGACATCTCAAAATATGAAAATGCACCAAATATTGCTATATATTTGAAGTATAACAAATGTCGATTGGTTTAATAAAGTCATTATGAAGTTTTAAAAAAATCGTTTGTAGATAGCATGGTCTTTATTTAAAATTTCGAAGGCTTACACTTTAAACTTTTTCTTCCATATTGTTTCTTATGACATATTACAACAAAGCTTCATTTTATTATGACGTCATAAAAGGACAATGACAACTCTCACCTATCGAACAACGAAATCATCGTTCCAAATGAAAACATTTTCCTCTAAAAATCTAAACATTTTTATCTGTATTTACTTTTTATTTTCAATTTTAGGAATGATAAATAAAATTATCTTTAAAAGTATTAATGCACTATAATTTACATGTACTACTTTGTGCAGAGATGTGCACAATCAAAACAGGCTCCTTAAAGATGTAATTGATATTTTTTAATGTTGCATGTACATTCCAAATTCTTAAACGTGAATGTATATACATGTATGTGTCGTACATGTAGCTACATTCCACTTATGAAGCAAAATGTTACTTGTTAAAGAGTACAACGGTCTATTTAAAACTGTCTATTTTCAGTAAAAAGTTAACTGAGTGTTTCCCTACTTCTGTTAACACGTTAGCAACCCCATCGAAAAAGCCACCGCCTCCCTCTACTTCTTGCCTTGCTATTTCGCGGGGAGCTTTGAGTTCATTAAGTTCGCTGTTTATGCGATGAATTTCCTGCTCTCTCTTTTCTTTCTCTTCTGCGTATCGGCGTGTTATTTCTTCAATCTCTTTATCACGTTTTTCTGTACGTTCTCTTTCAATCTCTTCTTCCCTCTGCCTTCAAATTTTTTCAGGCATGTAAATACATATCGTTAGTATAAAATTCTCCATTATTTTCAGAAATATTGTCATCGATCATTTTGATCAATGATTTAGCCTGTTGTTTTCGATTTGACCAGTTTGCCAAGTTGTTGACGGCAATGCAGCGGTTGTTACACTTTTTAATTATTGTTTTAAGACGCTGTGGTACTGTGTCAAGGTATTTTTCAAATGACATTTTTTCACGATCCAACTTGTCCTTTCCCGTGAAGACAATGATAATATAACGATATACATCGTTTCCGAAGAAATCACCAAAATGATCAATGGTTTTTTCATCTTCATCGGTAAATCTCGGAAGGGACAGCACTAGAAGAAAGCAATGTGGTCCAGGTGATGTTAATACAATACATTTGAGAACCTCTTTCAGGACGTCATCGTTAGAACTGCCTGTGTCGAATAAGCCAGGTGTATCAACCACAAGGATGTCTCGTTTAAAGAGGTTTGCCCCTCTAATGGAACAGTTCGAAGTAATAGACGATCCAGTTGGAGCCGCAGGGAAAACATTATTATTAAGAATTGTATTTCCAGTAGAGCTCTTACCACTCCCTGATTTGCCAAGAAGAACGATGCGAATTTCATTTCTGGTATATTTTGGGGGTAGAGACTCTGCAATTTAAAAATCTTACATTCATTATCTAAAAATTAAACACACTCTCTTTTGTCGAGAATTGGTCTTTACAAATAACCTATTTATGTATTATCAAAGATCTGTCATCTTATAAATTGATATCATCACTCAAAAAAAACATTGTCAAAATTTGAAAAAAAAACATATAAAATACTCATGTTATAAGTTTATTACATATCAAGAAGTCTAATAAATTACTCTATTTTAATTTTGGCAGAATTCATTAACAGATGATTAAGAACTGATTCAAATTCAGTTAAAACTAGATAATGTGAATCTTTAAACACCAGATTATAAAAAAAACAGAAAAAGTAAAAGCTAGGAAGGTCAACTTAGTACCAATTATCAATAACTGATGCGGCTTTTAAATTACAATGATTAATAAAAATTTAATTACATTGTGTACATCGTATGTTGCATTTTATTTTTAAAAAAAAACTGTTTTCTTTATGCTTAATATTTAATAAAATAATACTGTTCAATAGTCTCCATACCATGTCCTTTTTTATCCCAGTCGTTTTTGCTATGGCACAGCAAACAATTAAAAGCTAAAACGATAAAATAAAAGTTTTAAAGAGACAATACAATCAAAAGTCTGTGGAATCAATAAAAAATAAATATTATATTCAATTAATGCGCTGATCCAAAAGTTAGGTTACTTTTCATGATTTTTTTTTTTACATATAATCATTTCAATTTTTTTATTTATACTTTCTAAACAAATGTCTCTGTATTTTACCGAATAATGGGGTAAACAGAACTGTGGACAAAAGTTGTCCTATGAATTTCATTATCGAATGCCAAATAAATGCTTTAATAATATTTATTAACAGTTGTTTTTAAAGAGGTACCAGGAGGATGTCTTTACCCATTTTGACTTGCTTTAAGATTTAACAGCTGTTTCTCTTTAGCTGTGGGACAAGGTCGTCGGCTGTTGTTCCTTCTATTCTTAGCCTTGTCCTTGACGACTAAATGAAAAAAAAATATTTTCAATAATATCAGAAATAATAATAAGCACAATGCTTTCATAAGGAACCTTAAAAAAGATTAATGGCTTATTTGTTGTTTTTTTAGTATAAAAGACAAATGAATATAAATAAAAACATATATGTAATGGTATGTTATGAGACATTTAACTTGTGTTATACAATTTCATTAACGCATTAAATGTTAAATTAGTTTTGTCTTCCTTTTTTTTACAAACCTTGGTATATCGAATACAAACGATCATCTGCAACATTATGGGTCATGATAACATTTTATCAAAATTTAAAGGATGTTTGGGTAATGATAAATTTTATCAGAACTTTTGAAGAGGTCTGTGTAATGATCAATTTTATCAATAATTTTAAGGAGGGCTTAAGTGTTGTTTTATCAAGCATTCCCTATTCGTGCACTTTAGAAATCCATCTCATTTGAATGATAAATGACGAGTTCACCCATTTGAATTGACCGCTAAGTATTTTTAACAAAGATAAACGTTGGTACCCTCATTTTCCAAAAATAAAAACAATTGCGTAGTAGTTCAATTTGATATCAAATGTGTAATTATACAGTAAAAATGGTATATAATTTAAGAAAACAAGACAAACACCCCAACTTATAAAAAATTGAGTTCCAGTCAATCCGATTTGCAGATACATGTATTTGCAGATTTATCGTTCACGAAAATGTCAATGTTGGCTAATAATTTAAAGTGTGTCATTTTTTTATATTACGTATCTAAGTTTTAAGTGTAGAAAAAATCATAATTTCGCACAATCCTAGAAATGAGAGAATGAATTATATTTCACAAAACATCAATTGTTTTTCTTCAGGTTCTATATTTTGATCTGATGTAAACAACTAATACTTTAAATACATAACTTAATTAAGTAAAATATTAAAAAAAAAAACATATTAAAATCTTTTAAGAATTATTACAAAACAAGGTGATAGTTTTCTATTATCCTTACCTATTTTTTGTTTTTATTTTTCGTGTATTTCATCTAGTGTTTTTTTTTTCGACATTATGTTTAAAATGCTAAAAAAAATTGAAACGTCGTTTACAGTACCGTATGTTGTTATAGTTAATATCAAAAATATTAGAATCTAAATTTACAATCTTTGTCTAGAACGTTATATACAAGGCATGTTTTAATTAAACATGATAAACACAGTCCCCAAGTTAAGTATTAACTCAACGTATTAAAAAGAATACAAACACCAAACACAGATGTTTCGACAAAAACCCTCATATCTTGTCCTGTCTGATTATAGAAGCCTGCAGGCTTGTTGAGGCTACAATACGAGTCAAGGTAAAATTAATGACATCTTAGTGAAATCGTAATCGAAATTAGAATATACGATGGATTTCATTTTTTTTTTGTAGAACTGTTCTGTCTAAAATTATAATTTGACAAAATAAGAATTTGAACTTATGTAAACTTTGCTTCCTTTTTAACATTAAAAACAATCTACTATTCTTAACTATTGTTATCCATATCACACTGATAAAAACATATTTTAGCTAATTATCAAAAAAGATTCAAAGCTAATCATGTCGAAAGTCCAAACGCATAAACTTCTGAATTGATTGAGTTTTATATCAGAAGAAAAATAGGCACACATTTGCTCTTTAGAGCCGTTCATAAATGACATTTATTATTTATATAAAATTAAATTTGTCTGATTAGTTAAATAATTAAAAGCGTTGTTCCGAAATGCGTTAACAACAAGAAGTGCCTATTACTATATATTCTATTTGATTCGATCAACATTGCACTGTTTTAAATACAATAACAATATACCACGCAGATTAATTTCATTGAAAAAAATAAAACTTTGAAACCATTTAATTGATCGAACATTTTTTATAATGATTTTCTCGCAACCAATAAACAAGCGAGCAACCTTTAAACAATCCCTTTTCACATACAATTTGTCAGGGTCTGATAGTTATCGATAATAGGTCATCTTCACATGTACTCTACATTTGCATACAATCCTAATTAATAATCAATCACTGACATGTTTTTATCTGTTTATGAGCGCTACTATACTTTAATGCTGGTGGTAACAAAAAAAGAAGAAATGAATTTTTATATCCTGTTTTTAAGACTTTCAATGTATTTTCTAAAGCTGTAAGACTCTAAGAAAGAAAAATGAAAAATCATTAGAAACATATTATACGTTACAGTTAAACATATGCTTGCCTTTAATCACTGCCGTAGTCTTTGTTAACTGCGTTATACCAGGTTTACACCAACAATAGCTATGAGGTAACGAACCAATCAAAATACAGAATATTTACTTTGTTTTATTTCATATCGACGCCCCTTTTCTGTTTAGAATGAACTATCCATGGTTACAATCTATAGATGCAGTTAGCCCGTCATGTCGTTCGTTTTGCTGTACTAAAAAACTGGGTAGCAATATATAAATGTAGTATTACAAACAAAGCCAAGTTAAAAATTGTTGACCTTATTCTGATTTTTGGATGCATCTAGATTTTTTTTAAACGAAAGCAGTTTGCAATTTATAAATGTTGAAAGTAAAGAAAGCATGTATGGTTCTAGCACATATGATCACAAGGTGAAGCTCTGCCATTCAGTCAACTGAATGATAAATGGATGGTCTGGAAAGGTGAAAGAATGACAAAGATATGCCATGCAGCCACATTTCAGTAACCTTTCAGTCACCTTTTAGTTGACTGAATGGCGGAGGTTCGTCCTGTGAATATTACATAACTCCCTCTTTATTTGAAACGAATATTTCCCCAAACATGTGTGGACTTACATGTATCGTTGAAACATTTTAAAAATTAAATGCAAATATTGTTCTAATACTAATTTTTAACGCATGTTAAATGATACATGTATTTCCTTCTTCAGAAACGAGAATTTGAATACATATGATACCAATGTTTAGAAAAGTTATAAGCACATTTTAAGCATATGGCGTGTCTAATGATTGCCTATTTATAGCAAAGCTCGACTTTATGCATATAATAAAATATCAGCCTATAAGGACAAAGTATTTAGCATATAATGTTATAGCATAAGAATATACGCAGAAAATATCAGTATATAATTAAACGTTTGCATAAAAATACAAAGTTTCAGCATATGAATAAATAGATCGTCCCTTTTATGATGAATAAAAACATATGTTCTATTTATATATAATTTTATATATTTTCCCACTGTTTTGTCAATTTCATTTACGACATACTTTATCTCTACATGGACGTTGATTCCATTCTTTTTCAACAAAATTATAAGCAAGGTCCTGAAAAGTGTTAGCAATAAATAAAAAGTCAAACAAAAAAATGTTGTTACTAAAATCAATACTATTAAAACTACAAGTCGTCGCATTTCTTGCCAATGTAAACTGGCGTGTAGCAACATCTAATGCAACAATAACCACAGATGATATAAAACACTATTGTTAAAAATCCTGAAATAATTATAAATGAAAAATTGTTCTTCTTTGACTACATGCATTAAAATCTTCTTAAAAACTTTTGAAGGATTTTACCGTACAACAGAGGTACATGTACCCTATATGCAACATTATCAGTCCATATATTACATTTAGCAGCTTTCGGGTGAAACAGAGGAATGAACAGTTGTACCTTAAATTATACTTCAAATATATTTTTTTCAATAGTTTAGTTTTGATGTACTTGAAAACTCAAACAAAACGTGAAAAATTTAACTAAAATAAATGTTTAAAGTGTGAAACTAAGTTAAAGCAAGAGTGATAAAGAAATCTATCAGAATCGATTCATTCTTTAATCAGAAGAAGAAAACAATGAGCGAGATGGAGAGAGAAAGAGGGAAATAGGGAGAGAGAGCTTACCTGCAAAATAGATCCAGCCTGTATCTCCTGCAAACATTTGTACATTGAGCAGCGCATCTGATGACAGACAGTGAGTCTAGCTCATGATCAGTCATAGCCTTTGTTTTGCAACCCTGGCTTCGCTTTAAGAAACTTGGTAATTCACAGCATTGGTTATAGGTGTATATGTGAGTGAGTGTATTCAAAACTTGCCGTACACCGTATACATGAACACGGTTAGCATACTGAGTAGGAGACAGGTGTTCAACAGTACAATATATGATTACACACCTAATACTTATTAAATAGACTTTTAACTTTGCAGAGATCTCTCTCTGAATTAAGTGGTCCTGTCGCAAACTACTGTCAATAAAAACATCCTTTCAAGTTCGAGAAATATAAAATGTGTATGCAGACTCCGTGACCGTGGCTACAGACGATACCCAGGGACAGTCTGATGTGCATTTTGACGTATTTAGAAACTGACTAGTTTCATAACTTCGAAATTCTTTAACACAAATTCCTTCCCAGTAATCCATTGAATACAAGCGCAATCGAATTTTCGTCCCAACTTTCATTAGTCAGTCCGTGGGCCGACTGATCTGTTAATATGCATTACAAACTACTCTCCTCAAATTGATTGAAATGGTATGGTCAGATTCTCATACATGTTTTTTCATGCATTTTCATGAAACTTTTTTTTAATTTCTGTATAATTATGATTTTAAAATATTAACAATTGACATTTTTAAAAAAAATTAGCAATGAGGCTTGCTTAGCGCTTTAAGTATTTTGATCAAGAAAAGGGCCCGGCAATCTGATTTTTTTATATGCCATACAAGACAAACTTTAATTAGATTTAATACGCATAAAATAATGGAAGATAATTTCAATCGAAAATGTTATAGGCAAAAGTCACCGATGTACACACATTTAGGGTGATTTCTTTATTTTATTGGACAAATTATCAACAAAGACATCAAAATTAGGATTATACTTTTATATAGTGTACATGCTGATAATGTATTCTAAGCTGTGTATACCAAAAGCTGTCTTCATCGAAACAGACACAATCGATCTTTGAGAAAGAAGTGTAACTGCATGTAACGGTTCACCAGAAATACATTGACCACACGACGAATCAACAGGTGGCTGATAACGTAAAGACGAATGCATTGGCAAGATTTTTTTTATACAAGGGACGATTGCTTTATATTCAATTACAGATGTACTTGGGAACCAAATAATCAAGTTTTTTTACGGAATAAGTTACGTATATCATACATGTTTACACGTGATATTGACTGTCTTTCTCCCGCGGTATTCAGAACCACTTGTGTAACAAGTTTTAAAAAAATACATTGTATCTTTCCTTTCGTATAATGAATTTAACTGTTTGACAAAAAAACCCACATCTGCCTACTTATACATGCTATCGCTTATTCTACATAAAGATATAGAAATATATATTTACTTACGTACGTACAGTACAATGTTACTTTGCCATCAATTTTTTTTCTGTTTGTTAGCAATATTCATGTATCTCATAATCTACTGCAATTGAAAAATACCGTGGTAAATGAAATAATGCTTTTAAATAAAGCAGACTTTACTAATAAGTTCTATTGACAAAATACTTAAAGAACTCAAGAGTCCATGTACAGATTCAACTGACGTCGCAAACTATGAAGTCGATGATGCAGGATGTAAGCATGAATACACAGTGTAAAATTACTATATAAAACATGATAAAGTTAGGTTTATATGCATTTCTTCCTCAAGTATTTAATAAAATGATGATTTTGTAAAAAAAGAAAAAAAACATACAAATAAATCTTTATCATTATTACCATAATTTTTGCTATTTCAATATAAAGTAAGCAAATAATTACCATAAAATAGAGTGGTCTGTTTTATTTTCTGTTACTGAAATTTTATTGTTCCTTTGATTAACAGTATTGTGGGTTGTTTTTTTTTTTTTTTGTAGTTTGCATAGTGGCATCTTTATGTTGTATTTTGTACTTTGTCATTTATTATATTATTTAATAAATGACCATTATCATTACTTAATCAATGTCTTGAGATGTATTGTGTCAAACCGAGCACCACCATATCAGTTATCAATAAAAAGTTTTAAAGAGGAACTCAAGTGTGGCTCCATTCAAATTTGTGAAATACTGCAGTAAAATTTACAATGTTCAGCTATTTTTAACGACCATAGTATGTTTGATGATGCGCATTTGCTAAACGGTGGGGCCGAAGAAAAACATTTCATATGCATAGAAACAGAATATTGTGCCCTACATTTTGAGTAATTACAATTTGTAATGTTTCAAACTTGAGTTTTGTGAATATTTAAGGCATATTTTGATGCTTTGTGGATCTAGTTCTTTCTTAAAACTATGATTGAAAGAGTAAGCTTTCAAGATTAATTTTCAATTCAACTTTTTTCTTTCCTTTTCATTATTTTCACTCTTCAACATATGTACTGTAGTATATTAATGTATTCTTTAATGGAGTTTCTCAACAGTAGTTTATACAGTAAACTGAATATATATATTGCCATTGTCTTTGTCATTACATTGCCAATCAAGTGTGCTTTATATATGGTTGCAAAGGATTTTGGGTCAAACGTCCTGCACAAAAAAGCAATGCAGCTTGTTGTTTTGCAATGAAAATTTTAGAGATTAAGCCTTTACGTCAGCATGCTTGGAATGTGCACTGATAGCAAATGTGAATTATCTGAATTTGTATCTTTAAGAATACTCATACTCTGTATGTAGTCTAACGTGCGCCATGTTTCTGTCACGTTATCTAGAAAAATCTTCTATATATTTATTTTGAAAATACCGACTGCTGTGCACAGAGTTTAAATGCATCGTATTATCTCTGTAGAATACATACTTGTATATCAGTGGCTGTTTACTTTAAACCTTATGTTATATTAAAAAGTTGGATATGTGGTCGATGTATTCATACTTTTTTAACTACGGCGAAAACTCAAGACATGAAATCCTAAAGAAGAATCATAGAAATTTATGTTTTTACAAGTTTACAGTTTAACCGAATGGCATCTTATTTCCAGGGTAACCAATCTGTTGGATGTGACCAATGCAGACAATCAGTTTTGTTTTTTTTGTAGACAATGCAAATTTAATCTGTGCGAGTATTGTATTGAATACCACCAACGTACAAAGTCAAGAAATGGACATGACATTGTTGATTATGATGAAAGGAATAACGAAGACACACCCAAGTGCGGTTTCCATCCTCAAAACGAGTGTGTAGCTTACTGTAAATCCTGTAATGTACCAATATGTCTTCTTTGTATTACTTTGAGACACAAATCGCATGATGTGTCTGAACTATCAGACAAAATTGAAGAACTTTTAACAGTTATCAGCGACGAGAACAATAAACTTCAACTATCTAAGCACGATTTAGAAACAGTTCTGAAGCACACTAAGATATTTTTATCTTCATCATATTCGGTTTATCAAAAGACAAAGGATCAGGTTACAGCACGAGGTGAAGAATGGCATGAAGAGGTCGATATGAAAGTGAAAAAAATCCATCAAGAATTAGATGAAATGCAGAAGAAACAGCAAACTGAACTACAAAAGCAAAAAACAGATTTTGAAGAAATGATAAAAAGGGTAGAAGAAATGAACCAGAAGGTGATAGAAATACAAAGATCCAAAAACGTAAAAGAAATGCAAACATTGGTACAAACAATGGAGACACAGGAGACTTTCAAAGAATTTTTATGGTTTACGCCCCCAAGATTTTATGAGTGTAGATTAGATGGGATTTATATGCAAAATTATTTCGGCTACATTCAAACATTGCAAAACGAAAGCATGCCATTTTTAAAACAAATGCCCCCAAAAACTGAGTCATTGTGTACAAAAATATTACTGATACCAAAGGTTATTTCCGTAATAAAGACTGATTTTTCGGCTGATGAATTTTATAAATATGAGAATCGGTTTCAAGCAATAACCTTTACAGACAAAGAGAAACTATGGGTAGGGGGATCTGCCAAACACTGAAACTGTTTGATATGCAGGGAAACCTGAATAACACCGTCGATATAACTTGTACTGGCGATTATATATGCATGTACAACAAACAAGCAGTGTTCAGTGACTGGGTAAATAAAAAGGTAAAAATGATTTCGGATACCAATAATATGGTAACAATGTTTTCAACCGGAAACATGGAGCCTCGTGGAATTAAAAACACGGCATCTGGTGATTTTCTGGTCTGCATTCGTCATGGTAATTGTTCAAATGTTGTCCGATTTAGCCCTACCGGCTCAGTTCTTCAAACAATACAATACGACTCGCAGTATCAACCTCTGTACGAGGACGCCACCTACATTACTGAAAATGTCAATGGTGATATAATTGTAACTGATAAGAAGAGAACAGCAGTCATTGCTGTCGATAGACTTGGCATATTCCAGTACCTATATTCGGGAAAGAACCAGAGTTTTAAACCGGTTTCAATAGCATCTGATTCAGTTGGTCATGTCATTATTGCAGATAATGTCGGCCAGATTCACATCCTGGATATTTATGGACTATTCCTCGGGTATATCTTTCCTAAAAGAGAATTGCTAAATCCTTGCGTTGTGTGTACCATCGGTCACGGTGAACTTTTTGTCGGAGAGTGTTTGACTGGTCTCACCAAACGGATCAAATACTTTGAAGAATGAAGGCTTGTATGGGTGTTTTATTTTTACATTAAATTTTTATCGATTCTTTTTCAACAATTGCAAAGCATATTATAAATTGATGTCATATGGTGGTGCTGATGAAATTTTGTAAAATCATTTTGTTTATGTATTATTAATATGAATGTCATACAATGAAGATGGCTACATTTTTATTTACATATAACAGAAAATTAGATCTGTCTAAAACCCTTGAATTGCAGCCCTAGACAATATCCTTAGAAGAGAAAAGTTAAAGATTATGTTTCCTAGTTTGTCCATTTTGTAGTTTTGTTCTTTTACAATGCCAAGGACTATTTGACTATTGCTTAGTCTTGCCGATCATTGAATATTTCCTAAAGTCGGTTATGCTTACGTGACAAATTGTAGAAACTTTTTTTTTTATTTTTCTTAACGCACAAGATTGTATACTACAACTGAGAAAAAAAGTTTTTCTACATATCCTATACGACAATAATAAAGCACTTTTAAACTTGAGTCAAAATAAGTACACTGTCTTTTTTCTTGTGATTGAAACCATCGAGAAAATGATATTAAGGATGACGTTTACTCAGAATGAAAAAAAATTCCTTTGATGATAATGAAAAACCAACTATTGTGTGTTATAGCCAATACATGGTAGTGTTATCCTTTACTTTCAAAAAAGTAGGTCAATGACCTACTTTTTGAGTTAATGGCCATTGAATATTTTTTGAAAATTTAAGAAAAATCCAAAAAAAATTCACACTTTGATTGGGATTTCCTTAATTGTGAAAATAATACAAATTGTTTAACTCGTTAACAAATGAAATACAGTTTATGAATGGTAGTGATTTTAAATAGATACAAAGCATTAAGTTTTCATTCACAATTTTAATAGATATTCTAATCCAAATTTCCTCTATCAGTTTTCAAATTACTACCCATTTTTGATTCAATATAACAAAAAACTGAATGATGATAATGCTAAAACATTTATAGTATTAAACTAAGTATATTGACCTTTCTCTGCTGGCATAAAATTTATATGAGGTCAATGATCAAAATTTTGAGATATTGTGTCTTTGATCATTTTAAGCATTTTTCAATATTTTTGAAGTGTTCCATACGATTATCATCTAAACGAAAAAGCAAGATAAAACCATCAGAAAATTAGCAAAATTATGTTGACTAACAAATAAAATCTTAACTTTAAATATTATAGTACTACCAAAAATATTGGAAAATAAATTTTGAAAAATGTTGTCCGAATTTCCTGTTTTGCTAAAAGTCAAACTTTGTCAGACCCTAATTCCATAATTAAGAACAAATATCGATTGTTATGCCAATATTAACTCATTTCATAAATACCTTTTGTATTTAAAACAAATTTTACTCAATGAAATTGAACTTTTTGACAATCCGGATTTGAGAACTCAAACCCTGAGTAAACAACGTCCTTAAATGTTTTCTTACTTAGTTAATATGATGTTACATATTGAAGCATAAATTCCTGATATACTATAACTGTCTGCATGATTGAAGTTTGACTTAAGTCTAAAATACTTCTTGGTTTTAAGTCTGTTATACTGTCTGCTTTAAAAGTAGGTATTGATGTGGGTATTCGAGCGGTTTCAAATATCTCTTCTTATTTTGTGTATATTCATTTACATGTAATTGCATGACTGTGAGCATAAAATGACATGATCATTTAAAGAGAGAGCAGCTATGTGTCAAGTTTGATTGATAGTTCTCCTTGATTAAACAAAGCAAATGTTTTTATAAGATCTTGTAACATTTTTATTACTTTCGATATTTAAAGCTATAGCAATTGTTGGGTTTTTTTCATGTTAATAAGAAAACAAACTGTTTATTGGGCACAAGAAAATATTAAATTAATTTGAAAGGACAGTTCTAGGGCTTTTATATCTATCCCGATGTGATTTATACATGCATTTCAGCCAATTTCATTGCCACGCGATGCTTATAGTATCACATGAACTCTTCTCATGCAAAGATATCCCAGCACAAATTTGAAGTTGCGTACTGAATTTGAAAAATCTACGTGAAGTCGTATGTCGCAGACTAGACTTTTGTTTTTGAAACATAACCTAAGCTAAAGCGATTCTGTTGAAAAAACATCATTGCTTTTAATACTTACCTATGCACCAGGAATCTAAGGTAAATACAACACTCACTAAAAACGTTTGGACGTTTGGTTTTAAACTGCCATTCTTTAGAATCGACATACATAAACTTATTTCAGCAATGCTTTCCCAACAAGCCCGATTTAAGCTACAGACGTCTTAACATTTTAATGTATTTTGCTTTAGAGGTCTCTCAAGTGTGAACAAACATCTTGCCTTGCCGTGTTAATCAGTCGCAATGAAATCATCAAGTTTTATGCACTTTCCTCACACCAGGAAAGTATTAACATCAAATTAAGTGGTCAATGCATTATTTACAAACATCATATGTGCGTAAAATAGGACTTAATGTATAAATATCCAAAGACAACGAAAGGAACACTACATGTTGGCCATGAGTTTCCGATGTGTTATAGAGTGTTACGAAATCGAAGGGTTGGTATACGAGGTACCCGTGTGACGGTGCCGATTTACAATCGGTTTTCAGCATTAAAGGGGCATGGTCACGATTTTGGGCAAAGATTATTTTTCCAATCTAAATGGTTACAATGTTTCAGTAATGCAGTTTTAATAGGTAACCAAAATTTGAGTGCCATTTGTTGAGTTATAGGCGAGTTAAAGAACTTGAAATTGTTTGCTTAGTAAACAAAGCTTTTGTTTACATTGTGAATGCCGAAGTAAAATTTCAATTTATTAACTAAATACAAATATGTTTAACGTAAGAAATTGTTTATTTATGCTAAAAATGAATAAAAAGATAAACAAATCAGCTTTAAATGATTTTTTACTGGTATATTGAACCTATGTAAACAAAAGCAGGGCACGAGCCTGGTTTACATGACAAATAATTCTGAGCTCCCTATCTTGCTTATTACTTAACAACTGACTCTCAAATTTCATTTAATCACTAGAAATGCATTTCTACAGCATTGTTTATAATAAAAACAGAATTTAACCAAAATCGTGACCATGCCCATATATATATATATATATATATATATATATATATATATATATATATATATATATATATATATATATATATATATATATTTATAAGTTAACAAAGTTAAGTGAATCGTCAACACACAGATAACAGACACAATACTGTAGATTCCTACTTAAACGCAAGGAATTAATATCCGCGTAAAATCGCGAGAAGCGATCCTTGTGGGTGTTAAAATCTCGATTTGATTTTCTAGACAGTTTTGAACTATAGGAAATCATAACGAAAAGTTGGTGCTCGGTATTTGATATTCACGCAATTTTATACAAAACCGCGTAAAAAAAGGAATTTACAGTAAAGAATTTAATACGTGTATTTTATTATCGAATTTTAGATTAATCGTCCTTTTTTCACTAAAAAGTGACAACAGAAAAACCATCTTTTAGCAAAGACAGAAAAGTACTGAATATTTTTATGTATTGCAATTTCAGAAATACAATATTTTGGACTACAAATTGAATAAATCTGCAGCATTCTAGTGTTCTCTTAGCATCATGACTGTTTGGTTCAGAAACCCTCCGTTTACAAAGTCAGGCGACCAATAGATTGAAGGTCCATTTAAGAATGCAAGATGACAAGCATTAAACCACCAGCCTCCACCAAACCAGGCGGCGCAGTTTAATGCTGTGAACAAGTCGTTATCTTGATCAAATGTTGAGAACGACATTCCACGCAAATCGCCGTCAGGATCAGTCGTTGATACAAGACCTTCGCCTACTAAAATATGTACCCACATGGTTATAACGTCATTTTTATGTAAATTATGTTCTTAAATAGAGAGCTATGATGTTATTATTTTGATAATTATTTATGAAATCTAGTTCAAAATAGTATTCGTTCCTTGGGAATAAGCTTTATATCATATGCATGTACGCATAGAACTATAATTTAAAACCTGATTATGAACGTACATGATAGGGTGGTACTGCATTAGGATCCATGCAAGAGACACATCTACCAAATTATGCCCTTAAGCTACCTATTTTGTATCAAGTTATTAATAACATGCACTTCTAAGTCGAAGAAATGTTGAAAAAAAAAATTACCCAAAGTTCCTGTCGGTGTTCCGCCAATGTGGAGTCTATATTTAGTTGCCTCTGATTCGATAAAGAAATAAGGATATTCTTTGTAGAATGAGCTTCCATTCAAACCAGTCATTGAGATATACAAAGAAACGTTTTTCTTGGTAAGTTGATGTAGTGGGTCATTTCCTATTGTTAAAGATAAACGACTTGCTCACGAACATAAACAAGCAATTATGCATCGAGTCATTAGAGGTTTAGAAAAATACCTTTATCATGCAAATGTCTTTAAAGCACTTTTTTAAATCACAGTTTAATACTTTCCTCTTTAACCAGTTCACAAATATTAAAACACATTACCCTGGAATACATTAAATCGAATTGAGTCTGTTATTAAGGGCCAAGATCCATCAAACAGGTCACATTTTTAGGACAAGATGTATATATATATATATATATATATATATATATATATATATATATATATATATATATATATATATGTAATGTTACTATTACAATATTTCATTTATTATACATTCTTTGCTTTGACCTTAACATGTACATCATTAAAAAGGCTATCGTTAAAAACTAAAAATACATTCCTTAATTACATATATTTTTTTAGAAATTGCAATTAGAAACACATGTAATATAAAAAAAATTCAATTTTCTGTATGCATAGACGCTTACCTCAAAGAAACCCATTTAATCAGAACAGGTAATGCACTTATCATCTAAAATAACACTAATATAAACTTTTTTTTTCCCAGCCAATAAGAATCATTAGGATCACCAAATCCAACTTTATAGGCATCCCAATCCCGATCAAATCTAAGTGTGATTCCGAGCCTTCTCTGCACAACCTTTATGAATAAAAACCGAAATTTATGAAAAGAATAAAAAGGTTCTCGTAATATTACAATCTCTGCTTTATATATGCTTGTTTTCTTTGAACATTTAAAGAAAAATGTTTTAGTTTTCTTTTATTTTCTTTTTTATCTTTAACCTTATTATACTTTTTATTATACTTTTGATTTTAAAAAGAAACTAAAGTTTTATCTTCTTTTACGTTAGTTTTTTAAATCTAACTATCATAAATTAAGTATGCGAAATTTTGGAAACATTTTTATTAAATAGCATAAAATAATTTCACTTTATTTCTTGGTTTTTTTTTGTTTTTTTTTTTCTTTGGGTGGGGTTGTTTTTTACATTCCATTTTCTTTTTTCAATATTGGTTTGTTTTCATAAATATCAAGTGTTTTTTTTTTTATTTTAGGCCTGTCATTTACATTTCTATGTATATTATCTTACTGTCCAACCGCCTCCAGCTGTGTCCATATCGCAGAAAACCTGCAAAGGTCGATAAGTCAGGTCTGAAATGTCCCATGGATAAATGGTGTATACACCGGACACAGTGTTTCCGTCCATATATAACATTTTGCAGCTTTCGGGTGAAACAGAGGAATGAACAGTTGTACCTAAAATATTACTTCAAATATTTAATAAACATGTATTTTCAATAGTTTAATTCTGATGTACTTCAGACCTCAAACAAAACGTGAAACATTTCACTAAAATAAATATTAAAAGTGTGATACTAAGTTAAAGCAAGAGTGATAAAGAAATTTATCAGATGGAAGAATAAAATGACCGAGATGGAAAGAGAGAGATAGGAAGAGAGAGAGAGCTTACCTGCAAAGGACCAGCCATTATCTCCAGCGATCGAGGCACCTAAATCGCAATTTTTGTAAATGCGGCATTTGTTTATAATAGAATTAAAACCAAAGCAATCACAATCATTTGTACATTGAACAGCGCATCTGATGACAGACAGTGAGTCTAGCTCAGTCATATTTACTATATCAATGCCTTTGTTTTGCAACTCTGGTTTCGCTTTAAAAACTTGGTAATTCATAGCATGGGTTATGGGTACCAGTATCAACACCATCATACATATAACGAGATAGAGATGTGGTTCCATGACGAACTATATAAACATTTATTCACAGAGCCCAATTATTCGTAGCTGGCTCGAATTTTAAAGATATCAGATAAGCGAGTCGGGTACCATTTTTAAATGGAAATCGGTATCGATCCTATATAATGTATTTTATCAATTTTCTTTTATGTTTGTTATGAGCAATGTTATAAAGTGTGATGATGCCATTAGTAAAATCAATCTCATGATGCAAGATGTACCTAAAAATCCACCTGTTAAAAAGCAAATATTAAGTAGACAATGAAAAATAAAGCTTTTGCAATCTTGACAAATCAACATTTAAGGATGTTGTATCCTGCAATCAAAATTCTTTTTTCTGAAGTATCTACACAAATAGGTTAACAAAAATTCTAAACAAAATGTTGCGGTCTATATTCTAGTTTAGATGCTACATTGTTTTTAGTTTAACTTTTAAGCAAGAAAAGGTTTCCAGTTTCTTCACTTAATTGATATTTTGACCCTTTTGTACTGACAACAAACTAATTTTATTGTAAATAAAATCATTTTTGGCAACAAAGTTTGTAATAATATACTTGTGTGTGTTTTAATAATATCTCTTTGTAAGTCAAGTTTGTAAAATTATGTTTGTGTGCATGAAAGTGGGATGCTCATTTACAACCATGGTCAAAATACTTTGTCACTTTACAGATGGTAATTTGCATCTGTGCAAAGTAGGGTCCCTGGGGGTTGGTTTCGAGATTGTTGAACATAATAGTTCAATTAACATGTCCAGCATCGCATCGTCTTTTGTAATAAATAATTGTCTTATCAGAACCTGGCACATGTGAATTCTCTCATTCTTATATTCTCTGATTTTGCTGCTGGGTGTAAATTTTTCCATGAACTTTGTTTTATCTTATCCTTTGTGATCTCCACCAGACCCAATCTACAAATGTGATAATATCTTGGATCGCAGGAGGACTTGCAATACGTAGAAGGTATAAGCCACCCATATCATCTACCTAAATTACATGTGTAACAATGGTTTATCTAGTTTTAATTGTGGGTCACTCTTGCATTCATCGTTTAGATTCATTTCAAGTTTAAAATCGTAGGTCTGGTTGGTACAATTTAGGTTTTGATGGTACAGATATTCAGGTTCAATTTGCGGCTTTTGGTGAGGGAACACTACGCCCGGGTCCAAAATCCATTCAATCGAAACGATTCGTGCATGTTTTTCATTCATATCAACCAAATTCAATTTTCCTTCAGATTAGTGGAAAGATTTGTGTTGAGAAGAAATCCAGAAACAATAGTGCGTGATAGGCCTATATGTTCGTCTGCAGAATCCTTGCTAGTTGCGCATAGTGTTTTTTACATGTTATAATTGGTCAGTTACTGCCGAGGTATTCCGACTCGTTACAATGTCAAGGTCATAGATGAAAACGGCGATGTTCAAGGAGCAAAACAGTATCTTCCTCTGGAAACATCGAGGATTATTGAAAAACATTGAGTTCTTGCTAACTGAAAAAGTACATATTATTATATGCTGGTATGCGGATATAAGCATCCGTTCAACAATCGGATCGATCAAAAAAGGTAGAACAAATTCGGGTTAGAATGTTATGTCAATATCATTTATGTTTCATCAAACTATGTAGTTACTATATGTTCGTATGGTAGTTCAGTCAAGTTATCTAGTTTGTAAGGCTTGTTTTTAATAATACAGAGCATCAGTCAATTCTAGTTGCAATCGGTCATGACGCTGTATGGATCCCATTGTTATAACTTCTACATGCATTCATGATTTTGCCGTTAACCTGGTCACAGTAAGTTAATGTATACATACACAATACATGTACATAACAGTACTATGTTTGCAACATTATGCATATGGTTTATTTATATATGCTAACAACATATGAGCATATATCATGCACATACAGTTGTTTATTTACATTTATTCATTTATCAGGGGCATATATGATGTCTTCTATACTTAATGGTCACACTCATTATAGTGTGTTTATATACATGAATGTATTGGTTTGCATCATTATGCATATGGTTTAAGTATGGTTGAGAACATATAAGCCTATCGTACACGTTGAGTTTTGTATTTACATTATTCATTTATCGGGGACATATATGATGTCTTCTACTGTGGTTTCATTAGTATACAAGGGTGTCAATTTTCGTGGATGAAGTGACAATCACAGTTTCAGTGATACATAAATTTGTGGTTAATGACAAAATGTTAATAGAAATTGCACTTCGATGAGCATTTAGTTTCGTGGATCAACTAAAGAACAAAATCCACAAAAATTGGTATTCATCGAATATTGATGAAACCACAGTATAATTAATGGTCACACTCATTAAAGTGTGTTTATATACATGCTTTATCATGCATGTATTGGTTTGCATCATTATGCATATGGTTTAAGTATGGTTGAGAACATATAAGCCTATCGTACACATTCAGTTGTGTATTTACATTATTCATTTATCAAGGGCAAATATGGTATCTTCAATACTTAATGTCCACACTCATTATAGGGTGTTTTGTATTTACATTCATGGTACAACATTACCTTTTTGCATCAATATCATTATTGTTTATTTATAGTTGACAACAAATACGCCTATCATACACATTCTGTTGCACGTACAGGGGTGTACTTCGTCTTGCTACCATGTACATTGCTGGTACATATTATCATCTTCATGAATGGTCACACTCATTATAGTGTATTTGCATACATGTTTCATCATGTAATTTTTTGCATCACTATATGCATATGGTTTATTTGTAGTTGATAACATATAAGCCTACCATGCACATTTAGATGTGTTTTTACATTTTGTTCATTTATTGGGGGCATATATAGTGTCTTCAATACTTAATATTCACACTCATTATTTTGTGTATTTTGTATTTACATACATGGTGCAACATGACCTTTTTGCATCATCATGCATATGGTTTATTTTTAGTTGACAACAAATACGCCTATCATACACATTCTGTTGCACGTACATGGATGTACTTCTTAATGCTTCTATGTACATTGCTGGTACATATTATCATTTTCATCAAGGTTATCATTCATATTATAGCCATTAAAATCTTAGCAACATGCATCCTTATACAAAGTATTTCAGTATAGTTGTTGCGCACAATTTGATTACGATTCATCTTGCTACTTTCATATACGTTGCCTTTGGCCAAGTTAATGGTCAGGATCTGACACCATGCTCTTAATAACATATACACATTTTAGGTTACTTGGTTACTTATCATAAAAAAAGGTTCATCGGTTCAGTTCTTCCATAAGACTTCATTTTACACCATTTCATAGTAGAGTTATATTTGTAGTTGACTAGCATGAAGGTCTCTTCTATGTATAATGGTATTATGAACGTGTTACTGTTCAAGCATCAGATTTATACAATGGTATCTGGTAAGATAGAACTAAAACACTGATATATTAAAACTATAAGGCCTCGTATCTATTTATCAGTGCATAATTCAATAATCATCTGCAGCATTTAATATTTATAGTCTATGGTATCCCTATTTGTAGAGAAAGGTGACATTCTGCAGCATTCAAATGATTACGGTTGTTATATGGTTTTGGGGAGTTGATTTTTAATCAACTCTCCTATGCAGTCACTCGGACAAACCGAAAGTGAAACAGTGTTTGGACCTCAGCACAAATCATTGCTCCTGACAAGACTTAGTTCTTGAAAATAATTGATGAATTCTATGTAATATAGCATTGTTTTTCAAGGAAACTTATTTACAAATACCTTAAAAATAGTCAGATTTTAAATGGTACGAACAATTTAAATATTTTTGTAGTCGTATGTATTCCTACGCCAGAGTTCAATATTTACGGTGTCAGCCGAGCGTTTGGTTGAACGAGACTAGAGTTCAATATTGCTTGGATACATACAATTTTCGAGAGATATTTTTTTACCAGTGATACATAGTTTGATTGAATTAATTTTATCTTTAAATATTATTTAACATGATTCATGTGGAGGTGTCTCGACATTCTAGTCGAAAAAGTTCAAAAATTCATATTATAAAAATATGCGTAATTCAAATTAAAAACTACGTATACATGTACTTGTCATGCAAAATAACATATCATTGATTTTAAAATAAATAAACATCGACAAAATCAACTCCCGTCAGTTCTTCAGTACTTTGTTTATTATGCCTTCTGTCAGTATGTCACTATATATTCTATACTCATCTATTTTCGCATAGTGTCAAAGGATTTATACAGTATAAGTATACTATGCCGAAATAGAGCACGGCAAATGTTTTCAACGAAAAGTTTTCAAGCGCCGACAGCGGGATTCGAACTCACGACGCTATAATCATTCCAGTTTGAAGCCCAACGCGTTACCGCTACGCTAAATTAGCCGTAATTGCAACTTACGGTATTTATATAAATAAAACGTAGATATATACGACTGACATCAAGCAATTAAAATTATTCATTTTTCCAAAAACACTTCATTATTGACGGAAATTTTAAAGTTAAAGTTTCTTATAAACTTTTTAACAAATTGATTGAACATTTTTCAAAGATATTCTACGTGAGAATCACAAAAACGCCTTTTTAAATGACGCTTGATAAAGAATGTACAAGAAAAAAAATCAATGAGATTTCTTCTGCTAAACATTTCGAGTTTTCTCGGCAAGGCCAAATGTCTCTCATTTCTTGAAAAGAACATAAAAATTTGTTGACTTTTTATTGCACAACAACTTGTTGATTAAATAAACAATCAAATCAATTGACTAATTTAAAGAAAAAAACCCAAACGCTTGCTTTTCCGGTAATTATTTTTGGGGACTTGTCAACACTTGAACGTCACAGCTACTTCTAGCAAAGCACGTCAGTATATTAAACAGTCGGCATAATAATAACAATAGTGTTGTGTTGTGCATGTACTATGCCTAAATAGTAGTCAGGGTTTGATACATAATGCACTTGCCTCCGGCTCCTGCACTATGTATCAAACCCTGACTACTTTTTAGGCAAAGTACATGCACAACACAACACTAGTATATAAATATGTATGGTTGACAACATACTAGGCTGTCATATACACCCACACGTGTTTGTGCCCTTTATATGATTTTTGCATCTTCCATCATTATGCAAACAATTGAATCTAGTTCTTGTTGCTCAAGTTGTTAATGGTTCATCATGCAACTTTCCTATTCTTCATGCCTTACATGTAAGGTTCAGTTTCTATTCATGATCAATGTCATCAAGCTATAAATATCATCTGCTAATTTAGCTTTTTGGCTACACATTGGGAAAGTGATTATCAGTTTAGTTGGTTCATAAAGCATTGTTGTACATACAAGTACAGGAGTAGAGTTATATTTGTATTTGATTGGCATGAAGAAGATATGTCCTATTCTTAATTGTATTGGCCAATGTCTTACTGTTTCAAGCATCATTACTGCAAATTTATACAATAGTTTTCTGTAAGGTATAGCTGAAACACTGTTATTGTAACACCTTATATCCTGTATTCTACTTTTCAACTGGTGCATAAATATCATATTTCAGTGTTGTTATTTATGTTTTTACATTGGGGAAAATTAATTACTATTGAGTATTTAAGGATATTCAAATTTCAAGTTGGTGTATTGAACATCATTACTGCGTATTTATATTTATTTATTTCAGTAAATTAAAGAAAAGACATGCCTAAACAAAGTAGAAGGGCTAGAGTCTCAACTGTGGCAAGCAGCTCGACAACAGTGTCAAGGGAGGAATGAGCGTGATCAGACTCGAATTGGTTATCCCTTCCAGGGCATAACGATAACATGCGACGGGTGACTGGACAGATTGGTACTCATCAAGTTTCTACCACAGATGAATCACATAATTAATTATTGCTCAGCTTAGAGTCAGATCGGATACAGGGATGCAAGGACACCTTCAAGCATTGACTGCCCTACCTGGCACCTATGCCAACCACCAAGGCTCCAAGATCTCAAGTAGTTGCAATAAAAACCCAGAGACTATAGGTATTGACAATACAACACTTGGGTTTCAATGTGATTTGTTTTAAACAAAGGGACTTAACATTTTATCAGATTGTTTAAAACAACCCATTTCAGTTCATTCAACAATAGACTGCAGCATTTGATATTTTCTAGTCTTTGTACATTGCAATATAACTAATATCTCTGTTACGCTGAATAAATATACTAACAACATCTGTTCAATGTTAAAACAATTTAGTTTTTACATGGATTATACGTCTTATGATTCAAAATTGTGTAAGGTGCAGAAAAGAATGATGTTCTCTCAGGGTTCTCTCCGGGTACTCCGGCTTCTTCCCACACCATTGACCCCCTCGCGCTTACATCCGTGCCAACTATAGATATTAATATAAGCTGTAGAACTTGCTTATCAATCGTTGTTAAATAAATAAAGTTCAGTTCAAAGACTGATGTTTGACTGGTAAATTATTAATGGTATTTGTGGCGCTTTGTTTTTGTGGGGTTTTTTGTGTTTTTTAAAGAGTAGTTTAACTTTTGCACAGACTCTAGGCGCTATCTGTGTCAACAATTCAATACTTTCAATCGACGTAGACAAAGCTCATCAATAGCTGATTGATTTTTTTTATTTGATATATGCACACAGTGCTTCCCTTTAATGTAAAGTATATAGAAAGCTGGATAGAGGTCAACAAGGCTTGCTCAATTATGAAAGCCTATTTCATTAAGTAAATGTACACTCATTGAAAAACGTCAATAAAACTTGCTCTGTATTCTGTTCTGTTATATTCCATAAAGGTATTTTTAATTTTTGTTGATTGATTTTTTTGTTGAAGGTTTGATAGAGGTCAACAAGGCTTGCTCTGTTTGTGTCATTAAAATTATATACTGTACAAAAGTTTTGCTATGTAGTTAAGTTATAGACAGGTATCATTTTATTGGGTAATTGTTCGATGTATAATTCGATAAAGGTTAATAATATTTGCTCTACCAAAAATTTATTAAGTTTATGCATGTTTATATTGATTAATAATGGTCAACAAGGGATTCTTTATCTATTTTTTGTTTTATAAGCAAAATATTTTAAGTACTATACATAGTTTTTGGTAGAGGTCAACAAGGCTTGCTCTGACATAATGTTTATAGTGTCATGTCAGAAACTTTACAATCATTTAAATTGTTTGCATTAATTAGTTGGTTTTATATTATCATAACTCATTGGTTAAAGTATCCCGCTTGTGAACCGCATATCACAATCCACCTGGAAATTTGCTTTCGTATTTCATTGAGTTGCATATACAAGTAATAATGGAAAAAAAAATCCCTCACATATTTGACTTATTATACCTGTACATGTACTTATTATCCATCATGATATTCATCACAATCAAATAATTTTCTACTAGTTTTAGAAACTAGCAATATTTTCTAATTTTTCTAATGAGTCCTCGGGTGGGGTCCTTTAAGGCTTTCAGTTGTAGCGGTTTTTAACCCCACCTTTGCCAATTAATTTGTCATTTATTTAATGATTGTTCTTCTTTAATTTATTGTTTTCAATTTAAACAATACAAATTGGGTTTATTGAATAAACGACCTTTAACGCAACCCGTTGTTCTGTTTCATTGCAAATGAACTTGGACTCATTGGAAGATTTTTGATTCAGTTATTTGTAATGGGTAATTACTTGTAGGTACAAAGCTCAGCATTTCATAGTGTTTCTCTTGGAAATGCTTATGTATAATATTTATGGAAAAATTTGGTTGACAAAAAACTATTTTTAATGTAAATAAAATCATTTTGGCAACAAAGTTTGTAATAATATACATGTACTTGTGTGTGTTTAATTAATATCTCTTTATAAGTAAAGCTTGTAAAATAATGATTGTGTGCATGAAAGGGGGATGCTCATTAACAACCTTGGTCAAAATACTTTGTCATGTTATAGATGGTAATTTGCATCTGTGCACAGCAGGGTCCCGGGGGTAGGTTTCGAGATTGTTAAACATAATATATCAATTAACATGTCCAGCATCCAATCGTCTTTTGTAATAAATTATTGTCTTATCAGAACCTGGCACATGTAAGTTCTCTCATTCTTATTTTCTCTGATTTTGCTGATGGATGTAAATTTTTCCATGAACCTTGTTTTATCCTATCCTTTGTGATCTCCATCAGACCCAATCTACTAATGTGATGTCTTGGATCGCAGGAGGACTTGCAGTACGTAGAAGGTATAGGCCACCCATATCATCTACCTAAATTTACATTTGTAACAATGGTTTATCTAGTTCTAATTGTGGGTCACTCTTGCATTCATCGTTTAGATTCATTTCAAGTTTAAAAGCGTAGGTCTGGTTGGTACAATTTAGGTTTCGATGGTACAGATATTCAGGTTCAACTTGCAGCTTTTGGTAAGGGAACACTACGCCCGGGTCCAAAATCCATTCAATCGAAACGATTCGTGCATGTTTTTCATTCATTTCAACCAAATTCAATTTTCCTTCAGATTAGTGGAAAAGATTTGTGTTGAGAAAAAAATCCAGAAAAATAGTGCGTGATAGGCCTATATGTTAGTTTGCAGAATTGTTTTACCCACCCCCCTACACCCTTTACATATGCATGCACATTATACCATACGCAAATGTAGTTCTAACTTTCGTTGAGTATTTGAATTATTGTGAAGTGGCGGTTTTTAACCCCACTTTTGCCAATTAATTTGTCATTTATACAATGTTTTTTCTTCTTTAATTTATTGTTTTCAATTTAAACAATATAAATTGGGTTCATTGAATAAAAGACCTTTAACACAATATGTTGTTCTATTCCATTGCAAATGAAATTGGACTCATTTGAAGATATGTGATTCAGTTACTGGGTAATTACTGGGTAAGTATTAGGTAATTACTTGTAGCTACAAAGCTCAAAATTTAATGAAGTGTTTCTCTTTGAAATGCTTATGTATTATATTAATGGAAAAATTTGGTTGACAAAAACAAATTTTTAGCCATTAGCGATTCAACATTCAATAACGTAAAAGTCTCTATAACTTTTTCTAAAATTATAATAGACTTGTCAGAAAAATCTTAAAAATTTATTTAGAAAAAAAAATCCAAAAGTAGGGGTCTATGTTGTAAAATTTCAGATATGGCAAGAAATATGCTAAATAAAAGCTAAACTTGGAGTTTATTTTTTCTTGAATTTTATGATATATCAGTAAAATATGCAAATATATGTCGTGAGAAACATAGAAAAATTGTTGAAACATGTGTTTCAAAACACTTCTAAGAAGTCTTAATACACAAACTATCTAAAAATTTGGTCTGCATGGAAAATAAGGACAATAAGGAAGGTAAAATTATGGTACTCTAAATTAAATAAGTTATGAAAAATGTACAACTTCTTCTTAAAGACCTTCCGCCTCAAAATATAGTCCCTTACTAAACTATGCAAATATGTAATTTTTACTTAATTTTTTTTATTCACTATAGTTCATTTGTCAATGTAAAATATGTATAAACGGATTTCAGACCCAAGATTTACATATTCGTAGTGATTTATCTTACCAATTGCGCTACGATAGCAATTCTAAGAAGGAAAAATAGCTCAATTAACAGTTATTTTCAGGGTTTTTTTTTATTTTCGATAAGAATTACGTCACAAAATAGATGTGACCTATATCACCTTAAGACTAAAAAAGACGAAAAGCTGAAGTTTTATAGTTAAGAAAAATCCAATTTACCTAACATTGAAATGAATTGAAAGCGTAAGACGATTCAGTCTTTAGAATAAAAAAATACTACTTTGAGCAATTGTATAAGTTTTGCAGATGCTGGTTAAATGTAATGAAGACATTTCGTTTTGTCGTGATTTTTTTCTTCTTTTTTTCTGGTAATGTAGATTTTTTTTCGGTTTGTTTTAGAGTTTAGCATTAACAATGCGCTTAACATGCCATTTATATTTCAAGGATAATGATGTTGACCTACATTTAGTATATACTTTTGATAAAAAAATACATAAAAAACACTCAATAGTGTTTGATTTGGCTCTTCGTTTAATGTGGCTATTAATTGTAAAACATTAGGGCTACGTCAAACTGGTAATTTAAAGTTAAAGATTATCCACAAATCAAAAATAAAATCAAAATGTACAAACAAAGGATAGTATACGTATATAGTTGAACATGAAAACAATTTCATACTTTTAAATACATCGATTATAAAGCTACTTAGTCACCTTTAATAAAGGTTTTCAGGTCGCGAGGTATTGCTGTTTTTGCTCTGTGGTAGATATTTGTAAAACAAAAAGCATTTTTTTTTTATGAAACCAATATTAACTATCTTATTCATAAAGTTTGTGTATTGTATCTAAAATAATAAACGAGTTTAAGGACTGATTTTTTTTATTATCGCTAAAAAAGAATTGATGTTGAAATTAAATCAGGAACGTACCTTTTAAAAATTCGTTGGTCATAGCGAATGGAGAATAACTAGGTTAAAGTCATAGTGACCAGTGAGTCAGGAAGCGATCGATGGTCAATATATTGTGTGTTTTTTGACCTGCCGATGTTAATTGAATGGTGGTGTGCACAAAAGATCAGGGAGATATAAAGATTATATATTTCTATTAATCGTGCGTGCGTCATCTTGACGTGGGGATAAAACATGTTGAAATTTTGAAGTTTTAAAATTGGGTAAGAAAACTAGAGCCGAGCTTGTTGCAAGTAAAAAAACCATCATCCTTACACTTGCCAGGGTCTGACAATTATTGATAGGAGGTCATTTTCACACTACCTATACTTCTGATCAATCAGGGCTTTAGAAAATGAATTTGAACTCTTCAAAATTAGTTCATGCCTTTTTTCTATGCATTAATGTAACCGCAGACTGCAGAGTATTGAAGAGTTAGACCTCTCGTAAAAGAGATAAAGGCATGTCTGTACTAAGTTAGTTTAAACAATATTTATTCATTATAGATTCAAGTACATTTACATGATGATAAATTACAATTGTAAGATCGGGAAACAAGCCATAGGGCTTATATTAATCCCTCTCTTGCATACACTGCAGAAATGAGAGGTGTGAAGTGAAATGTAAGTACAAGGAACAAAATAGGAAAATGTGTCAAAAGTCAAAGTTGGAAACACGTTTTATAAGGTAATGAAAAAAATTCAACAAAATAAAATATCATGAAAAGAATATTACAATATATTCGTTGGTTAAACACCAGAACAGAAATATAGTATACATAATCGCGTGTTAATGTTCAAACACATCCATACAAAAAAGAAAAAGTGGCTTTTTTTCTTACACCAGTTATGTGTACGTTTTCAGTAAAATTTTAACTCAATACATGCTAACACATCATGGAGATACCATAGGATTTTTCCGATTTCCATTAATTATTGTCATAAATATAAATATAAGTGGTGGGAATAAGATAAACAGGCAACCCGGAAAAAAGGTAATATTATTGTACAACATTCTACGTGATATTATGATTGCTGAATCTTTTACTCTCAAGTATAAATCTTTGTACGGTGTGAACAATTTGTTCATTTTCTACAATACTTAGATAATTAGATCCGTAGAGTAGTAAGTTAGGGTCTGTAGAATTTGCAAGTGTGTTTATTGTTATATTTCGTATTGTAGCATATTTTGGACAATGCAAAAGGTAATGATCAGTGTTTTCTACTGACCCACACGAACAAAAAGGGAATGGACAAAGGTTTCTATTGAACATATAAAGATTTAAAGTACTACATTCTAAACGTAGTTGAGAGTGGAGTATTTGACCTGTGCGAGACCCTATATGATAGTATTCGGGAACAGTTATCTTGTTTTTGTTTAGATATTTTTGGAAGCTTAGTATGGAAGGATTGTTCTGTACATTGCTTGGTATTGTGTTCCAAAGTCGTATGGTGTTGGGAAGAAAAGAGTCGTAATATAGCTTAGTTCTTGCGTAGATTTCTCGTATTGAGTTAGTGCTTCGTGTATTATGTGATTCATTGGAGAGTAGCTGAGTCTGCAAAAGGTTTAATAGATAATTGGGAACTTTGCCGTGAAACATTTTAAACAAAAGAATAAGCCGATGGTCTTCCCGACGCTTAGATAAAGGAACCCAGCCTGTCTCTTTGTATAGGAGAGTTTTGGAGGCAAGTCTATTACCCCCTGTCACAATTCGCGCCGCTTCAAGCTGAATGTTCTCGATTTTTAAACTAAGATATTCTGGTATATTATCCCAAATAATATCAGCATATTCCAGGACTGGTCTAATAAAGGAGAAGTACAATTTTTGAAGACTATTTCTATCTAGTATATATTTTACCTTGCGCATTAGGCCCAATTTCGCGTATGCTTTAGATAGAATTTCATTGATATGCAAGTTCCACGATAGATTGCTACTTATAGTTACTCCGAGGTGTTTATGCGATTCTACATCTTTGAGATGGACATCGTCGAATATTAATGAGGGATGAAAAGGTTTCTTTAGTTTAAGGGAAATAGTCATACATTCCGTTTTGTTAGGATTGAAGGATACCAGCCATTTTTTCGACCACTCGTTTATTTTTTCAAGGTCAGAGTTTAGTAAAGTTCCGGACGTAAATGGATTTTCAACAGTTATGTAAACTGAAGTGTCGTCGGCAAAAAGTTTGATGTTGCATTCGATATCAACCACTAGGTCGTTTATGAAAATGAGGAAGAGGAGTGGACCTAGAATGCTGCCTTGTGGAACTCCTGCTTTGACATTCATAAATTCTGATCGAGATCCGTTAATAACAACACATTGTTTTCTATCATGGAGATAACTGCGGAACCAAAGTAATAAGTTTCCTCGTTTACCTATTTTTTCAAGTTTATACAATAGACCTTTATGCCAAACCTTATCAAAAGCTTTACTGATATCAAAGAATACCACTTTGATCTCTTTGCCTTGATCAATAGCCCGATAAAAGTCGTTTGTTATACATAGTAATTGATTTATTGTGGAATCATTTGGACGGAATCCAGATTGTTGTGGATTAATATGTTATTAGAATGAAGATAATTATATATGTGCTTAAAGATGCATCTTTCCATACACTTTCCAAGTACACTTAACAATGAGATGGGTCTGTAATTACTCGCAATATTAGCTGATCCTTTTTTAAATACTGGGACAACATTTGAAGTTTTCCATAGACTCGGGAAGGATGAGTTTTGAAGGGAAAGGTTGACGAGTTTAGTAAGAGGATATGTAAGTTCTGATGAAGCTTGTTTGAGAAGCATTGGATTTAGGTTATCAGGGCCGGTAGCTTTGCTAGTGTTTAACATTTGTAAAGTGTCCTTAACATCTTGAGAAGAAATAACGATTCTATCGATAGTGCTCTGCGAAGTAATATTTGGGTTATCTGGTAGATCAGTATTTTCGTCATTGACTTGTGACTGTAGACAAAAATATGTATTGAATATAGTTGATTTTTCAAAATCGTCGCTTGTCGGTGTACTATTTTCATTTAATTTGATAGGAGGATAAGAAGATTTGTTAAGTTTTTTAATATTACTAACTCTTTTCAATAATGACCACCATTCTTTTTGAGACAGGTTTTTTGATTTGATTTGGTTTGCTAGTTTTAAGTAGTATGTTTGTCTTGCATTCCTTACTTTGTTTACACATTCATTTCTAGCTTTTCTGTACTTAACCCAGTCTGCTGGAGATTTCGTTTTTTTTGCTTTTTTGTGCAATCGTTTGCGTTGCCTTATTGCTTTGCGGACTGCATTGTGCAGCCACGGGGGGTCGCTAGGGCGATAAGTGATTACCTTATTTGGTATATTTTCTGACGCAGAATCTAGTATTTTATTTGTAATTTCATTACAGACTTGATTTATATCATCCCAATCTTGATTTTGCAAGCTGGTTTTATAATCATTAAAATTTGTTTCAGCAAACGACCAAATTTTCCTTGTGAATGTCCTTGTGTATGATTTGGGAAGTTTTAAAACACAATATACAGGACAGTGGTAGCGTGTAGTGCTAGGAAGTACATTTTCACCCACCCCAAAGAAATCAATCTTTTCCGTATCGTTTACGATTAACAAATCCAATATGGTTTCGGAATTTTCCGTAAAATGTGTTGAATTTGAGATTAATTGAGTCATTCCTATGTCTTTAATAATGCCACTAATTTTGCAATTTTTTGAGTTGCGGAGATTGTCATTAAAATCGCCCGTGATAAGTACATTTTCTATGTTTGTGTTTTTGGCTTTTTCCATAGAATATGCAATTAGATTCCATTTTTCCCTATCGGCATTCGGTGGACGGTAAAAAGTTCCAATAAAAATTTTTTTCTTGTAAATTAAGCATTCGACCCAGATGCATTCGATTTGGTTAACTTCTAGATCTGTTCGGCGTTTACATATTATATTACTATTTACATATATCATCACACCACCATATCTATCGTCTCGTCTATCGCGCCTAAATGGCTCTTGGAAGCCTTGGATCATTAGAGTTTCAGAAGTTGTATTATTGTCTAACCAAGTTTCGTTTAACGTAATAATGTCGAATCCCCCAAATTCTGCTTGAATTATATCAAGCTTGTTACATATACTTTGAACATTGAGGTGTATTAGAGTAACTGATTTCTCTAGGTATACATCAAGAGAGTCTAGAGAGCTGTCGTTGTCATGGTCTATCACTGGGGGGCCTGGATTTTGTTCAATGTCGCCGCAAAGTAAAAGTAAAATATAGATAGTTATTGATATTATTGTCATTGTCCATGTGAGTGATGATGTATATTTATGTGGGGGCATGTTAAGGCGGGAGTCGTAGTATTTCGATTCGTTGTTTGATTTTGGTGAGTTTTGGTTATTACGTAGCATTATGGTCGTGTGTGTAGGTAATATGCATAATATTAATATGATTAGTGATATTGATTTTAACCCAAACTTAGGTAGTAGGTTGACCATCAAAATAGTAGGCAAATTAATATACTCATTATTCTTTTTAGCACCGTTGTATAACCCTGTCCGGATCCTGTGTGTGACACTATTTACTGGCATGGTTTAGGTAATTGGCGTGAAAAATACATATAACAATAAAAAGGGGGGTTACACGGGATCCAGAGCTGACAAAAACGGAAAAGTAATACAAATTTGATATGTAGAACAGTGACTTCACTTAAGGTTGATACTCTAGGTTTCTTTTGTGTTTCCAACTCAATATGTAACCAAAGGAAAAATAAAATAAGGAAAATATGTACATTCAAATCAAAAGTAAACATTTATTTACTTTTGAGTGCTGTAATGAAGGGTTTGACTATAGACAAAGGATTTTGTTTGTAATAACTGTAACAAATTTATGAAAAACTTAGAATTTGTCAAGAGTTAGTGATGAATACGATTTGAACACATACATTAATGCTTTTCACAATATAATATCATGAGTGGATCTTAGGATCCGAGAATACCAAGATTTTTACAACGATCATGTGCGTGGCCATTCATGTGCGTTAGTTCACCATGAGAAGGATTTAACCGTCCGCTGTTTGTCGTCCTCCAATATGAGCAAGGAAATTGCTCATGTCTTTCGGGTTAAGGATCTTGTGTTTGCGGTCGTGAAAATCGATAACGAAGATTTTTCCGTCCCAAACGAATGTTGATTTGGCTTGTCTGGTTTTAACGAGTTGCCTAGCCTCGTAGGCTAGCTTATTTCGGGTTTTAGTAAGGTCTTGGTTTATGGCGACCTTGTCCATGCCCGTAACGTTTCTGAGGTCTTTGCTCGACTTGAGGAGGCGATGACGTAGCTCGTAATTTTTGATACGGGCAATGATTTGCCTTGGTTTTGCCGGATTTTTTGGACACCTCAATTTCCGTCTGCTTTAGGGGAACCTCGAGTTTCTGGGCGATGTCCAACAATACTTGGTCGGTATCCTCACACTCCTCTGATACGCCGGAGACCCTGACACAACTGCGTCTGCTGTACATTTCTAGGTTGTCAATCTCGTGCTTCAGAGCTTCATTTTCGTTTTGCAATGAAATAATTTGATCTTTTAACGGTTCTATAGCGTTGTTTAGCTCTGTAACCAAGAGACCCTTGACAGCTACTGCTATTCGTTGTACATCGATGTCTGTTAGTACCGATTGTTGGGACTGCTGCTGAGGCACACCCACCCCCACCCCGTTTGTGTTTGGTGGAGAGGACAGAAATGTCCCGGGATGTACCATGTGGGCGAGGTGTGGATGATAGGGTGACATTGGTGTAAAGGAGCCCTGAGGAACTTGGTTGGGGTCCTGCATGGATCCGTGCAGTGACATGGCTGGGGTTATGTTCATATGTTCTTTCGTTTTTTTGTGCAAGTGAGTTGTGCTTGGTGACGGTTCAGAGTCAGAGGAGCGGAATTCCGATCGTTTTCGTTTTGGTTGTTGCTCGAGTTTATACATACATATGATACACAAAAACTACACAAAGAAGGTTCACAGTACACTTTTGTTTTGTTTTGGTTCGCTATACGCTTGGCTGGGCACTGTTGTTCGAGTTTATCTTCACCCAAAAACCATGTTATACATACTACACTTGGACATATAAATTTACATTCGGAACGTCCAGAGGATTAGTAATGATATGTATCTTTCTTCAATTATGTCTTCAACTTAAGACATAATCAAAACAAGTTAAGGACAGCGACCAAGGGTATAAACAATGAAACAGTGAAAAGCGTGCGTGCGGGGGTGAGCGTAGACTCACCTGGCTAAGAAAGTATAACAGGTGTTCGGGTAGAATACACTATAAATTCCATGCGAATCTTCGAATGTATGTCCATTAAACACAGTCAATGCAAAATTCACCCTTCACTATTAGGCACAAATGAGTAAAACTTACATATTTCTAATTTTCTCAGTCCGTTGAATATCCCACTCTCACCTCTCTAGCGCATGGTTTGTACTAAGTTGGGGGTATATTTAGACAAGAAAAGTATTAGCTGCGAATTTAAAACACTATTATGCACAGGAAGCTATACCTTATAAGCAAAATGAAAGCGGGTATGCATGTCTTCATGTGAAGCTTTTAACTCTCATATTACGCAATATCCAAACAATACTATATTACAATTAAATTGCTAAGATAATGAAAAACAACTTTTCCAGCGACATCATTATCGTAGCATGTATTGTTTTTTAGTTATACAGCAAAGACTTTTCAGGCACGTAGGGCCAGCCTCTTATTTCTGGTCTCAAATGAAAGCCCTTTATTTTTGCACAACTTTTGTTCTATATGCAATTAGAAAATATTTTAAACAAACAAGTTATAAGCAAAAACATAAGTAAAAATTAACAATTTTTTAAACATAGGTTTCAATTATATCATTCAAGTTGTAAAATTGTAAAAAACAAAAATACAAAAATCAGAGGACAACATTCAATGTGTCAATTTTAACGATTTCTAACTTTGGATTATTTTCTACAGACCATTTCGGAGCCTTTGTCCGGAAACGAATACCCCTAAAATATTTCAAAAGGGGGAATAACTCAAAGTAACGATTTCTTATCTTTTTGTGACTTAAAAACTAAACCTAATTTATAATACACCCTAAAAACTCGAATGAAATCAAATGACACACAAAACTGTTTAAAGGGTTTAAAAAAAAACGTCTAGAAGAGGAATAACAATAATAAAGAATTACCATCAGAATCAGAACAAGGTCCGTTTGAAGCGGAAGACCCTAATTACCTTTTCATGGAATGGAATGAAACTTCGTTTATCGGTAAAATACGTATTGTTGCATAAATAAATATGTTATGACTTTACTGAAACATATATGATAAACAGCCACACTGTCTTTGTATTTTTTGATTGAGGCACTTAAATCTGACAATTAAAAGAAAAAAATGTTCTAACATTCATTAAAACGATGACTGATTCATAATAATGTGTCATCCAACAACCATATATCAACTGTACGGTTTTGTAAAGTAATTCATTAGCAGACCTGGGATTTGCAGTTGAGTTTTAATTTCCTTTCTTTCATAAATGTATTTATTCTTACCGAATGACAGAGCTCTATTCGGAGAATGTATACAAATGAAACACGAGTTGCACATAATACTCTTAAGAAAACTGTGTCATTAAATAAGCTATTTTTTTAAAGGTTCTGTTTATTCATTATACATTTCTAAATACATGATGATAGATGGGAAGACTGAGTTTTGCTTTCATATATCTTACTCGTTGTGATTATCGAATTGCTTTATCTCTTTTACTTGGGTTTTTAATTTCTAATTCAATGGTCTAGAATTAAAGTCTCTTATAGTGCATGTCTCAATAACCAAACAAATAGATTACTAATCGCTCAAAATAAGGTTTAAATGGATTTTTAGATAATGACGATCTTAGTCAGATTATGAACGAAGTTTAGAAATATCCATCCAAATTAATTCTAAAGGAGCAATTCTATTTTGAAGTTGGCATATTGGTGGTTATAACTTGCTTGGAGTTTTCTATACTTCCTGATGTACATGTTTTGCAATTAGGGAATATGAAAAATTTGCAACTTGTCTTGTATTTTGCGTATTTTATAGGAGTTTTAGCTGTCAATGCCTTCGGTAAGAGTTTTCCTTCAATTTTATTTTACATAAAAGAGGCTAGTTGCTTTTACTTCATTTTTTTAATATACATGTTCAAGGAAAATATATCCCCATTGACATAATAGTTATAGATACACACCTTGCTTTTTAAATTTAATGTACATATAAAAATCATAATTATTAACTATGACATCCTATTTATTATAAGTAACGAGCATTTTTTTATGTAATTAATTTGATGATCATTCAAAGAGGAGAATTATCTGAAATCCTTTAATAATTTGCATCAGATTTAACTTCCTGAAAAAATACATCAGCAAGAATTTTAGTTTCTTTGAATGATTACTTTTATTGCTATAATTATTTTTTGTAAAGTTTATGTACGTGCACATACAATTTAAAAAACAAATTTGGCATTGTGTTATATTTGATTTGTTTTCCACCCGTTCTAGAAAAAAGGGGTATAATAATTTACCATTGCAAATTACCGTCGAAGATTTTTCAGTAAATATTTTTTGCGATGTTTGAAATGTTTTAGCGATCTGTGTTTAAGCAAGCCTTACGTCTGGATCTTTTTTTGTCCCAATCAGAAGTCAACTTCCAGTTAAATGCAGACTTTGCTTATTATTTTGTATAATCACATCCAATCGGATGGATAACTAGTGACCATTGACTCATAGATATCTTGTTTGTTTAACTGAAAATTATTTCCTTCAAACTGATGTCTTCATTTTAAGAGGTAAAAACTTAAATAATTTTTTTTTAAATAATGCTGCTTGGTCCGATTTTATATTAAATTTTGTGTGCGCTTTTAACCGACAGGTTTGCTGAGTATGTGTATGATAATAAACATTGCAATACGTACATGTACAAGGGTGTCGCGTTAGTTCGCACCTTATTAAGATTCGCTCCCGACGTCAAGGCCGGTATTACAACAAGCATTCTGAGAGTATTGCATAAGCAATACACGTCCCCTACCGGTTTGTACAAATTTGTGAAAACAATGCACTGTTATGCAGAATATCATTTCTTACCGTCTCAACAGACCAACCCGATAACGAACCCGATTGTAATAATACAAAAACCCTGTCGATTAAATTTATCACACTCTGGTTTTCACCGTCGTGATGTTTGGGGAATAGCTCAGCAGATTTGTGGCTATGTGAGGAACTCACGTTCACAATACCTGAGGAATCAAAATCAAAATCCGTAGAAATTAATTAAAAGATGTTTATTTCGATGAGCCGCAAAGTCGTTTGAAATCACAAATATAAAAATATAAAGTTGTACAATTTCAGAGATTAAAAGCATTATCTAAAACACACATGATGATGTAAACAAACATGTAAACACGAGTGAAAATAACGTACAGTACACATAAAAAGAAATCAAAACAAGATCAAGCACACGGCTTACCTATGAAATGTTTCCTTTGTAATAACATAGTGGATCGAAAATGAATTATCGAAAGAATAAAATAATTACTTAAGATTTTGACATGTTTTAGAATTTAGCAGATAATTTTTTTTTTTCGTTTTGTATAGTTTAACTTGTTTATCTCTTAGCACAGAAGAGTTCTTTTAATTTAGCGCGGTAAAATTTAAAGTTGAAATATGAAAAATTCGTGAAACTAATTAATTTATTAAGGATAACGAATTACTTACGTTATTTAGTTCAATAACAAAATTAATATAAGTTGAACAGAATCTTTATAGTTAGATTTGATAATTCAAGAATTGTCATGATTTATTAATCAAATTCCTTTACAAGTAAATAATAATAAAAAAAAACTTTTCAAAACGGTCTTAAAATAAGATTTCCTAAATAATAAATTTTATTAAAAGTACTTAGAAATAGTTTTGAGGTTACCTGAGGAATCAAAATCAAAATCCGTAGAAATTAATTAAAAGATGTTTATTTCGATGAGCCGCAATTGGAAAGTGATTTCGTAAAAATCACTTACCAACGCGGTCACTCTACGGACTTGAAATTGACCAATCAGGTAACTCATTTTAAAAAGGTTAACGCCCAATTTCGTCAAAATTTCTTTGATGCTTGACACTGTTAACTAAGCCAAAAAAGTGTTACAACAATTACTCGCATTGCCGCAAAGAATACCTGTAACAAAGACAGGATTAAATTGAAGCCGAAACAAAATAAATAAGTTTATCTACGTGGAATTTCGAAGTGTCAAGCTAATGCGCCAACGAATTTATTTCCAAAGAAACCAAAAAACGAAATGATTACATTACTACCTAAAAGCCTGTCAAAAATTCTTTAATGTAAAATGACATTCTATATGTTACATAAGATGTGCTAGTAAACCTTGGGAGTGAAAATTAGTCTAAATAAGATTTATGTAAGAATACCATTTTAAGTTAAAAGAATGTATGACATATTTCATCGCACTTAACGAAATAGATTAATTAAACTAATTTCAATTATTAAATTTTGATACGTAATTATAGGTCATAATCGCACAAATTTCTATTTCAAATAACAACATTTTTCAATTAATCGAACAATGAAATATCATGAATTGCTGATTCATGTTACTTATAACTGTTACATTTAAACTGTTATAGTTAAGTTTAACTTGATAAATTTTAAACTTTTAATGTAACAAATTTACAACACAATGCTTGATACTATTTTACAGAACTTATTTGTTTGTTAGAAACAATAAAAGGAATGGTCCAAGTAATGCACGATATTATTACTGACAACATACTTTCCTCGTTTATTTGATACACACCGAGCCCGATAACGAGCCCGAACATTAAAAAATTGGAATATAAAAAATTAATTTTTTGGAAAATATGTCAACCAGACGCTACAAAAGTGTAAACTTGATCTGTAGTTTGATATTTTGAAGCTGCTCAGCAAGTTTAATACCATTCGTCCAACGCATAAAGAAAAAACAGTGGAAAACTGAAGTGGGACAGACAGACGGACGGACGGACAGACGGACGGACGGACTGACGGACGCAGAGGAAAGCTATAGTCCCCAGCCGGTGAAACCGGTAGGGGACTAATAACTGACATTTTTTTTAATAAAGGAAATACATTTCAAAAATGATTTGGCAAATTAACAATAATCCTAGGTACATTTTTAAAAATCATCAAAAGCTTGTTTTGATCACAATCGATGCATAACTTGAAGGTTGAATACACTCAATCAGTTGGGACACAAAGACAGACGGTCTCCTTTCCTTAAGATGCCCTTGATGCATTAGGGTTTTCTTATTGTGTTGCCAATAACAAATTAGCTTCATTTACTTATATTTACATTTTCCAGTGTCTTTGCCTGTGATAACACTAAGTATCGATTTTGTACTATATAACCCATAATACAAATGACGCCAAATTGAGGCGCCAGTGGGGTTTGCTTATTTATATTTAAATATTACATCGTACAATGGCTTAAAATTATATTTAAAAAAGGTAAAAAGGAATCATTCTTTGAATATTATGAGGTGATAATTTTGGTCGGGGTGTGATCAAGTCTATCATAAAGCCCTTCGGGCTTTATTGGATTTGATCACGCCCCAGCCAAATTTATCACCTCATAATACTCAAAGAATGATTCCTTATTCCTTATTAAATATCTCTAACTTTGAAGGAGATCATATCTGCTGCTGTATATATGGAGCCAGTATTCTATTCTAACACTCGTCGATTTTGTTAGAGTCATAATAGCAGGGTTACATCTGGAAAAAAAACATACACAAATGTTGTCATTTTTAAAGTCGTTAATATATTTCCCTTTCTATTTACTGAATGACCAAAACGATATATTTTACGAATATTATTTTCAGAAAATCTATCAAAAAGAAATACCACAGCTATTTCATTGAGTTCGACATACAGCAATTCTTTAGCAACATTCGCAAATGATGGGGATACTATTACAAATGATCATCGAGTCTGTTCACACACTGAGATAAACAAAGATAAAGCCTGGTTACAGCTGGATTTTGGAAAACCATACAGCATAAATACAATTAGAATTCATTATAGAAATGAGGGTAAGTCTTAGTGAATAAAACAGGTATTTATAAGAATTACAATTAAGGCAATGCATAAAGATCTTTAATTTTTAAGCAGTAGATATATTTATAGTGTCTTTATTCTTTTTGTTTAAATTCAATGTTTGGTTGGCATTTTAGACATCTGGAAGCCATACAGATTCAGAGAGTTTTATATTGATATGTCTGACATACCAGCAACACAATCGAATACATCAGAAAGAACCCGCTGTTACACTGACAATACAACATATCCTGACGTGCCCCCATTTCTAATGGAGGTGCCTTGTAAACTGACAGCAAGATACCTCATTGTAGAGACTACCTACGACGCACCTGAAGATGATAATATAACAGGGGCTGTTCTTGAGATCTGTGAAATAGAAGTTTTTGGTATTAATGCATTATATTAAATTCATTACTTTGCATATTATTACTATAAAGCGATGTATTCTTGTTAAGCGTTACAGTGTATAAATGTGTAAATAAATGTTCAGGTGACACTCGATGGCTCGAACTTCGATCTCTCGAAGTTTTTTATCTCTCCAAGTAAGCTCACGGTCACAATTTTTTTTTCTTTATAACTAAGCAAATTAAATCTTGATCTCTCGAACTCCGATCTTTCGAAATTCTTGATCTCTCGAAGTAAAACCTAATTCCCGTTATACATATTATATTGTTTTTCACTCTTGATAATTCGAAGTGGTTGCAGTGTAGGGACGCGACCGATCAAGCGTATAATTATAGCTCCGCGTGGACCCTTTCTGGATGGTCGAGCGATACGTGGTAGTGTTAATTGATTGCTTCCTTCAGGGTAGATAGGTAATTTATAACTGATCTATTAATTTCAACAACTTGTGAAAGTTACCGTAAACCACTCTTTATTTAAAATATTCTATGATTAAGATAACATAATACATGTATATTAATATCTTTTTTAACGTAAAAACCACAAAAAGTTCTGTATCGTTTAAACTAAAGTAATATAGCAGAAAAAACGAATGAAATTATTATGTTAGACTATCCTTCCATATTATAAATATAAACCTCTGGCCCACAGGGGCCAAGCCCGTTTTAACATTAATTTCAATGTAACAATAAATAAAGAAAGGGGTCGAACTCTGACCCAGATAAAAAAAAATGCCAGCTCGCTTCAAAAGCCTAATAAATCAATTGTTTTAAACACTTGCAATATGCATGTTTTTTTCTTCAGAAAAGTAATGTCTAAGACACACTCATGCCGAATTTCAAGTTGATGGATTTTAAAATAGCGGAGATATACGTCATTATTCTTTCGAAGTCGCCAGTGTATTTTTACTCGGTTATTTACCGGTCCAGGGCTCACAATGGGATGTTGCCTATGACAACAGCAGTATTGCAACAAGTCAAGACACATTCAAACTTATCTTTTAACATCTCACATTAAACGCACGCTACTCACATCCTTAAATTACGATAAAATTCCTTACATACTCTCCAAACTGAACTTTTGTTCTGCAGCCACATTGACTGAAATTGAGTTTAACATTTTCAATCACAATGGCCGGTCTGGTCAGAAATTGATGTGAACAAAAATTTCTGATTTTTTTTTTAAATTTTCAATTTCTCGAACTCCTTATCTCTCGAAGTTAAATCATGGTTTCCTGAAGTTCGAGCTATCGATATTTACCAGTACTTCAATGTGTCAATATATTAACAGTGACTGTTTAAAAAGGGTAACAATTGAAATTGACACCCCGACAAAAACAGTGACAATCTCCGCAAAATTGACACCCCGAGATAACCATTGACAGCCTACTCAAATCATACTGAACCTTAAAACTTGAACTTTTTTTATTATACAACGATTGATAAACAAGTTCTACAACTTATATTAATATCTCTCGTTGGCACGGATGTTGGCGCGAGGTGGTCCTTGTCGAGGGAAGAAGCCGAAGTACCTGGAGAAAACCCACGTGTCTAAGCGGGCGACCGCCGTGCCCTTTTACATACAACCACTGTCGATCACGGGGATCAAACTCGGGTCGCAGCGGAACTGAACGTTTTAATTAATAAAAATAAGTTACTCCTTTTCTATCGTAATGACTTGAATTCTACGGCGAACCATATACGCACTATTTGTGTGCATGTAACAATTCGTAATAAGAACAAGCGCACTAAAGCTATAGAGAATGGGCCCTTTTGCAGTGCCGTTTTTATGTAAAAAAATATTTTTTTATCGTAATAATTAAGCACTGATGGATACTTCCGATTTATATGCACGCTTAAATTTACCAAAATTATTATACAGTTTAAAAAAATTAGGATTTTTGAATGCCTATAAATAATCTAAATCCGGAAAAATCGAACCGAACCTACTTGAATTTTGTCTATTTAAATCAGAGGGAGGAGACATTTAAACCAACATTGCTCTGATGGTGGATCGATTGGCGCGTTTGCAAAATTATACTTTTTGCATTATTTAAGATATTTTACGTCTGAAAAAAAATCTAATAAAGCTTTGAAGTTGTATATTACAATAGTGACCAAACAACATTCCTGACCATACAAAGATGATGGAAAGCGATTTAAAACGTGTCAATGATTTACAGTGAGCACATTTGACGAACGTTTACCTGGATAGAACCCACATGATTGTTTGAAATAATTCATTCCATGCGTGGGTTCAAACGTGGTTCACACAGATAAAAGCTGTCGCTTGTTATAGGAAAAACCTTGAAATTTTCATACATTTTTCATATTTTAGGTACCTAATGATGTACAAACTTCTTACTTTCACAGGGGTTTTCTAAATGTATAATGCGTATTTTGTCTTTTCCATAAGTTTGTACTCGGTTAGGCAGACAGTAAACAAAGGCTTTGAAATGAATGCCCGTCCTCGATTTACTATACAAAATCACGAATGTGTGCTGACCCCTACTATGTTTTAAAGCTTCGTGCTTATTATATACTATAAATTCAGCGCTAAAACTTAATTTATCTTATGGAGTAGACATCAATAGATAATGTTAGGAAAAAATATGCTTAATTTGAATCTTAATTTTTCACTTTTTACCTGGACCCATAAGTGCACTCGTCTTTTGTTGTGTTACCCATTGACAAGTATGTTGCTGACGATAATAGAACTGATAATTAACTGTGCCTAAACCAGTCCAATGTCAGCATTTAACATGAAAGTATAATAAATAAATTTACTTATAGATTGTTCTTTATTGATCACTTAAGTAAGCTTAAGTGTTGAAAAAATACTGTATTTTAGGATGCGAAGTTGGTGAATATGGCACTGATTGTAAGTCGTGCATTGGATGCCAAGTCTGTGATATAACTAGTGGTAAATGTAGATCATGTAAGTCATTTATTTAACCAAAATATGTAGATGATAATTTTAATTTTTTTTATCGATGTATCGAAATTAAGATAATGTATGCAAATAAAATGAAGAAATAATATTGAATGGCCCATCAAATATTTTTACCTTATTTTTAATTGAGATAAATATACTTTTCTATGTGTATGTCTATGAGTACAGTATGTGTGTGTATGAATTGAAATGCTTTATGTGTATCTATTATGATGTTAACTATATCATTCTGTTAGCTTATTTAATACTGCATCTCTCAACTTATAGCACAATTTTAAAAATTGTTATGTTAAATATTACATATTTAATTCTTTTGGATAATGCATTGTAATTATTTGATTTGATTTTAAAATCATACGATTTCAAACAAAAGCGGTGCAAATTTAACAAACTCATTTTATTTTCTTCTTTTCTTTGTAGATGCGGAACTGTGCATGCTTTCTACTAGCAAATATTACATATAAATATATTAAATATATCATAACATTGTTGTTTCTCCTAAATATATAAAAAAAAATTCGAGATAGTTTTGTATTTTGTAAACATTCTTCTCTTTTCCAGAGTAAAAGTTGAACCTATTTGATTAAAATACGAAACAGTAATGTTATTCAATAATCGTATAAATGCATTATAAACTATTATTGCAATATGATTACAATGTATTTTATTGGGTTTGACATTTTTGAGCCAATCATTTATTTCTGATACATTAGTTAATTTGTAGAATTAAAGATATCCAAGTGCATGTTACAAAGAATTGGACGCATTGATGGCAGTGAAGACAACCAAGGCTATCAAAACCTATCTTTTATCGATTTTAAAAAAGAACCATCGCCCTATTTGCTTTCCTGAACGCATAAGCCATGACAAAAAGTTATTTCTTTTATATTATACATATTTTCAAGACCTGTTAATCATACCAATGTTTTTCTCCTCTTTTTCACTTAAAGAAAACTAAAATTTCTGTAAACATATATATTTCTTAAATTGAAAACAGAATTTGGATGACTGATTCTGTTTTGGAGATATTTTTATACAACTTCCCTTGTGTTTTTATATTAACTGATTTTTTTTTTCTTGTTATTCCAAATCAAAGAAGCACTGCCCACCCGTACAAGAGTATCCATCGGCCCATCTGATACAAAGTTTCATTTCTCAGTCCAATCATTGAAGGTTTGTAAACTGTAATTTCTGTTTTGTTGTAAGAGTTTTTCCCCAAATATTTCAGGAACGGTAACTATTTGTTGCATAAAATCAAAATACCTCTCTTTTGATATCAAGAAAAAGGTGCTTGTCAGCCAAATTAGGCGCCAATTTTACTTCTTTTTTCATCCGTTGCTGTCTTACTTGAAACAAAAAGTGTCCGACTCTTCGAAAAAAATAATGCACCCTCGTCGCTTTAACATGTACACGTTTGTAAACGGGATGTCACATTATTGTAATGAGTTTTATATTGACTCTAGTTATTTACATCCCGAAATGGTTGTTCAGAAAATGGTTGTTCAGGCTCAGGGTATTGTATCTGAGAAATGTTATCTGCAATGATTTGGATTATATAACACAAGTGTAACATGAGACGTAGTTTCTTCTTTTGTACAATGTTTGATGGTTAATGTTATCTACCACGTTTTGAGGAAATAAACAACATTGAAAAAAGAAATAAAAAATTGAGTTGTTTACGTGATAATTGTGAATATTTTCTAATTTTTTTTCTTTAGAAACATCCTTGCATGTGTATAATTTCACTGGGACATTTATTTTATGAAAAAATACATCGTTTTTTCTCAATAAAACACTATTTTAATGACACAAAATATTGTAGCAGTAAAGATATTAATACAAATTGGTTTCATATGATCTCCATCTGAAGAAATTACGTTTCTAAGGAATACTGATCGGCTGTATCGATAACCATCCAATGACCTGTTGTAAGAAAACAATAGAAATTGAATACGTTATTCGTGAATTGCTTTGATAGGTCGAAACTTGATGATTATACAAAATTTACACAAAGACTCCGAAATACATAAAAGTACATAAGGAATGAAAAATCCGATCCAAAAATGCATTAAAATAAACCACTATTATAATAAATTTCAGCAATTTAACGTTAAAGCGTTTAAACTTAACTTTGAAACGTTGATGAAACTTTGGAACGTTGATTATCAACGTATTCGCTCAAAGACGCATTTAATAGTATTGATATCTATTCGATTTACAAATCATTTGGATCAAAAATAATTTTTAGAAAGCTTTTAATAACCTTGTTCTAAAGTACATGTTTGTCTTCAAGTGCACTTCCTGTGACGTCACATTTAACCAACTCTGTTGGTTATCCAAACTATATTGGAAACCTAATCCTGGGAAAGCCGAATTTACCTGTACAACGTCACCACTGACCCTGCAAAATGAAGTCTAGGTATTTAAAGTAGATATATGTGCAGTTATCGACTTTCTTTGTATACCTGAGCGATTAATGCAGGAAATCGTTTGCCTGGATTTATTTATTAATAAAAAATAAATCTAATTGTTTTATTTTGACACTCGACTTGAACAGAACGTCTGCAAAAGAAAAAAAATACAGTAATTTCTAACTCTATGTGTAATTGATTTAAGGCTGTTTTAACTATTGCATTTAACTAGTTGGTTTTAATAAAGGAATCTATTTACACTTGAACAGAATTTAAAATAAAAAAAATGTTAAACAACTGTGTCCCAGCAATTGAATATATATTCGATTCAAGAGGATGTTAAAAAGTCGAAAGGCAGTGCGAGATAAATTGCTGGTTGATATTAGAGCTGTTTCTTGTATTCGTTTTAAAAATATAACAAAACAGTTTTAACTGTCAATTGCGGCAACTTGTGTTTCAATAATTGGATAAAACAAAAGTTTCCAATTGTAACATTTCACTTTAATAGCTTAATTAATAATGTAATACATGTACCCTTCACTACAAGAACACCAATAATTGCAAATACATGTACAGGTGGCAAACAATCATTTATGCTGCGTTGCACTTTGGTTATTTATGTTTCGTCGAGGTCAAACAATATTTATTAGCTACGACATAGCGGTCCAACAATTGAGTTTTAGACTGGCAGACCGGCCAACATCAAGTTTACAGGATACGTTGATTAAACATTTGTTGGACTGGTAAGAATTATATAGGCAAATATCTTTAATGTTATGCCCAAAAGCTCTGTATCATTTCATTACAAACAACGATACCTTGCTCCAGGTACGGGGACACGATACTTGATGCCCATGCCGTCAAGTCTAGGGAACTCCCTCTCTGCTAAAGCTTTTGAAAACGAAGCCCACTCCTTATTTGTTTCCATGATCCGCCTCTGTTTGTCTGGAATCCGCTCCCACTCTGACTTGTGCCAGGCACGTTCAGCCAATGCGAGCATGCGTGGAAACATCATCTCGTGAAGTTGCTGGGATGTCCGTATGGTTTCCGTCCAAACTTGACCTTGTATGCCTTCAATTATGTACATTTATTTTTTAAGAGCAGGCACTATGTAATGGTGAAATTATCTTTTTAAAACCATGTTTTAGTAAAAGTAATTCACTTTGACCAGTCCTCAATATATACATACAACAGTTAACCATACCAATGATGTTCTCCGGTTTCTCTAACTTTAGACATTTATTGTTTGGACATATTCGATCCTTGGTTAATGTTTGACCATCCCTCGACTTGTCGGCATTATAGAATATATTGTCAGGGATATATCCAAAGGTCTTTCGAGTATCAGTGAAGCGGGTAGCCCAGTAATATCCCCTCTCTGCCGGATCTGGTTCATATGGATGGTCAAAATAAAGATGTGTGGCATGGGACAGAACTACCTGTTTAGAAACAAAAGAAAAAAAAATACTGTTGAGTCATTTAAATTCATGGGGGCCAATTTGAGTGGATTGGGAGGGGGTTGCTTATACGTTCGGGGGGGGGGGGGGGGGGGTTAATATCGTAGATGCGTCGGTTTTCATTTTAGTAACAAACTCCACGAATTCTAAAGCTTCCACAGTAATTCTGCATGTAAACACGCACACAATTTTAACTTAGTACCTTTCGGTAAGATTCAAAATGTCCTTGATTTAAAGTAAACGTGCAACAAAAGTAGCAAAATACTTCAGCATAGTTGTCGCAAAAGTTTCATTTTTGTATTATGCTTTGGAAAATTAACAGTAAAATTAACAATGCAGAGAGCAAACAGTACACAAACACTTATTTTGATCATGCAATGATCGAAGCTTATAAATCCACGTGTAAGTATAATTGGTGCAAAACTGCTGATTTTAAATAGTTCAAACACATATCACTTTACACTATATTTTCAAATCCGTTTCATATCACTTTACACTGGGGGTTTTTTTTTATTTATTTTTTTAATTGAAATATACCGATGCATTTCGGAATACATAATTGATAAAACAAGAATGCATTTTCTTATAATGTTACAATATACAAATTGATAAAGATATGACAAACAAACCTTGTATCCTGCCTTGACTAGTTTATAAGCTTCTTATAATGTACAATGAACAATGTACGTAAGATATCTAAGTTGATGAGGCTATGACACACAAACCTTGTATCCTGCATTGGCTAGTTTATAGGCTTTGTCCCCGTGTCCTCTCTCCCAAAGGTTGTCCCAATTATACGCTATGATATTCCTAACAGAACAAAGATTTTCATATTTTTATTTCTTAAATTATACCTGTATATTACTAGTATGTCACTAACATGAATTCTATTTCGATTTTTAAATTGATTTTGCGGTCCAAACACTATACATTTTAAAACAATATTGATAGTGTTTATATTTTGGTTAAAATGTCTACCTACTGATTGGTTGGAAATGCACTGATATTATAAAGAGCGTTTCCTTCTTTGAGAGCATCTGCCCAGACCGCCATATGCAATCCTTCATCATTAGTTAGATTTGACATGAAATGAGCAAAGTATCTCTTAAGTGTGGCGGTATCATTGATGCCTTTCTTCGATAGAAACTTTTTGCATTCCGGAGATTCTTTCCAAGCTCCCTCTACTTCGTCCCCTGAATGTGATGAAATATTTTGAGACAATGTTTAGATTTGTTGTAATTTAATAGGATTGAAAAATCTACCTTTAGGAGAACAATTCTCGTGCGATTAAAAAAAAAGCTATATAAAAAGCAATGATTATTTCTATTGTCATTCTAATTTATTTAGACCTCAAGCAAACACAAATACATGTATAACAACAAAAGGCAAAATGATATATGTTCAAAGGCTGAATGTCTTGATGCATCTCAATAAGTGACGTAATTAGATGACGAATAAATACTGCTGTTGAATTCATGCAAATATTAATAGCATTATCAGAAAACCACTGCACTGTTAAATATTGTGTTTTGTCAGCAAAATCTGTCAGCAAATATTTATTAGCTTCAACCTCGTTTCCAATTTTCATGTACTTCCGGTATCTTGCCTCCAATGCTTTGATACCTGCACGACAATGCCCTGGCATGTCAATCTCCGGTATGACTTGAATATACCGGTCATTAGCATATCTTAATATTTCCTTATAGTCCTCGATTGTGTAAAATCCGGAACCAAGACCGTTTTTTGAAGATCCGGATCCCAATTGAGGAAGACTGCACGTGTCTTCGTTCAGGTCATGACATCTTCTCGAACCAATCTATTGAAATTTATTCATTTAGCATTGAATAACATTATGCAGATTCATTTTATTTTGTCCTCTATTTCTTTCCCTCTTAATTAACATAGAAAAAAATTCCATGAAATTAGTTAGAAGTTATGTGGTTCCGAAGTACACTTAAAGTATGCTCAAAACAAAATACCAAAAAATCGGGCATTCATCTATAGTAAAAAGCAGTGCTCATGTAGCTCGGATAACATCAGTTTGTATATGTAATTGCGTCATTTCTTGTGTTGTATTAAGAAAAAAAAAGTATATATCAAATGACAGTCGTCCGGTAGATAACAGCCAACCAGGCTTTTACTTTTAAAACATATTAACTATTTGAATACAGTGGATGTTTGTCGTTTTTAAATGAAAATGATAGATGACAGACACCTTGGTTCGAGAACACATCTACATAGTTTAACATATTCAGTATATACCTCTGTAAGCTCAGGTATACCGGGAATTTCCAACCTCCAACCCTCGTCCTCCGTCAAATGGAAATGAAATTGGTTTAATTTGTACATCGCCATTGTCTCTAGTATTTTCAGAATCTCCTCTTTTGAAAAGAAGTTTCGACCTACATCCAAGTGCATCCCCCTGTAGGCAAATCGAGGCTGGTCTTTTATTACACACAACGGAAATGATTTCCCGTCTTGATGTATACTTTTTAATGTCTGATAAGCATAAAACATCCCTGCCTTTGCCCTTGCAGACACCGTAATATACTGAGAACTTATTTGGATCAGATAAGCCTCGTTTACAGTTGTTGAGACGTTCAACGGATTCAAATCATGTTGTTCTGTTATATCAATAAACTTTTCCTGTGGTTTTGTACTCCGAATTGTCAATCCAAAGTGCTCTAAATATTATGAAATAAAGTGTTTAACTTGAAGGCAAAGTATATATTTAATTCATTTTATTTCATTTTCTTGGTATCACTGGTCTATTTTACTTTTAAATGTTTCCTTGCTCATTTCGATGTTAATTTGATTTTCATTAAAAACGTTTAATCTATGTTACCTGCAATTAGTTTGGCAACTTGATAATATTTCGTTGAATTCACTACAGTCCACGATGAATCAACTTTTACGCTGCCACTTTTCATGTTCATTTCAACTGGTGTTGGGATTACAAGTTTTTCAGAAACATTGGAGACTGCCAACTCATCATTTTTCTTAAATCTGAAAAAAAATCCAAAGAAATGAATTAATTACATGCACGTACAAGTATACTGACAAAGCTTAAAGAAAAATATTCTTCAGGGCTATAAAACACAGGATAACTGAAAAAAGAGAAGTTAAAACAATAAATTATGGCTCAGTAATTATCCCACACACGCCTTTTTGAGGAGCACACATGCAAAAGTTACCCTATAATTTATTCTTCATGTTGATACATGTAACTTTATTTCATAACATTCTTTTTTGGATAAGGAATATTCCTTGACCTCTGTTTATACCTTGATTCTGGGGTAAAGGGAGACCAACCATCATCAGCATACCGTTGATACTGTTCCGGTCTCTCGAAAGGTCCCACAAAGGTCAGAGTGTCCCCCTGCGTGGATTCGATATCCCTAGATGTAAGTCCCTCCGCCCAAACATACCAGTTCGGCATCGTATCCGTTTTGGCAGACTGCCAATATTTCATTACCAATTTGCACTCAACAAAATCATGCGACTCCATCCGAAAATTTCTTTCGGGGCACAACTTGCACAAACTTCCGGCTACATGATACAGCCGCATTTTACAGTTGTGAAGTTTAAATCCTTCCTCATATGGATATTCATTTGGTTGAACGAGTCGTATTGCGTAGAAATAAATCTCCCAATTGTTGTAGGCAATTGTAAGATTGCCTGTGTTTTTTATTGTTATTTTCGCTGTAAATGTTTTCCGCTTGTCAACGAAATTGCTTATAACGTCATATCGTATTTCAGCATTTTATGCAATATAGTCTATCAAACTTTGGTCAGTTGAATTGTAAACAATGTCCGAGTTTGCTTGTAGATTTGATATAAACACCACTAGAATATATAAAAAAAAATGTTTTTTAAAGAAACAAAAGACAATACTACAAATAAAATATACTATTGTAAAAGTTAAACATCTAACCATAAATCCTTTTTAATCTGGCAGACGTGACTAAATGGAAAACCTGTATACACTTTATTTATCAAAGAAAATGAGGCCTGATAATAAAATTGTTATTTATTACGAATAAGGTAAAAGGCAAATGACCAAATCGAGAAAAAAGACCTCCTTTCAAAAGCATTTAGATAAATCTGTTTATGCAGATACTATTTTCTTACAATTTTATAATGAAATACTAGACATTTAATAAATGCACATAACTTTCTATAAACAACTGGATAAAAGGCGGGAATATGAATTTAAAATAGTATAAATGTTGTCTAATGGATTAAGCACGAAATTAAATTCATACACTTGGTTTTTGGAAATTTGATTTAATTAACGCTTCTATACAGTTACTTTGGCAAGAGGATAGTGAAAACAGTGTTTGGACCTACATGCAAGCCATTACAATACTTAATTCATACTTGCAAAAATTCAATATGTTCGATGCAATGTACATGTATTTACATGTAGAAGCACTGTTTTTAAAGGAAACTAGTTTTGAAATACTTTGAAGTTAGACAGATTTTATTTTATACGAACTGTTTAAATTTTGAAGACGTTCGTATTCCACGCCATACCAAAGCGCCATTTTTACAGCGGTAGCTATTGTAATCAAGGGCAGACTATCAGCGATAAAAAAAAAAAAGAACCAGTACTGCGGTAGTACTGCTTTATTATTTGTTTGTTAAAAATTGCTTGATATTTTTTTCCAGAAATGTGTCGATTACTGATCAGAATGCATCCTAGAGTTAGGTGGCTTTAATTCTATCTTGAAATATTATGTTCGTTTTTATAGGGTTTTCCGTCTATATCTTAGATTGTTTGCCGCAAAAGCCCAAGCATTTATATATGAAAAAAATATGTGTAACTATTCAAATACAGCTATGAACCTATATGCTATGCGAATTTACATCTCGTTTATTTTAAAATAAATACTGTTTAATCAAATCAACTTCCATCAGTACTTTAGTATTTTGATCATGTATGAAATATCCATTCAAGAATGTTAACTTTTGTTTGGTTGCATTATTTATTGTAATAGCAGATTATCAAATTTGCAAATTCAAAGTAATATGTGTACCTATCAATATTTGAAAAAACTTTCAAAATGGTGCGTGACGTAAAATAAAATATTCCTAGGAACAAAAAAAATATTACAATAACAAACTGTCAACCATTTCAAAAATCCATAAAATGAAATACAAATTCAGATCAGAGTAAATCATTGATTCCAATGAAATGCATGATACATACCTGCAATAGTTACGAAGTAAAGCATCGGGCAGTTTTTCTCCATTTTAATCCCCATTCCTTTCCATATTCATTACACAGTGCAGTGGATATTTAAATAGAGGAAGGTATGCAGTAACAACAGGAACAAGTGTCATTTATCTTAGGAATGTCATGTTGTGAAGCATGTTGTCTTACTAAATATGACTTAATGCATTCCTCCATGACAGAGGACAAAGATTAACAAGCAACAGCGGTATGTGAATGTCGTTTGGAAGATGAATATCTGTGTCACTAAGCGAAGCATACAAACGTTTAGTCGTTCGTTATACATTCACATTTTTGATAAGATATTTATGTTTCAATAAGTCCTGTTTATTGTTACATATTTCATTATTCAGTGTTGTATGACAACGGAAATTCTTTAGAAATTGGTTAAACTATACATGCGTTACGAGGGTCAATCAAAAAATACGAATACTTTGGTCATAGCTATGTTACTTAACGTCATATCATTACTAAATTTGGTAGACATAATTTAACAATAGTTTCAAACAATTTGCAAGAAAAAAAGTAAATAAATTCCTTTATTTCTAAGAATTATTTAGAATCTAATCCTGCAAAAACGAGGTCACGGCGCACGGTCACAATTTGTGTTACTGTAAAACGAGAAAATTTGGCGCATACGTATTTTAGCGCAAACGCAAGTGCCAGTACATTAGCGCACTTATATTTTAACGCATGCATCTTTTCTTTAAAAAAGAAAACAAAAAATTTTGTTGTTTGATAAAAGATCACGCCCAAAATTTAGTTCTGTTTTCACTCAAGCACGTGAACACAACTGACTTTGATTTCTATCTCGCATGAACGGTAAACTGTCGTTGAGAACAATACACTTACTTTTGTATAAATCATCAGTAGATAGATATGAAAACTTCATTTATTGGCGATGATGTGTAATTTTTGTTTGTAAACAAATTTGAGTTATCGGACTTTGAATTTAACGTGTCGACTTGGATAACACTAGAAGAGTCCCGAAACTAAAAGTGAAATCGAATGCTACATTTACCATGAGTTTCGATCACCATGAGAAAATCTTTTTCACAGTAATTTTACATTTAAAAAACACAAAAATAGGTATCGTCTTGTTTTCTTTATATCCACTAATCAGAGATCAAAGAAATTATGATCAATCATGTATTGTCAGCGTTAACGATCGCCACGCTTAAGTTCTTTATTCCTTCAGACAAATGTCTCATAGGTTATACATATGAACATATACATATTAAATAAACAGTAAGAAAAACAAAGTGCACATAATCAATTTGGATAATTCACATGGAGAGTGTGTTGCTTGTTTGCATAACATAAATATTTACCTAAATTACACAGTTCTTTATTATTAGAGGTAGATAATAACTGAACAAGTTGCTGTCCTTTAAAAAAGGACTACAATACGTGGACCATTTGTATGTGTTTCCAACGAAAACGTGAAAGCCTTAAGGTGTCATAACTGTATTTCAAAACATGGCTTAGCCAAAATAATTCCCGAATTTTCCTTTGAATTGGGAGCGTTTCCGCACGCGACAGGAGCTGAATTTTTTTATGAGATGAAAAACAATGTGTAAGAGGTCTAGCTATCCCATTTTTGTAATAATGCGAGGTCATTTGAATCTTTAATGCTTGTTGTTTCCGGAGGGGGTGAAAAGGCCCGGGCTTAATTTTCAAGCACATGTGTAACCGAGGTAAACAAAGTATCACGCCTTGCTGGATGCACGTGTGTATTTTGCTAGAAAATTGTAAATGAAGCGTTGTTTAAAAAGATGTCAAGAGGATTTTCTCCAGAAGTTCGTTTTGAATTTTTAATCTGTATGTACATGTAAAGTTGTGCAATTTTGGTAAGAATATATAGTAAAATTTAATACTGTAGTGAAACCTTAAGATTATCAGAGATTCCACCGACTCTAGCCCTCTGCTTTTAACCACTAAATTTGTACGTTATATTACGTATACATGTATGTATATATGCCCTGACTTTTTATCTCAGAATTTAAAGGATTCATACTTCTAAAATAATTATGATCTATCTATGAATGAAGTTTGCATGTATAGTATCAGGCATTCGGTGAATTCTACTATTTGCGCACACAATACGATTCGCACTACTTTGTTAACTATGCAGTAACGGCTTTGTGTAAATGAAAAATTTCATATTTTGATGCATTTTTCTTGAGATTTTAACTTTTATACAGTGACATAATTATTCAATCATACTTAAATGCTTAAAAAATTTAATCGGGAAGTTCTCTAGCCTCGCCTACTATAAAAGTAAAGTTACATGTGTATTCGGAAAACAACAAAACATTGCAAATTATGCTAGGTGATGCATGTTGTAGTTTCGGCTTAACATTAACTTATTTCATAATACTGATAGTTCATATCATATGCCAATCATTTCTTTAAACGTATACTTTGTTTCTGTACTGATTTGTATTGAACATAATTGTGTGTGCATATGGCACGGAATCCCGATCCCGATTCAGTTAAACGTGTGCTAGCCTGGTTCCCTTAGCTACCCATTACGCACAGGAACCTGGCTAGCTCATGCGCAGACTGAATTTTCCCCATAGCATCCGGTTTAACCTCGCTTATATATTTTCTGCGTGGACCTCAGGGTCCACGCAATAACTTTATAGACATTTGGTTTTCGTGACTAGTATTTTTTATTATACTTATCTATTAAACTACGAAGGTGATGGACAAATAAGTCAAAAAAATGAAAATCATCTTCAATTACATTTAAGTTGCAAGATTCACATTTTCGACAATCACGTGTTAAATTATCATACCTCCCTGTTTCAATCTTTAAGTCATGTGAGGACAACCGTAAGCGTGTAATTAATTTACGATAGTTTACATGAATTGGTTTCTTAAGGTAAACCTGTAAACAAAAATGATCAACAACGTGTTTATATACTATACATTTTGATGCATTGCTTAATAACATTTTCACCTCGAGGCGCTAAATGGCAGTGGCATGGGGAGAAGCCCAATTTTCAAGGTGCTAATGAGAGATACTAAAAAGCATTTAAAACTGAATTAATCAATCCATGTTTAGGCACCTATACTCGATAACCCATACCGTTTACCTGTGTAAGTTGTTTAAACAAACAGAACCGACAGCATCTGAAATTTAAATAAACACTTCCAAATAGCCTTAAAAATGGACTGACGTTATTGTTTTGCAACTTGAAGAAATTTAATACATAATTTAATACATATAAAACAAACTTTGGCGCACTATTAATTTTAGCGCTCAGAGGCAGTTGCGCCAAAGGCGCTACAAATTTGTAGTGCGCCATATTTTCTCGTTTTACAGTATGTCAACAATAAACCATATAATGTTGAAAGTAATATATCTATAAATTGGGCTTAAAACCAAATAATATTGAAACCTCGAATTAAGTTTTGTCTTGGTATTCTATGTTCCAAATAATGACGGGAAATATTGTTTTGTCGAACAGATATTAGTAACTAAAGACAGATAGTCCTCTTTAGAATTGACTAAAAACATCGACGTCGCCGGACGTCACGGCGCAACGAGAGGTACAAACAAAATGGATTTAACCCAGGAAAAAGCCGACACAAGCTGTAAAAATGCTCAATGGTGCAAAAAATAACACAACAATTATTTGCAAGTTTGTACTTAACTGTAAAAAATTTTGTGGGGGTGGTGGTCATTGTATTTTGAATATAAAACAGTCCTAAAGAGAGTAGAATATCTGTAAATATTTGGTCAAAAAATAAGTAACGTCAACCGACGTTCAGGGTTAGCGTTATCAAGAGATAGAAGGTTAGAAAATGAAAACTTTGAAGAACTAACTTATGATTCTCGAACAAATGTGTGCAAATGAGATGTTAAGTGGTTCAGAGCAATTTTAAATTGTAAGGAGAAAGGCACAAGAGACTAAGCGTGATAAAAGATGGGGTGTATCTATAAACTGTGTGTGTTTAATATTGACGTCATGTTTTGAACGTTACCGTGCGCCGTGGTGACAAAACATGTTGTTTTTAAAAAGGGGTAACAGAAATACCGTTTCATCAAATGGACTAAAACTTCGCATATCAATAACATAAGTGTTGGTGCACAGATTAATCTGTTAAATATGACTTTCATGAAAAATATATGATATACAGCCACATTGTCTTCGTATCTTTTGATTGACCCTCGTATATAGAAAGTGCATGTTTGTTTATCTCATGGAGAAACGTGTTATTAGGTCCAGTGATGAGCCTGTCTGTTCTGGGTCGTAAAATATAATCACACACTCCTCCCGCCGACCACGGTGCGTCAGATCATCAGTATGGACATTGATCGCGTTCACCTAGTAAGATTAGAATGTTGTAGCGCAGTGTCCGTGTGTATAAAATGTCATACATGAAACTGCTATAACCTAAATAAAACAATATACTTTTTGTCTCCTCTTTTTATACAGATTGGAAAACGGGCTACTCCCCATGTAGAGGAGGATACTTTCGAAGTATAAGACCATGGGTAAGGCACCCGTCAGGTGTAGCATGTTGGGAAACATAAGATCCCTATGATCAATAAAATGAATGACACTAGGACTTAATTTGCAGTCGAGTCTTTATAAAAGTGGCAATCATTGTATCCAAAATAGGGGTTTTTTCTTCCGTTTATGAATATATTATAGCAAAAGCTTTCAACTCTGTGATAACATTGGAATTACTTCCGAATTATTGCCGCACGCTCTTTTCAATTGACAGTTGGATTATTGTAAATATATAGAGATAAATGTTACCTGCACAGTAAAAAAGTTTGTCCTTTAATGAAATACAACACGACATTTTACGTTGACGGTAATTGATCATGAATAATGAATTAGCTCCCCCCCCCCCCCCCCCCCCGTGTGTTTTTAAACACACGAACTTCTATGACACTAGAAAAATTGTTCCCTTTAACACCGGGTTAAATGTGACATAAGCATTGCTGTCCAAAAACTTTTGAACACATACTGAAAACATCCAGTCTCAAGATAAAACATGTACAGTATTGCAAAAAAAAACAACAACAAAAAACCCCACAATATTTATATCCTATTTGTGAATGGCACTCAGGTGAGAATAAGTGCTATTCATTTTGTTTAACGGTTTTAAATCTATACAATTCCCGTCATCCCATTCGTATATATGTAGAAAAAAAAAGTAAAATTGGTATAACAATGATTTGTATCACATTTATTATTATTGATTGCCTGTTTTGTTTAACTTAGGGAGGTCAAACTGTACACATTTTTTCTAACTTTGTGTTAAGTATCTGCATAAAGAACATTTCTACCAATAAACTCAGGCCTCGGAAAACGGGTCACACCAGGCGCCCGCGTAATTATTTCCAAGATAAACGATCTATTATTTGTGAAATTTATGTATTGAAAACCCACACTAATAAGGAAATCAAGTCCTTATTGTTGTTTTTTGAAAAACCATCGTCTCAAGCCACGATCCGCACACAATGTGGCTCATGAGATGGAGAGGATCAAAAGAAGATAATTATACAATGTGTTGTAGTTCACGAATGAGACAGGATAATACATATATATATATATATATATATATATATATATATATATATATATATATATATATATATATATATATATATATATATATATATACATATTCACAACTGCGAAGCACGAGTTAAACATTCTGTCTCCCGAGTGAAATAACATCTATATCTAACTACAAAACATTGAATTTACTGTTTATTACCTTTTGTTAGTTCTTTGTTGCCGTTGTTATGTGCCTCTTGTTGATGCTATTCGAAACAATATTGCGCGATAAATATAAATCCATAAATAGATGCAACAAAACTGACTTATACAACTTAACATCTTTTTTAGATAACATGAAAAGGAATATTGTCAACGCTTTATAAAACTTGATTTGGATAAAATACAAAATCCATATTGATTTAAAGCGTGTAATGAATTTAAAATCATGTTAGTTACAAAGTACAAATAAAACGATCTTAAGGAGAGAAGTAATTTCAAGCGGCAAGGTTGAATACTGGAGGTTACATCTCTTCTGGCATTTTTTTGTTTCTTAATTTTATAAGATTTGTGCGTTTTCGTGCGTTTTTTATAACCTTATACTTTTTAAAATAAATTAATTGCGCTCGTTGTTTGTCTTGTTATTTTTGTTCCAGTTCTTCAAGACTTCTTTGATATACATGCGCTTTTTCAACATTATTTAATTATCTTACTTAAATATATAACCATCAAAATAATGGAACAAATATTGAGGACTACATTGCACCATTGAGCTTGGCATTCCATTATATTATGGATGCCCAGAGGCAAAGTTGCTGATGAACTTGACTTATTGGAAAAAAACCTATGTTATGAAACTCTAGCATGACCTGTCTACTCAATCAGTTTTGGAAAGCTACAAACTAGTTTGACATTTTCATTAAACAACGTAGCATCTGTTTGAAGCAATTATCATTTATTATGTATTTCGAAATCACGTTTCAACAATATTGCCGTTAAATATGTTCAGTGAAGGTTATAAGCGTCTGCTTCAATTAGTCGACAGCTTATAAATGTGGCATTTTCTACGTTGTAAAATCGTTTTCATTTCATAAAGTCATAGAGACATATACATTATGGCAGTAAACAGGCTTTTTCTTCTGCTGGTTATAGCGTTTGAAGTGTCTGCAAACCAACAATCTGTAAGTTGTGATATATACAGTATTTATAAGCAATCGTGTTTTTTCGCTTTAGTAGCACTTGTTAAACCATGTATACATTTTTTTACAATTTGTTCGTCGAAACATATCAATTGTTAACTTTCTCATAGCTAGAATGTTTATTTAAAAAAGGATTAAATAGTATGCTCGATTAAAAACACATTTTGAACATTTTGCCAGGCACAACGTTGTACACAAGGGTGTAATTAGTAACGTAAAAAAACGAAAAGGAATTGTCGTTGAAATAGAAAAAGTTCTCGTGTTTCTTTTGTACATTAACAATGAAAAAATTAACCATCTTTTGTGTCTTTTTTGCATTTTTAAAGATTTTTCTTTCTTGAAACTGTGTAGGTTAACTTTAAAAACAAATATGTCACGTTTTATGTAATGCATGTAACAAACTGAAGTTTTGAAAATGGCATTGTTGTGACATGATTATAAACTGACATTTGATATCTGTTTACATGTATCCCGCTGATAAATAATTTGATTAGTTCTTGTTGTGTTTCATTACTAAGTAATTTTTCTAACGATTATTTTCCGCAGTTTATATTCCTTCGAATTGTTAAATTGAGTTTAAAAAACTATGGATTGGAACTTAGAAATGACCTATGTAGTAGATACATGCATTATTGATTATAATTCTTTTTTTGGATAAATTGACTCTAATTGTATTTTAGAAAGCGGAAGTTGTGCGCAGACTCGAGAAACCCGCTCTACAAACCTTGGCGTTGAGTGCTTCCCCAATTAACGACACACTGTCTGCCCGTACCGGAGTGTTCATCGGCCCATCCGATACACAGATTCAATTCTCTGGCCAATCAATGAAGATTAATAAAGGTTTGTAAATTGTCATTTCTGTTTAGTTGTAAGATGAGTATGAGTCGGCCCCCTACAATTTCTTTTCCAAATATATTAAGAACGTAAGCTAATTTCTTTACACTTGTTGGATAAAATCAAAGTACCTTTATTTTGATATCAAGAAAAAGGGTCTGGTCACTCAAATTAGGGACCAATATGGCTCTTTTTATCCATTATGATAGTTATTATACTTGAAGCAAAAAAGTGCCTGATCATCTGAATGAAAGTAGCGCCTTCATTTTCAGATCATGTTTAGTTGTCAAAAACTAAAGTCAAGGTCTTATTTCACATTATACAAAAAGATGCAAGACCTTATCGTTGCTTGCAATAAGATTGTGTTTTGTGTCTGTAGTTCAAATTTAAAAGATTTAAGTAAAGATATATCTAAATAGTTGGAAAACAGAGGAGGCTTTATCTTTTGTATATTTGTGTGTTTACATTGTACACTGTTTTTGTTGTGGAAATACCTTAAATAAGATAAAAAGAGTGAAATGTTTATTAGATACAAAAAAAAAGTTACATTGTAAAATAAAAGAAAAGAAAATTAATGTTTCAAATATTTTTTTTAAGGGTAATTCATGTAGAATTAATATCATCATTTTGCAAATATAAGTGAAATAAAGGAAATATTTAGACCCATTTACAAAGTGTCGTGTAATTAACCTTGTACTGATACATGTGTATTTCAGAGGAAAACGACGTTTTCTCGGTCCGTCTAACAACCACTGAGTTTAACTTGGAGGCTAACAGCCCGTTTGGCTCCCGGATGCTGAAAATAAAGTCAAATTCAGCAAAAGAAGTCATGAGGATTTTGTTCAATCTGAACTCAAATGCACGTAGAGAAACTAAATTTCATTTGAACAACTGTAAACTTGAAATTGAAAAGCGTGAGAATGGTACCCAAACAGAATACAAAGCTAGAGTGGAGAATTGTGCAGATGAAGATGGATTTGAGAAGTATTTTGTACTCGATCTTAACTTCAAATCAGGAGACGCATCCCAGATATATTCCAAAGACATTCACGGTCAGGATATTCAACGAGTTAGCAAATATTTCAAATACGCAAAGACATATTATACCAGCACCGACAGAGATACATATTACACCATCCTAAATAACCCTGCACTGGAAGCTGACGAGATTACTATTACAAACTTTCACTTCACTGTTTCATCTAAATCGAATCCTTCTCTTTTTAGTGATGATCTTTATTCTACCTATTACTGGAACTACTATATCTGAATACAAATACCATTGTAAAAAGCATCTCAGCTCAGATAGGTAGTCTTACATGTATCTGGGGAAATCCTCAATTTAAACATGTACAACAAAAATGCATTTATAATTAAATAAAGTTTGATGCTTCCAACAGTTTGTTTGAGCCCCTTTAGATATGCTGCAGCTTTATTCATATCGCTCAAGTGTTATTATTATTCTTTCATGTAAAATACTGAAATCTGATTGGTTGAGACGCAGTTGATAATACGTTCTATTACCCTCAGCGTTAGAAACACACTTGACAACGGGTAACACAACCAATTGTTACATGTGCGTAAATTATGCGCGTACAGTTCGCCATAGAGTTCACGTCAATATAAATGCAGTAAAGTTTTCTTTAAAATGGAGACATTCAGTATAATAAAATAAATAGTGCCTGTTTGGGAGGGGAAGAGTTGAAATTGACACCCTTCGCGTTGGTTGACAATAGTTTTCTCGGGTTGTCAATTTCAACTCTTACAGTTCCAAACAGGCACTTTTTATATAATGCTCTAATTTTGATTTGAAAATGTAAAACAAAAATGCATTTATGGTTAAATAAAGAATTGATGCTTCCAACAGTTTGTTTGAGTCCCTTTAGAAATGCTGCAGCTTTATTCATATCGCTCAAGTGTTAATAAACTAATCTTGATATAAACCATCAGAATGCTGCATTCTATATCACACTGCTTCATTTTTAAGATTTGAATTATATTACCAGTTTATATAACATGCTATTTATAAACATATCCTCTTCTATTCTTCCGGGCGTTATTACATGAACTCAGATTTCTCCAGATCAAACCAATTTCATAAATCACACACGTAGCATCGTTTTTGAATGAAGGGGGGGGGGGGGGTAGTCTCATTGAAAAATGTTGACAAACCAAAATCATTGTTTTTTCTTTAAAAAATTCTTTAAATTCTTTAAATTTCTGTGAAGCTCATTTCTCATATTTCAAATTTATTGCCCATGTTATAAGAGTTCCGTCGGTATAAACGGTATTTTATTAGTTTGAATACTTTATTGATAAGTCACAAAATAAATAAAAACAACTGTTAGTTTTAACAAATAAATCAATTGCCCAGTCAATTCGGATGCAGAACAGCAATGCAATCATTTCATAAAATTGTCTAGCCTACGACTTGTGGATAACTTCCATCATAAAGAAAAAAAAATCCAAACAATCGCTGTTACACGATTGATTAGAATGATTATGAACGGCATCGTCAGCTGTATGATTTTACTTTTTATACAATTAGTTAATTTTTAAGCAAAAAAGGAGTCTATAAGTAAACACTAATGCAATTATGTTTAAAAGTGATAAATAATCATTTTATTTTTCCATTAGAAAAAAAAAGAATACAATTACCATTTTAAAAAAAATATTTATCGACTTTTTATCAACATTGTTTTTTTTTTTTTGGTTTTTTTTTTGGGGGGGGGGGGGGCAGAGATGAGCCTTATTATTGGTAAGTTGCAAAGCAGTAACAATCATTTCAACTTCAAAGTTATCCCAAATTATATGTCACCGACCTATTATCAATAGCATTTAATAGCATTTTAAAATGAATGAAGTAGCCTTTGACGGGCATCTATCAAAGTCACCGAACGCAAAATTAGACCTAATCTGGATAAGTAATTGAAGAGTCAATGGAGGATTTGTGTGGCTAATTTCGCCGAATGAGTTGTCATTTATACAATTGAATTTTTAAAGTTTTGTAGGTCTAGTTGATTTAATATATTTTCAAGACTGTTCATTGTTACATGCTATTAGAAAATATCATAACATTACAGGCGCCCAGGGGACACGTTGCTTATGAAATTGATAATTTGCAAAATATTTTATGTTTTAAAATTATAGCACGAACAGTTAACTCAATCATTTTTACAAAGTCATAAATAAGGTAAATGTGTTGACTTTTTTAGTGAACAAAGTAACATGTGTTAGTGACAATTATCATGTATTTTGTATTTCGAAATTATGGATTTTTCTGTATAACCCAATTTTCAGCACCATTTCCGTTTAAATTTTTTCAGTGAAGTTTATCTGTGCAATTTAGCTGTCTTGATTAATGAAACTGCATATATTTGTTGTAACTCTCACGTTGTGAAGTTGTTTTCATTTCAGAAAGTCATAAAGCTACATGATGGAGGCAACCCATTTCTTTCTACAGCTTTCTCTAGTTGTTGTACTGACTGCAAACCATAAATCTGCAAGTTGTATTACATTTATATGTATCCTTTTTTTTTCATTTTAGTAGTGTTTGTCAACATACGCATAGTTTAGTATTTTATGTCTTATACTTGTTTTCATTAATTTTTACGTAAAAACATTCTGCTTTTAATTTCTTCTTTGTTTTTATTTTTTGTGTGTGTTCGTTGTTTTTGTTGTTGTTTTCGTTTTTTAAACATTTTTGTTATACTTGATAAATATTAAAAAAATATATTTATTGAAGTAGAAAATATCACCGTCTTTCTTTTCTGGCTTAATGATGAATAAATAAAGTTTGCTAATAGTTACATTTTTGGGTATTATTATAATTGTTCATAGATATTAGTTGGTATATAATAGGCAGAACTAAATTTTGTACAGCTATTTCTTGCATTGTTTCTACAATTATATGCTATGCTCTGCGATTTTAATGATATGGTATGAGATTTTAATGCAATGTTAAATATTTGTACTTGATAGTATTAGAAAACAAATAAAGGGCTTAATGATATACAAAATCGCCTCCCTAAGCAGTGTCCTTAACTATTTCGAAGTAAAATGATAAGAAGTCATAGTGAACCACTAATCTGCAATGTGAACATTTGTCCCTTAAAATAAAAACGTTTCAAGCCGATTTATTATAACTTTGTTTTTTTTATTTTATGGTATGCAATGGCATGATATGACGAATAATAAAATCTGCGACTGTATGCTATTGTATTAGATTTAAATGCTATGGTATAAGATTCAAATGCTATGCTATGAAATTTGAAAAATATGATATGGGATTTGAATTGTTGTAAAAGAACAGGCGTGAGCTGACTGTAAATGTTGATTTTATTTGCTTTGTATTTAAGATAGCTGAAAGTGTGCGAAGACTCGGAAAGCCCGTGCTACAAATACTGGCAATCAACAAATCACTGGACGCCCATGACGGAGTGTACAATGGGGCTTTCAACGGCCCAGCTGAAACAGGGTTTGAATTCACAGGCAGGTCAATTGAGGTCAACAAAGGTTTGTAAACTTTAATTTTTGCAAGCTATTTATTTTTCGTTTATATCTTAAAACTAATCAAGGGGTTTTTGTTGTTTTATTACAAATTAAATATTTTTGCCTATTTTGAATGTGTATACAGGTTTGAGAGCGATCTATTGAACTGCCGGTCAATAGACTGTGATCTATTGGACCGCCGGTCAATAGACTGTGATCTACTGTGAGATACAGGCAAGTGGCCGGTGCAATGTGTATCGTTCCGATCCTCTCAGATTGTCGTTTAACTGTATTCCACCTGTATCTCAAGCGACTGTGTAGTGCGCGGCCAGCGCGCTAGGTTCCGTTCGTTATCGAAAGCAAGATTTTTGTCTTGCCTAGGTAGCCGAGTGGGGAGCGCGGTGGCCGCTCACTGCTAAGAGAATGGGTTCCAGAGGTCGTGAGTTCAAGCCTCGGTCGGGGCGGATGGTGGAGCTCCAACAAAAGTGAATTTCTCTGTGCTTTATATATATCTTTATCATTCACTATGGGCAGGTATATGTCAGTTTGAGAGTTATTGCAATGTTTGTGCTTGTTATATATGTTTGTATCTATGCAATGTGTATCGTTCCGATCCTCTCAGATTGTCGTTTAACTGTATTCCACCTGTATCTCAAGCGACTGTGTAGTGCGCGGCCAGTGCGCTAGGTTCCGTTCGTTATCGAAAGCAAGATTTTTGTCTTGCCTAGGTAGCCGAGTGGGGAGCGCGGTGGCCGCTCACTGCTAGAAGAATGGGTTCCAGAGGTCGTGAGTTCAAGCCTCGGTCGGGGCGGATGGTGGAGCTCCAACAAAAGTGAATTTCTCTGTGCTTTATATATATCTTTATCATTCACTATGGGCAGGTATATGTCAGTTTGAGAGTTATTGCAATGTTTGTGCTTGTTATATATACATATATATATATATATATATATATATATATATATATATATATATATATTCTTCATTATTTCATACTATGGCAATGATCATACAATTAACGTTAGTAATGCTTACAGTAACGAACCAATTCTTAATAATAATAGTAAAATGTTCAACTTCAAAAAGTGTTGCTGAAAATATATTAAAATATACCATCGAAATTAGTACAGGCAACTCGTTATTTTCATCTTTGTGGTATGTTTTTTTATGTAACCAACCAATGATGATTCATACAAAAATTATATTTTTTGCAGCTGATTTATAATTAACGCTTGCGTCAATGTTTTCTTGGTTCTTTTGTAACAAAGCTGAGAGGGTAGTTTGATAAAATTATTATAAATATGACGTCATGTCAGCTGTTTTACGTGGTACGCCCATATCGCCGATCTACCATGAAAACTTTCTCCCACTATAAACACGTGCCCTAAGAAGGAGTTGTACCATTGTTGCAACAACAACAAAAAAAGAGAAAAGTATTCACTGAGAAAGAAAGATGTGATTTTCATCTTTAAACACCCTTGGTGTATCATAAACGTAGATTTTATCTAAATCTACAAGTATATTAAAGAGATTTGCATCCATCTTTCTATGTTACACAAGTTGCCAATGAAAACGTAGGCTTACAACTTATTTATACAAAATACACAATGAAAATATATTAATGAAATGAATTAGTTGTTAAATTCTACATCATACTGTACACGTAGACTCTGATAACGTACTTGAGTAAGGGAATATTTGATGACTGAAAGCTGTATTATCGCGGTGTGCTGACCTCTAGAATCCAGTTTAAGTTAAAAATTTTCTGCTATTTATTGAAATTAAATAATGCACTTTGAAATAGCATTCGTCCTTTGACATTTCACATTCCAAATAATTACTCCTTTCGTTTAACTATCTCGTCTGTCTAAACAGCTGATATTTTTATCTGAGGTCAAAGCCCGTGGTTAAATTATAAATCACCTATTTAATTTTCAAATTGCGAGAGAAACTCGTCAAAATGACCTAAGTTTAGATAGCAAAAATGATAGTAGTTAATTCCATAGTTTGAGTGTCATTGGATAATGAGATAAAATGATTTGGCTTATATAAGAAGGCGTGTTTAACCGTGTAAAGTTGTAAAAGTTTTTGAAGAGACAGCAAAACAAGATGGCATTCAAATGGTTTTATGTCTCCATAACAGTGGCCATGTTGTCTGCAAACTACAGCTGTGTAAGTTTCTTATATTTTTACAATTCGTTAACTACAATTTTGTTCAGTTTTAAATGTTCGTAGTTGATCTAGTCATGGATCATCCGCAGATTTTATAAAGCGAGTTTGTGTGTGCAATGTAAATTAATTTGATTTGAAACATTGATTTTCGTTAAGATCATGGTAAAAGTTTGCCACTAACCCTAAATTTGATTTTTTCCCCATTCAATCAAGATTCTACGGTTAAGCAAATTTGGTTTTTTAATTACTATTAGTGAAGTATTATTCATTACGGTTCCAAATTGGTGAATTTTTAAGGACAATGTTATAATATATACCGACATAGCTTTGCAAAGGTGAACAATCAGGTAAAATACAGGGAACAATATGTTTTATTAAGTAACAATAAACATGTCATATTTTAGGGGAAAAATGAAAGAAACTGTAAACATGTACATGTAACATTAAATGTTTCTATTATAAGAGACGTGTATCTGATCTGTGACAGTCAATATAAGAAATAAGAAAAAAAGATATGTTCAGATAGTTCAGGTTTAGAGGGTACAGTGCTGCTATCGTGAAAATTGACAAAATAATCCTATCCTATCCTATATCATTGGGTTCATGTTCAATGAAAAAGATTTTTAAATACTAAATTTTTATTCAATACATTTGTTCTTGGGTATGAGAGCTAGGCCTGTACAAATTAGACCTTTTCTATATCATGTTGTAGATGTAGTAAGTGATTGAAATATATATTTTTTTTTTTCAAATTACTATTCCTTTGGTGATGATAATTACAAACAATCACATGGTTCTATATTTTAGATTGCTAAAATTCAAAACTAAACAAATTTCCTTATTTTAGATTGCCGAAATTGTTAGAATGCCCCTGCAGCCAACAATATCTACGGTGGCAATGTCTGTTATACCTTTGAATGAAAGCTTCTCTGTGTGTGTTCTTGTTTTCTTTGGACCTTCCGATACAGAGATCAAATTCAACGGCGACACCCTGGAAGTCTCCAGAGGTATTTGTCTTCAGACATTTAAAATAATACCAACTGTTGACAAATTATTTAGCACTATATTTATTCTAATTACTGTTCTAGAAAATGACAAACATTTATATTTTTTCCCCAAAGCCAAACAATGTTGCAACATGTCTTTTTCATTAACACATCTTTAGACTCCTTTTTATTACTGTTTTAGAACATGTAGATGAATTTGAGGTCTACATGGTGAACAATAATGCCAACATGGATAGAAGAATAACCTTAAAGTCGAAATCAAAAGGAGAAACAATTACAATGTATCCAAACTTTAACTACAACCTCCCTATTAAATCAAGCTTTATTGAAAACACCTGCTATGTCAAGATAGAAAAAGATGCAATGGGAGAACGCACAAAATATACAGCTACAGTAACATCATTTGCAGAAAGAGAGGACTTGGAGAATTTGTCCAAATATTTTATTGCATACATACGCGATAGATCAGGCGCCCGTGTACAATTATCGACACGCCATCTGAATGAAACTGAAAATGAAAATGTTGTCAGTTATCATAAATACCTCGACACTTACTATTCAGGAAGTAAAACTGACAGTTGCAGTGAGTACTATTCGATTCTGAACTATTCCGCGATCGAAGCAGATGGTATCACTGTCGAAAGTTTTGGCTTTGTTTTGAATGTTTCAAGTTCAGATTACTATGGAAACGACATGACAATTAATCGCAGTTGGTATTATCAGATCGTTTAAAAGCATAATTTGAAATCTGTTCAATACCAATACCTATAAGGTTTGAAATAAACGAAATAATGCTTCATAACATTGTGTTGTTTCTCTTGTACTACTATATATAGTTTATTGATTTAGATCATTTTTTTTTATTTATTCAAAAATATATACTTAATATAGAAAGTTCAAAAAATTTTAATGCCTGTAATACGGGTATGTTACAACGCATTTTGGAAAATTAAAAAGGTGTAGACATATTGGATCACGTCGACACACGCTAAAAAATGTACACAGATTGGTCCTCATGCATATATGTAAATTTTACAATTTAATTCATGCTGTGGAATGCAATTTCAATGATTATCGTATCCAACACTGGGAGATTTTTAAGAAATTTAGTGTAAGGCTGAATGAAATGGTATTCCATGATATGGTATGAAAGTTAAACAATATCGCTTTCGTATGATTAAAAGTTTCTAAATATTCGAAGTTAAATATTTTCAAAAGCCCAAAAACGTATTTGAAATAGTAACATTTGTTCTTTAAAACAATAATTGACAACTAAAATAAAACAAGAGATGTCTCAATATATGTAATATCTTCAAAGAAAATAAATGTATAATGCAAAAAATTTTGTGTTTTTTAAAGTCCAAGGGGAAAAATCTGTCAAATCTTGCTTGATCATACCTGGAAAAGAACTTGATCAGATATTATTAAGATAAATCTGTGTACCAAATTTCATTTCAAAATGTGCAACCCTTGCGAAGAAAATGAACTGCTTCTGCAATAAAGAAACTTTTCTAACTGTAAGGAGCATGACTCTTTCCAAAATTGCTTGATAGAACACAAAACTGAATTTGACCAAGTTATTCCTATGATATAACTTTTTACCAAATTTCATTTTAATATTTGCAAGATTTACAAAGAAAAAGAACAGAATCTTATGGTGAAACGACTGATCGACAGACGAATAGACATAATATAGGCGTACGGACAACAGCAAAGCAATAATTTATTGCTCCTTAGAATGAAGTATAATTACAGAAACGAAATTCCCGATCATGTTAAGGCTTCCCGATGGATTTTACAGCGATGTGTAGAAAGTCACTTGTCTGTACTTCATACGATATGACGTCATAATTATGTTTGACATCACGATCTGCATTCCTGTCGATAGTTCTCAGGGAAAGTATCATAACGTAAAAAGTGAATTATAGCAAACCACTATAAAATTGCATGTTTCCTTTACATAAATGCTGCCGTTAATGCTAGACGTTCAGAATTCACTCATATTAAAAACCGGTATCAAATAATCGACAGTTTTAAAACTTCGTTTTAAATAAAAGACTATTAATAAACTTGTAGTTTGGAGACTTTCCCTTCTAAGTGTAAACAACTGAATGAAGAAAATGTAATGCATGTAAAAACAGCTTGGCGCAGTTGAAAGATCAACACAATTTTAGAATATTTTACGTAAAATTGGTAGAGAACATAAGTACCATTGTGAATTGTGTTTGGGAAACCTACGGATTTACCCCAATTTTTTGTAAATCACTTTTCAATAGTATAAATGTGCATTCTTTTGGTGATTTTGTGGAATGTTTCAACAATTATCTTCCATAAAGGAAATATCTTTTTATTCCCAAGCAAGAACTTCAAAGCATATGACTTAACAAAGGATTTTTCTTAAAAATATGTATAATTTAATGTCATTAAATACCTACACCTATGCGATTTAAATAGATCATTTGCAATATTACCCGTCACGTGATTACAAAGAACATATGACGTCACAAAAATGCATCAAATACAATGTTTAACATCGGTGTCAATAAATGTTACATAGATTTTAATAAATACTCCCGCTCAAAGTATCTTTGCGATAATTGAAATGATATCGTTTCCCAGCCGTTTTTTAGCATCGAAAGGCCTTTACATTGCTGCGTTTGTCTTTATATGCTTAGAACCACGAAGTTTTCAATGAGCAATATTAAATTTTGACAATAATCACACATCCTTTTTTCCAATAACTAGGTTCTTGGCAAAGATTTGGCATCTCATTTGACATTAAAGTCGTTTACATTTTTTTATGAAAGCGAAATAAAAGAGCGAATGGAGATATTTCCTTTATCGGTTTTAAAAATAGTTCTGAAATTCATTTGATGTTGTTCTTGCAGCTGAAAAATACTTCACGCATGATGTTGACTTTTTTTGGTTAATTGAACTGACAACTCCTTTAATAAGTAAGTACTATCATGTTATAAGTCGTCTAACTCTAATGGCCTATGTTTCTATGTTTCTTCTATGTCAAGTCTCTTCAAAATGTTAGTTTAACTTGTTGCAGAGTGTTCCAGAAATCTGCAAAGAACACAACAACAAGATTAGCAATAGTTGATCAAGGTATATCTAGACATGAGAAGTGTCAGTTATTCTTGCAGCATCTTAAGGTAAGTAGCCAAAAAATAAACAATATTGCAGGACATTTATTTCCTTACACGACCAAACTTCGACTCCATCTTATATGGGCAAATAAAATTCACCGGTGGCAAAAATAAATACAACAGGTTGTTACACCATTTAATAATGAAAGGTAAAAAATTAAGTTCTCATGGGATGTATGTAATTGTGAGTTTTTCCCTTCGATTTTATTTACTTGCAGCATGAACACATCAGTTTTATTCATGATACACTGATAAGTGGAAGACATGTCAATCTCTAACTGAAGATGAACTTAGTGTATCAATTGTGTTTTACAACGTTCAATATTGAATCTCGTTATATGTACATGTATCATACAATGGAAAATCAGTTCAAACAGGGAGCAATATTTATAACATTCCTACCAAAAGTTTAAAGTTAAACAATGACCCTGTAAATTGATTTAACATGCTACAATTCATATTAATTATCTTTATTAAATTTACTGGTACTCTTCATTTGCTATGGTAGAAAGACATGTTAAAACCGTATATGAAATTAAATGCAAAAAATATACATTTAGCTTTGCCACTAGAAAATAATATCTCCTTCAAAGTCATATTACGCAGCTTGTTATTGCACAAGATATAAAAGGGTTATGTAAATCAATGTATTTATTTACTATAAAGAAAAACATGACAAGATCTGTCATCGATCTGTAGGTACATCGGAAAAATTATTAGTATATTTCTCCCATTAATCTACTCTTGTATTATTTAATTGGTTTTAGCTTACTCGAGTTGGAAACCATGACCCCAGGGGTATATTGGGATCATATTGGGTCTCAATGTTTTAGTTAAGAATGTAAAGAGAAAAAATCTTTAAAAATCTTTCTTTTTATACCAATAGTAAGTAAGTATTCAGAACCGTGATTATATGGAGTTAGTTTGGGCCACACTGAAGGGTCACAGTTTAAGAAAGGAAAAAAACTATATATGCCGTAACGCCACGAATGCAATCATAATTTTCAAATGCCAAATTTAGAAAAAACAATTTCCCGACTGCAAACAATGTTATACATGTAAATCCCTCATTCTATTACATATCGCCTTTCAGCTCTGCGAGGGTATCATATAGCATTACTTTCCCGAGTTCAGCGAGGCATACCATTCACGATCTCAATTCAAAGATTTTAACAATAGAGTACAAGAAATCATATTGACGCAAGCGTCAAATGGGCCGCAAAAAATATAATTGTTGTATAAATCATTGGTTGTTTACATAAAAACACACCACAAAGAAGAAAATAAGAGTTGGTTGTACTAATTTGTATGGTAAATTTTAATATACTTTCAGCAACTTGTTTTGAAGTTTAACATTTTACTATTATCATAAAGAATCGATTTCGTTACTGTAAGCATTTCTAACGGAAATTGTATGATCATTGCCATAGTATGAAGTAATGGAGAACACATTGATTTTTACATTACTCTAATAAAAAGTTCAACTTATCATTTTTCTCTTGGAGATTATGTATTTCAAACCATTTTTTTTGTTGCATTGTATTGAATGAAAACTTAATACATTATATAGTCATTTTATTTGACACGGCACATAGAAATTCAAATGTATCATTTATATAAAATTTAATGACATTCAGGTCTTTCGTATTTCAGGTCTTTAGTATGTCCCGCATACCGATCCTGATGCATTGTTTTGAAAAGAATGAAGAACTCCGAAATTTTCCGAATAGATTATAGTCTCGATAAAAACGCGCCAAATACGACAATCTACTAAGTATGGCCTACTTTTCATTTACGAGTAAAACAAAAAATATGTGATATTTTCTAAAAGGCATAAAACATATTTCTACATGCAAATTTACGTTTAATTCATAAAAATAAGCATAGTATTAATTCTATTAAAAAAGAACTATCCCGCAGAAACGCAGTAACAATATTTAAATGTGTATCAAATAACGGACCGCCTTCCGGCGGCCCGTAATAATCATGTAACAACATTGTATATACCACCCCTATATAAACCGATGTGCCTCGTGCGGCATCATTCTTTTTCCTGAGCGGGCATAACGTAAATTTTACTCAGACCTGTGTACTACCTGACAGGATATATAATATCTTGTTTCTAGGACGAAGTCCAGAAATTCAAACTTATGTTGTGTATACCAAGAACGTAGTTGTGGTTCTCTTTCCTGTATAATTTTACAGGTATTCTCTACCGTTACGTTGACACTTCGGTTGTTTAATGGCCGGTAGAATTATGTCGAATATGGATGTTATTTTGTCACTAGGGGAGAACACGGATGATAATTTTGACAACGATGTTATCCCCGATAATGCTGACAAAATGCAAACTAGGTCCGAGAGTACGAAGGGTAAGTCCCGTACTGTCTGGAGATAAAAGAAAAGCATCTGAGGCGAGCTCGAAACCGTCTAAAAACGCCATGTTACAAACAAGACAGAGGAAAACGAACCCTGTCTTGATATTGACTCATTAATATCAACACTAGGTATAGAATCGATTTTAAAGTCTATTTCGTGTTTATCTGAATCTGTTAAGAAATTGACGAATATAGATCAATGTAAGGCGGGCAGTTTTAGCAATAATGAAAATGCTATGGAACAAAGTTGTAGTCATTATCAACCAAGTGCAACTATTACGAGACCTACAGAGTTTGTTAGTCTTAATCAGGATGATGGAAATGATTATGCTATAGATGGTTTTAATTTTAGTTATATTGATTCCCCTAACAGTTTATCCCATGTAGGTGTTGATCCCCAAATAGCATTTAAAGATGCATTTGAAGTTCCAAGTAATACTCGGAACATAGATCAAGTCAATTCTGTTGATAATTGGGATATCCAACAATTAACGCCAGAGGAGGCTACTGGTCCAAAAAAAAGGACTGGTTTGGCTAAGGCTGTAAATGCAGCTGTTTCTGTTTAGTCTAGCAAAGAAAGCATGGGTGAAATAGCTAAACGGTATGGTAGGCCAGAGAATTGTACTTACCTCAAAATTCCCAGGGTAAACAAAGAAATCTGGGATGTAATGAACACTTAAAGTACTGAGAGTACTGAGAGGCGGGGTCTTGAAAGTTTGAATTTGTAATTGTCCTGGATTTCCTCTAATATGCTTCCAAAATTTATGAGTTTGAATTAGTTGTTACAATCTATGTTAATTCGGCTTTTTTGCAATTGTCTGATATTTTGTTTAAATTTTACTCAATCCCGGCCTTCATAATTGTAGAAATTTGACACAACGGTATATTATGTAAAATAAGACCCCAAGGAAAAATTTTAAAAATTACTACTAACCGGGAAAATCAAACAGCTATATCAAAGTAGATAATGTTAATCATTAGATTTATTCAATTTCGTGATCCAAGGGAAAATCAACAAGTCGGACGGTATCCGTAATAAAAGTTTTATAAAAACCCTGAAACCTCTAAAACTGCTGAATTAACAAACAAAGGGAACATTTGTATACCGATAACAAACACAAGCACCTGACGTTAGAAATATTTTGTTTGCAATAAAATTCCAAGAACTTTGACAATAAAAAGATTTGTCACGGTCGCCATTTTGATTTTTAAGACCGACTTATCTGACATGATTTTTTTCATTTGCGATTCATACAGAATTAATAGGTAAAAATAAATCCGTTCGCCACTTACTACTTTTTGTGCATCACCTACACGAATTACGATACAACCGTTCCTTTCATTAGAAATCATACTCAGAAAATCAGAGACATAAATAACAGAAACTGTCAACTCCGCCATTAGCGTGTAAATGTTACGCGACAAACCTTACTTTGAGAACTACAAGTGCAACAGCAATCTTGTATAAGTCATAAAATTTGAACCTGATAGTGAACATGAACATGAATTCGTAAATATTTTAAGCATGTTTTTTTTTGTAAAAAAAAAAAATACAAAAAACTCTTTATTTAGTTTTTAAATTACTTTTTTTAAAACGTATTTACTTTTCACAAAGTAACAGTAATGCATTACTTTACTTATGTAATGGTAATGTAATCCATTATTCAAGAAAAGTAAGTAATGATAATGGTAATTTAATGCTCTAATTCATTAAGTAATGGTAATATAATGCATTATTTTACAATATAATTCACCCCAATTGATTCCAACAAAGCCAGAAAACATGAACATTAACATTTAACTCTGTTCTTCAATCGATAAAATTGTATATATATTATATGATGTATAAGTCTTCCAAATCGTATAATCTATTATAGATTTTGCTTACAATGCATTTTTTTAAATTTAAATTCAGTTTAATCAACTAAAGAGCCGACAAACGAGAAGGCAAATTCAGACTTGTTTTTATTTTCTTTGTACAAAATTCCTTTAGAGACGAACAGCAGTCATACTGCAAGTAGACTGGAAGACAATGAAACGCCTATTTAATCTGTAAAACATCTGTGCATAACCCGTCCCGATTTTAACTTCGGCTTGGGCATGAGATTTTGTAGTATTAAGATGAAAAAATGTCAAAAAAAAAATTCACAACTTTTCAAAAATGGCACATTGCGTTTGGGAAGTTTAATTTCGATTCCACCATCAACCTTTTCTATTGATTAATGAGCTCGTACACACAAACTGAATCGTCAACGGCGCTGTGCATATAGTTACGTAACTCATTCCACATTTGAACCCGAGCAAGAATATTTTGATCAATAAAACTATTTGTTTATATTCTATTTTCAAATCATATGTATGATCTCCATTACTTCATACTATGGCAATAATCATACAATTACCGTTTGTAATGCGTACAGTAACGAACCCACTTCTTATAAAAAATAGTAAAATGTTCAACTTTAAAACGTGTTGCTGAAAATATATTAAAATTTACCATCAAAATTAGTACAGCCAATTCGTTATATATACATTCTACTGTGTTTTTCCATTAAATTCTGTGATCTTCAAATGCCTTTAAATCAACAAGTAGTCAAAGGTCAAATTGACGAGTTTTATTATGACGTCACAAACGTTGAACGCTGTAAACTGCAACGTCACAAGCGAAAAATAAAGTTCACGCTTGTGGCTGTTTCTGTGGCGCTTCCATTAATATAAACTTACCCTTAGGATAAAATAGGAATTTTAAGGTATGAATAACATTTGCAGACAAGGCAAGAAGTTAAAAAATGTAAATATAAGCATTAAATCATGACTTTTTGAAGTATTCACTCTCATAACTGCAGCGGTGTGTGCATACAAATTTTCATAACGCGCTAACGCGCGTCACTCAAATTGTATGCACACACCGCTGCAGATATGAGAGTGAATACTTCAAAAAATCATGATTCAATGCTATAATTTTCATCTTTGTGGTATGTTTTTTTATGTAAACAACCATTGATGATTCATACAACAATCATATTCTTAGCGAACCATTTGACGTTTGCGTCAATATGTTTTCTTGTTCCTTTTGTAACATAACCGAAGGGGTAGTTTGATATTATTATTATAAATATGACGTCATGTCAGCTGTTTTACGTGGTACCTACCGTGAAAACTTTCTCCCACTACACGTGCCCTAAGAAGGAGTTGTACTATTGTTGCAACAACAACAAAAGAGATAGAAAAGTATTTACTGAGCAAGAAAAATGTTATTCTCTTTTTTAAACATGCTTGGTGTATCATAAACGTACATTTTCCCTAAATCTACAGTTAAATTAATGAGATTTGCATGCATATATCTCTGTTACACAAGTCACCAATAAAAACGAAAAATGTAGGCCTACAGCTTATTTATACAAAATGCAAATATAATAATGAAATAAATGAGTTGTTAAAATTCGATATCGTATGTACACCTAGACTCTTTTAACATACTTGATTAGTGTAATATTTGTAACTGAGAGCTGTATCATCTTTTAACATACTTGATTTGTGACATATTTGTAACTGAGAGCTGTATCATTGCGGTGTGTTGACCACTAGAGCCGAGTTCAAGTTAAAATTGTCTGCTATTTATTGAAATTAAATAAATGCATTTGGAATTATCATCCTTTGACTTTTCAGATTCTAAATAATTACTCACATCGTTTAACTATCTCGTCTGTCTAAACAGCCGATAATTTTATCTGAGGTCAAAGCCAGTTGTTAAATTATAAATCACCTATTTAGTTTTCAAATTGCGAGAGAAACTCATCAAAATGACCGTTTAGATAGCAATAATGATGGTAGTTAATTCCATAGTTTAAATGTCATTGGATAATGAGATAAAATGATTTGGCTTATATAAGAAGGCGTGTTTAACCGTGTTAAGTTGTAAACGTTTTTGAAGACACAGCAAAACAAGATGGCATTAAAATGGTTTTATGTCGCCATAACAGTGGCCATTTTGTCTGCAAACTACAGCTGTGTAAGTTTCTAATAATTTACAATTCGTTATCTACGATTTTCTTCAGTTTTAAATGTTCGTGGTTGATTTAGTCATGGATCAGCCGCACATTTTATAAAGCTAGTTTGTATGTTCAATGTAAAACAATTTGATTTGAAACATCGACTTCGTTAAAATCATGGTAAAAGTTTGCCAGTAACCCTAAATTTGATTGTTTTTCCTTTAAATAAAGATTCCATCGCTAAGCAAATTTCTTTTTTAAATTACTATTAGTGAAATTTTAATTCATTACGGTTCCAAATTGGTAAATTTTAAAGGACAATTATATATGTATACATATATTGTACAGTGATCACTTAGATATAGCTCTGCAAAATGTAAACACGTAAAATACAGGGAACGATATCTTGTATGTACAATGTGGTAACAATAAACATGTTTTTATGTTTGATTTCTGTATTAAAAATTATGTCATCGTTTAAAAAAAAGAACGAAATTGACAACATAAACATGTAACATTAAATGTCTCCATCATAAGAGACGTGTATCTGTGACAGTCAATATGAGAAATAAGAACAAAGATGATGTTCAGATAGTTCGGATTAAATGGGTAGTAACTGATTGCAATAAATAATTTCTTTGTTAAATTACTTTGCCTTTTGTGATAATAATTCAAAACATCCCATGTTTCCACATTTTAGATTACTGAAATTCCAAACTACACATATTTCCTTATTTTAGATTGCTAAAATCGTTCGCATGCCCCAGCAACCATCAATACAAACGCTGGGTCTGACTGTTAAACCTTTGAATCAAAGCTTCTCCGCGTATGTTCTTGTTTTCCTTGGACCTTCCGATACAGAGACTGAATTCAACGGCGACACTCTGGAAGTCACCAAAGGTATTTGTCTGAAGTCAGTTAAAATAATGCTTACTGTTGACAAATCATTCAACTTTTTCCTTTTCTAATTACTGTTGTGGAAAATGACAAACATTTTTTTTTTCCAAAGCTAAACAATGTTGGAGCATGACTATTTTATCAACATTTTAATAGACTTCTTTTTATTATTGTTTTAAAAGATGTAGATGAATTTAAAGCATTAATGGTGAATTATAACGACAACATGAACAGGAGGATAACCTTAAGGTCGAAATCAAAAGGAGAAACCATTTCAATGTACCCAAACTTTAACTACAACCTCCTTACTAAAACAAGCTTTATTGAAAACACCTGCTACGTCCAGATAGAAAAGGATGCAATGGGAGAACGAACAAAATATACAGCTACAGTATCATCATTTGCAGACAGAGAGGACTTGGGGAATTTGTCCATGTATTTTATTGCATACATACGCGATAAATCACGCATTGTAGAACTAACGACACGCCATCTGAATGAAACTGAAAATGAAAATGTTGTCAGTTATTACAAATACCTCGACACTTACCATTCAGGACGTAAAACTGACAGTTACAATGAATACTATGCCATTCTGAACTATCCCGCAATCGAAGCGGATGGTATCACTGTCCAAAGTTTTGGCTTTGTTTTGTATGTTTCAAGCTCAGATTATTATGGAAACGACATGACGATAAATCGCAGTTGGTATTATAAGATCATCTAAAAGCATAATTTAGAAGCTGTTTAATACCAATACCTATACTTTTTGAAATAAACAAAATGATACTGCAGATCAATGTGCTTTTCTCTCTTGTAGTATTATATTGATTCAGATCTTTTTTGGGATTTGATTTTATTCAACTCTCCTATGCAGTTACTCTGGCAAACTGGAAGTGAAATGTGTTTGGACCGGGACATACTAAAGACCTGAATGGCCTAAACTTTATATAAACGATATACTTTTATTTATTTGTGTCAAACAAAATGACTTTGTGTGTGTGATTATTTCCTTATAAAATGTGGTAGATAAATATCACTAAATGACATCCATATGAATTATTTACGCAACAATATGAAAGACTTGAAAATTTGAATTGATCTGAAAATTTCAGCTGAGCTGAAATTTTAATAAATTATACGTTTTTATGTTCTGCATTAAATTAAATGACTATGTGTAAGGTTTTCCCTATTATACACGTGGATCAAAATTCTTCTTGGAAAAGCCAAAAGATTCATATTAGAAAAAAAAATTATGCGCAATAGTATTCATATACAGCTAAGGAAGTACATGCCAAGCCAAATATCGTTGATTTTAGCCTAAGAATACTCAATAAAATCAACTCCCGTCAGTACTTCTGTACTTTGACTTTTCATTTATTCTAAAAATATCTACTTAGTATAGAAAGTCCAAAAAATCTTAATGCCTGTTACAAGGGTTTGTAATAACGCACTTTGAAAAAAAAAAGGTGTAGACATATTGGATCACGTCGACACACTCTCAACAAAACGTGCACAGATTGGTCAAGATAGCTCACGCATTCCTGTAAATTTTACAATAAAATGCTAGTATGCCGTGCAATGCAATTTTAATGATTATCGAATCCAACGCTGGGATATTTGTATGTGTTGCTATGAGAAATTGTATGTAAGACTTACTTATATGGTATTAAATGATACTATGAAAGTTTAACTTCAAATTGTTCGAAGTAAGTATTTTTAAAAAGCCCAAAGATGACCACGTATCTGAAATGTAAACATTTGTTCTTTAAAACCATAATTGATAACTGAATAAAAACAAGAGATGTTTGTAGAAAATTTATGCCAGCAAGATACCTCATTGTAGAGAGTACCTACGACGCACCTGAAGATGATCCTATTACAGGGGCTGTTCTTGAGATCTGTGCAATAGAAGTTTTTGGTATCAATGCATTAAATTAAATTCAATACTCTGCATATTATTACTATAAAGCTATGTAATCAATTATAATTAAGCGTTACAGTGTATAAATGTGTGAATAAATTTACTTTGATGTGTCAATATATAAACCGTGCCTGTTTAAGAGGGTAACAGTTGAAATTGACACCCCGAGAAAACCATTGACAACCTCCACGAAATTGACAACTAGAGAAAACCATTGATAACCTTCACGAATCATACTGAATGTTTAAAGTTAGAAAAAAACGTTACTAATTTTCTATCGGACTGACTTGATTAAAATGGCGAACCGTATACGTACTATTTACGTGATGTAATAATTCGTAATAATTTGTTGTGTTACTCGTTGACAAGTGTGTTGCTAACGCTGAGGATAATAGAACTGATAATTAGATGTGTCTAAACCAGTCCAAAGTCAGTATTAAAATATAAGTACAATAAATAAATTTAGTCCTCGACTGTTCTTTAATGATCAGTTAAGTAAGCTTAAGGTAGCTCGCGGGTTTACCTGCTTGTGAGAAAACCTACCTTGAAAATTTGTCCACGTGATCCATAGGTTTTATAGTTTTATTTCTAAAATTTATTTAAGATTCGTCTGCGCGGTAATAATGTTATCCTGTTTCAAATACAGTGTCATTAATAAAATCAAGCAACGCCATTTCAATGAAATGTATTGTAAAATGCACATTTTTACCGAGAAACGCATTACAAAACTATGCTCCAAACTTTTAAACGATTCAGACGAAATTAATCATAATCAACACAAAAAACAGAGGACATAATTATGAATCGATTCATAAAAAAATATCAGTATGTGTTCTCGGCCAATTTTTGGCAAAAAAACTTTAAAGATTTTAAAGATTTCTCAAAACCTTATATTTTCATTACGACGTTAGCCTGACGTCATAATTTCCTTACTTCTTAGAACACCAAAATTGAAATGCATTTATTGACAAGACTATCTGTTTAACACATTTTAGAACATGCAAATGCTTATTAGACATAATTGTGAATGTTATCAAATGCAATTAATGTAAGGCTGTAAAGATACAGAAAATTGTTTTTTTTTGTTTTTATGAAACTCTGAGTCAATCAATGCAAAAATAAAATGCCAGGCAACTACTGACATTATAAGTAAGTAATCGAATAAAACAGTTATCTCAAGCCAAAAGAAATTTATGAATTTAATCGGTAGTACAAATTACGGAAGTTATAATTGTAAAAAAAAAAGCGAAGTTAATGCATACATTCTATTTTAAAACATGACTTTAAATGGAAGAGTTCTAACGCACACTCATTCTTTATCTTTATAAAACAAAATGTGACATCTTTTAATTTTCAGCACTTGATATTATAAATCTTTGTATAAACAGTCATAAACCGCATATAAGCTTTTTAAAATATTTTCTTTTATACTTCTAAATCATTTATTTGACATTTTAACATAAAATTATGAGTTTACTATGACGGTCAACTCTTTACGTCGATTCTTATTGTGACGTCAGCAAACCCGCGAGCTACGTTAAGTGTTGGAAAACTATTGTTTTCATAGGATGCAAAGTTAGTGAATATGGCTTTGATTGTAAGTCGTGAATTGGATGCAAAGCCTGTGATATAACTAGTGGTATCTGTAGTATTTGTAAGTCATTTATTTAACCAAAATATGTAGATAATAAATGAAATAAAATTCACAATGTATCGAAATTTAGATAATGTATGCAAATAAAATGAAGAAATGATATTGAATAGCCCATTAAATATTTTTAACTTATTTTTAATTGAAATAAATATACTTTTCTATGTGTAAGTCTATAAGTACATGTATGTGTGTGTATGAATGGAAATGCTTTATGTGTATCTATTATGATGTTAACTATATCACTCTGTTAGCTTATTTAATACTGCATCTCTCAACTTATATTTTACAATTTTAAAAATTGATATGTGAAATGTTACATATTTAATTCTTTAAGATAATGAATTGCTATGATTTGATTTGATTCTAAAAACATACGATTTCAAACAAAAGCGGTACAAATTTAACAAATTCTCATTTTTATCTCCTTTCTTTTTTGTAGATGCGGAACTGTGCCTGCTTTCTACTAGGAAATATTACATATTTATATATTAAATATATCATACCATTGCTGTTTCTCATAAATATATAAATAAGATTTCGAGATAGTTTTGAATTTTTAAACACTCTTCACTTTTACAGGGTAAAAGTTGAACTTTTTTAATTGATAATACTAAACAAGTATTCAGTAATCGTATAAACGCGTTATAAACTATTATTGCAATATGATTACAGTGTATTTTATGGGTTTGATATTTTTGAGCGAATTATTTATTTCTGATAAAATAGTTATTTTCTAGAATTAAAAGTTATTTCTTTTATAATATTAAAATATTGCTGTAATATAACGCTCAAGTAATACATTTTTGTCAAAACCTGTAAATCATACCAATGTTTTTCTTTTCTTATTCGCTTAAGGAAAACTAAAATTTCTGTTAACATATATTTTTATGAAGTTGAGAACAGCGTTTTGATAACTGATTTTGTTTTTGAGATATTATCATATGTCTTTTCTTGTGTTTGTATTGTAATGAGTTTTATATTGAATCTAGTTATTTACATACCGATCTGTTTCAATACTCGTATTGAAAATAGAGTAACATTCTCCGTCTGCGAATTTTTTGAAGTATTTTATCATGAAAAAAAAACAACGTTTCGCACACTGAGACTTTTGTTACATAAATCAACCTCAAAATAATGATCGCAAGCATTCTCGAAGTATTTACAAAGTAGTTTTCATGAAAGTATTTCAGAAAAAAATAAAGAAGTTGCCCTAAATCAGCATGTACATGTACCCTCGTTAACACGAAGTATATGAAATGGTCATTTTTTTAATGACATTAAATAAAAATCATATATTTCTAATGTTTCAATTTGGTTGGAAATCTATTGAATATTTTTTTTCAAAATATATATCTCTCAAGAACGCGTTTCTCGGTTATATTCAATTGAAAAAGAAAAGTAATACAAACAGGTATTCCTTTTAAAGGAATGATCGGCAATAATGCTATATTGATAGCTAGAAGATCAACAGTTTGATGTAAAATAAATTAAAAAGTACTGTATTTTTACAAAATATAGAATATTTTAAATTTGTACACAATAATTTCATCATTATAAACCGTCAACAAATTTAATTTTGAAATAAATTTGGGGAAAGCCGTTCGTAAACTCTTTGTCTAGTTTTATATTTTTAACGTAATTATTAAATGTTAATGTATCTTCTTCTTCTTCTTCTTCTTCAGAATACTGAGTAGGGCACTTCAAAGAGCATAAACACGTATACAAAGAAAGAGTTGTATTAAAATAATTTAATGCGACTGAAAAACATTTCATGCCATCATGCCACTTGCTATTAAGGTCGCATTATAACGTAACCTTGTTTATAAATCAAGCCGTCTTCCTAGCTACTATAATGCAACATCAATAGATCGAGGTCAGTGCATTGAGCATTTTTATTTGATTGAGGTCAGTTCATCGAGGTCAACTGCATTACTGAATGAATCTTTCGATCGAAATTCTTACGCGTGAGGCAAAATGTGCATCCTTGAATTAACAGGTTGAACTGTATTTTATGTATGTTTGCATCTCTTAAGGTAAATGAATTGAAATAAAACTGAGTAAAATGTTATATAAATACTAAACCAAACTTAAAGTTTTTATAAGAACTACTTATACAAGCGGAATGTGTGTGCACTTGGAAGCATTTGCCGGATGCATTATATGGACACAACAGTGATCGGCCGAAACCGATTACAATAATATACAGGACCTTTCTTTTATACGTAGTGAGTTTTGTTCAGTATCAATCATCTCACATGTGTATTTCAGAAAGAAACGACGTTTTCTCGGTCCTTCTAACAACCAGTTAGTTTAACTTGGAGGCAAACAGCCCGTGTGGCTCCCGGATGTTGAAAATAAAGTCAAATTCAGCAAAAGAAGCCATGAGGATTTTGTTCAATCTGAACTCAAATGCCCGTAGAGAAACTAAATTTCCTTTGAACAACTGTAAAATTGAAATTGAAAAGCGTGAGAATGGTACGCAGACAGAGTACAAAGCGAGAGTGGAGAATTGTGCAGATGAAGATGGATTTGAGAAGTATTTTGTACTCGATCTTAACTTCAAATCAGGAGACTCATCCCAGATATATTCCAAAGATCTCAACGGTCAGGATATTCAACGAGTTAGCAAATATTTCAAATACGCAAAGACATATTATACCAGCACCGACAGAGATACATATTACACCATCCTTAATAACCCTGCACTGGAAGCTGACGAAATTACTATTACAAACTTTCACTTCACTGTTTCATCTAATTCGAATCCTTCTCTTTTTAGTGATGATCTTTATTCTACCTATTACTGGAACTACTATATATGAATACAAATACCATTGTAAAAAGCATCTCAGCTCAGATAGGTAGTCTTACATGTATCAGGGGAAATCCTCAATTGAACTTCAACTTTTAAACATGTGCAACAAAAATGCATTTATGGTTAAATAAAGAATTGATGCTTCCAACAGTTTGTTCGAGCCCCTTAGATATGCTGCAGCTTTATTCATATCTTTCAAGTGTTATTATTATACTTTCATGTTGAATACTGGATTGGTTTAGACGCAGTTGATTATACGTTCTATTACCCTCAGCGTTAGCAACACTCTTGACAACGGGTTACACAACCAATTGTTACATGCGCGTAAATTATGCGCGTACGGTTCGCCATAGAATTCACGTCATTTCAATGTGAATGCAGTAAAGTTTTATTCAAAATAAAGACATTCAGTATAATAAAATAAATAGTGCCTGTTTGGGAGGGTAAGAGTTGAAAGACACTCTTGGCGTTGGTTGACAATAGTTTTCTCGGGTTGTCAATTTCAACTCTGACCTTTCCAAACAAGCACTATTTATATAATGTTTTAATTTTGATTTGAACATGTAAATCAAAAATGCATTTATGGTTAAATAAAGAATTGATGCTTCCAAAAGTTTGTTCGAGTCCCTTTAGAAATGCTGCAGCTTTATTCATATCGCTCAAGTGTTAATGTTCTAATCTTGATATGAACCATCAGAATGCTACATATCTATAACACACTGCTTCATTTTTAAGATTTGAATTACATTTACAGTTAATATAACATGCTATTCTGAACATATCTTCTTCTATTCTTCCGGGCGTTATTACATGAACGCAGATCATTTTTCAGATTCAACCCATTTCATAAATTAAACACGTAGCATCGGTTTCCGTTGGAAAACCCGGTTATTAAAATGGTGAAAATGGCGGGCGGGCGGGCAGGCGGGCGGCTGCCAAAAGGGTACCCTCATTGTACGGATAACTCCTCCTACAGTTCTCAAGATAGGAAGTTGTTCTTTTGCAGATCAATTGTACATATATTAGAGGTGTGCATATTGCTAGGATTTTGATTTCTGATAATGTATCAAAAAAATAACAGCTTTTGAACTTCGTCATTTTTTGGCGAAATGTTGCATATAGTGTACCCTCATTGTACGGATAACTCCTCCTACAGTTCTCAAGATCGGCAAAACTCGGAGATATGTTGCAGCTGGGATTTTCAGCACACTTAATTGAGCTGTGTGTTCTTATCTGATGCTAGTCAAATGGAAAAATTGTTATAAACTGATTTATATTTATCAAAGAAATTGTTTTTAGAAGAAAATGATTTTGTGTCACCTGTCCTTTAATGTCATTCATCACCTACGCCGATGCGATTTAAATAGAACATTTGCAATATTACCCGTCACATGATTACAAAGAACATATGGCGTCACAAAAATGCATCAAATATAATGTTTAAAATCGGTGTCAATAAATGTAACATAGATTTTAAGAAATACTCCCAGTCCAACTATATTTGCGATGATTCAGATAATATCGTTTCCCAGCCGTAATTTAGCACTGGGAGGCCTTAACATTACGGCATTTGTCTTTTTATGCTTAGAACCACGAAGTTTACAATATGCAATATTAAATTTTGACAATAATCACGCATCCTTTCTTTCAATAACTCGATAATTGGCTAAGATATAGCATTTCATTTGTCATTAAAGTCGTTTACATTTTTTTGGTAGCGAAATAAAAGAGCAAATCGAGATATTTCCATTATCTGTTTTAAAGGTAGTTCTGCAAATCATTTGATGATATTCTTGCAGCTGAAAAATACTTCACGCATGGTGCTGACTTTTATTTTTGGTTAGTTGAACTGACAACTCCTGTAATAAGTACTATCATGTTATAAGTCGTCTAACTCTAATGACCTATGTTTCTATGTTTCTTCTATGTCAAGTCTCTTCAAAATGTTAGTTTAACATGTTGCAGAGTGTTCCAGGAACCTGCATAGAACATAATAACAAGATTAGCAATAGTTGATTAAGATATATCTAGACATGATATTCTGCCTTTGCCTACAGATAGTTAACCAACGCAACAATCCAGTACTTCGTATTTATTGTGTATGCGGTAAAAAACTGAAACAAAAACAAAGTATGGTTTACTCATACGTTCTCAAAAACAATGTACATGTAAAGACAAAATGCATATAATAATAGTTGTAATGAAAGAATAGAAATGACAAAATAACAGTATTGAAGATAAGGTCCAAAACAATGAATTTTAACACAAATGGGTTTCCATAGAAAATTGTAACAAACGTACGTTATTTACTTAGATTGACAATGACAATGATGGCGTTCCACACGTTTTAGAGATAATGAGAAATCTACTTATAAACTGCATTTATATAAAAATACGAAACAGTAAACATATAAATGAATAGCCGCGTATGTAATATAAATCAATAGAAAACTACTTACAGTGTGTGGCAGCATAGGAATACAAAAAACATGTTGGGTGAACTAAGTGTCCTTGTGTGGGTCACACAAACAACAAAACAGGAAGTCAACAATTAGGAAAAGTAACTCTAAATCATATAATGAAAGGATAACTTTAGGTTCAAAAAAGAAAGATAACTGCAGAAAATACATATCGATATGATAATGGAAGATAACTCTAAAAGTTTTTAGATAATAATTAAATTTGAGCAAAATACACAATCATACAAAATCTTGTAAACAATACACATGAAAAGCGTCAGTTATTCTTGCAGCATCTAAAGCTAAGTGGCCAATAAATAAACAATATTGCAGGACTTTTATTTACTTACACGACCAAACTTCGACTTCATCTTATATGGGCAAATACAATTCACCGGTGGCAAAAAAAACCCAACAGGTTGTTACACAATGTAATAATGAAAGGTACAAAATTAATTTGTCCTTGAATGTATGTAATTTGGAGTTTTTCCCCTCGATTTTATATACTTGCAGCATGAACACATCAGTTTTATTTACGATATACTGATAAGTGGGAGGCATGTCAATCTCTAACTGAAGATGAACTTAGTGTATCAATTGTGTTTTACAACGTTCAATATTGAATCTCGTTATATGTATCATACAATGGAAAATCAGTTCAAACAGGGAGCAATATTTATAACATTCCTACCAAAAGTTTAAAGTTAAACAATGACCCTGTAAATTAATTTAACATGCTACAATTCATATTAATTATCTTTATTAAATGTACTTGTACTCTTCCTTTTGCTATGGTAGAAAGACATGTTAAAACCGTATATGAAATTAAATGCAAAAAATATATACATTTAGCTTTGCCACTAGAAAATAATATCTCCTTCAAAGTCATATTACGCAGCTTGTTATTGCACAAGATATAAAAGGGTTATGTAAATCAATGTATTTATTTACTATAAAGAAAAACATGACAATATCTGTCATCGATCTGTAGGTTCATCGGTAAAATTATCAGTATATTTCTCCCATTAATCTACTCTTGTATTATTTAATTGGTTTTAGCTTACTCGAGTTGGAAACCATGACCCCAGGGGTATATTGGGATCATATTGGGTCTCAATGTTTTAGTTAAGAATGTAAAGAGAAAAAATCTTTAAAAATCTTTCTTTTTATACCAATAGTAAGTAAGTAATGTCAACCTAGTGAAAACAACTTTAGATAGTGTGTATTCAATTTATTCAGAACCGTGATTATATGGAGTTAGTTTGGGCCACACTGAAGGGTCACAGTTTAAGAAAGGAAAAAAACTATATATGCCGTAACGCCACGAATGCAATCATAATTTTCAAATGCCAAATTTAGAAAAAACAATTTCCCGACTGCAAACAATGTTATACATGTAAATCCCTCATTCTGTTACATATCGCCTTTCAGCTCTGCGAGGGTATCATATAGCATTACTTTCCCGAGTTCAGCGAGGCATACCATTCACGATCTCAATTCAAAGATTTTAACAATAGAGTATAATCATGTAACAACATTGTATATACCGCCCCTATATAAACCGATGTGCCTCGTGCGGCATCATTCTTTTTCCTGAGCGGGCATAACGTAAATTTTACTCAGACCTGTGTACTACCTGACAGGATATATAATATCTTGTTTCTAGGACGAAGTCCAGAAATTCAAACTTATGTTGTGTATACCAAGAACGTAGTTGTGGTTCTCTTTCCTGTATAATTTTACAGGTATTCTCTACCGTTACGTTGACACTTCGGTTGTTTAATGGCCGGTAGAATTATGTCGAATATGGATGTTATTTTGTCACTAGGGGAGAACACGGATGATAATTTTGACAACGATGTTATCCCCGATAATGCTGACAAAATGCAAACTAGGTCCGAGAGTACGAAGGGTAAGTCCCGTACTGTCTGGAGATAAAAGAAAAGCATCTGAGGCGAGCTCGAAACCGTCTAAAAACGCCATGTTACAAACAAGACAGCGGAAAACGAACCCTGTCTTGATTTTGACTCATTAATATCAACACTAGGTATAGAATCGATTTTAAAGTCTATTTCGTGTTTATCTGAATCTGTTAAGAAATTGACGAATATAGATCAATGTAAGGCGGGCAGTTTTAGCAATAATGAAAATGCTATGGAACAAAGTTGTAGTCATTATCAACCAAGTGCAACTATTACGAGACCTACAGAGTTTGTTAGTCTTAATCAGGATGATGGAAATGATTATGCTATAGATGGTTTTAATTTTAGTTATATTGATTCCCCTAACAGTTTATCCCATGTAGGTGTTGATCCCCAAATAGCATTTAAAGATGCATTTGAAGTTCCAAGTAATACTGGGAACATAGATCAAGTCAATTCTGTTGATAATTGGGATATCCAACAATTAACGCCAGAGGAGGCTACTGGTCCAAAAAAAAAGGACTGGTTTGGCTAAGGCTGTAAATGCAGCTGTTTCTGTTTAGTCTAGCAAAGAAAGCATGGGTGAAATAGCTAAACGGTATGGTAGGCCAGAGAATTGTACTTACCTCAAAGTTCCCAGGGTAAACAAAGAAATCTGGGATGTAATGAACACTCAAAGTACTGAGAGTACTGAGAGGCGGGGTCTTGAAAGTTTGAATTTGTAATTGTCCTGGATTTCCTCTAATATGCTTCCAAAATTTATGAGTTTGAATTAGTTGTTACAATCTATGTTAATTCGGCTTTTTTGCAATTGTCTGATATTTTGTTTAAATTTTACTCAATCCCGGCCTTCATAATTGTAGAAATTTGACACAACGGTATATTATGTAAAATAAGACCCCAAGGAAAAATTTTAAAAATTACTACTAACCGGGAAAATCAGACAGCTATATCAAAGTAGATAATGTTAATCATTAGATTTAATCAATTTCGTGATCCAAGGGAAAATCCACAAGTCGGACGGTATCCGTAATAAAAGTTTTATAAAAACCCTGAAACCTCTAAAACTGCTGAATTAACAAACAAAGGGAACATTTGTATACCGATAACAAACACAAGCACCTGACGTTAAAAATATTTTGTTTGCAATAAAATTCCAAGAACTTTGACAATAAAAAGATTTGTCACGGTCGCCATTTTGATTTTTAAGACCGACTTATCTGACATGATTTTTTTCATTTGCGATTCATACAGAATTAATAGGTAAAAATAAATCCGTTCGCCACTTACTACTTTTTGTGCATCACCTACACGAATTACGATACAACCGTTCCTTTCATTAGAAATCATACTCAGAAAATCAGAGACATAAATAACAGAAATTGTCAACTCCGCCATTAGCGTGTAAATGTTACGCGACAAACCTTACTTTGAGAACTACAAGTGCAACAGCAATCTTGTATAAGTCATAAAATTTGAACCTGATAGTGAACATGAACATGAATTCGTAAATATTTTAAGCATGTTTTTTTTTTGTAAAAAAAAAAATACAAAAAACTCTTTATTTAGTTTTAAATTACTTTTTTTAAAACGTATTTACTTTTCACAAAGTAACAGTAATGCATTACTTTACTTATGTAATGGTAATGTAATCCATTATTCAAGAAAAGTAAGTAATGATAATGGTAATTTAATGCTCTAATTCATTAAGTAATGGTAATATAATGCATTATTTTACAATGTAATTCACCCCAATTGATTCCAACAAAGCCAGAAAACATGAACATTAACATTTAACTCTGTTCTTCAATCGATAAAATTGTATATATATTATATGATGTATAAGTCTTCCAAATCGTATAATCTATTATAGATTTTGCTTACAATGCATTTTTTTAAATTTAAATTCAGTTTAATCAACTAAAGAGCCGACAAACGAGAAGGCAAATTCAGACTTGTTTTTATTTTCTTTGTACAAAATTCCTTTAGAGACGAACAGCAGTCATACTGCAAGTATACTGGAAGACAATGAAACGCCTATTTAATCTGTAAAACATCTGTGCATAACCCGTCCTGATTTTAACTTCGGCTTGGGCATGAGGTTTTGTAGTATTAAGGTGAAAAAATGTCAAAAAAAAAATTCACAACTTTTCAAAAATGGCACATTGCGTTTGGGAAGTTTAATTTCGATTCCACCATCAACCTTTTCTATTGATTAATGAGCTCGTACACACAAACTGAATCGTCAACGGCGCTGTGCATATAGTTACGTAACTCATTCCACATTTGAACCCGAGCAAGAATATTTTGATCAATAAAACTATTTGTTTATATTCTATTTTCAAATCATATGTATGATCTCCATTACTTCATACTATGGCAATAATCATACAATTACCGTTTGTAATGCGTACAGTAACGAACCCACTTCTTATAAAAAATAGTAAAATGTTCAACTTTAAAACGTGTTGCTGAAAATATATTAAAATTTACCATCAAAATTAGTACAGCCAATTCGTTATATATACATTCTACTGTGTTTTTCCATTAAATTCTGTGATCTTCAAATGCCTCTAAATCAACAAGTAGTCAAAGGTCAAATTGACGAGTTTTATTATGACGTCACAAACGTTGAACGCTGTAAACTGCAACGTCACAAGCGAAAAATAAAGTTCACGCTTGTGGCTGTTTCTGTGGCGCTTCCATTAATATAAACTTACCCTTAGGATAAAATAGGAATTTTAAGGTATGAATAACATTTGCAGACAAGGCAAGAAGTTAAAAAATGTAAATATAAGCATTAAATCATGACTTTTTGAAGTATTCAACGCGCGTTACTCAAATTGTATGCACACACCGCTGCAGATATGAGAGTGAATACTTCAAAAAATCATGATTCAATGCTATAATTTTCATCTTTGTGGTATGTTTTTTTATGTAAACAACCATTGATGATTCATACAACAATCATATTCTTAGCGAACCATTTGACGTTTGCGTCAATATGTTTTCTTGTTCCTTTTGTAACATAACCGAAGGGTTAGTTTGATATTATTATTATAAATATGACGTCATGTCAGCTGTTTTACGTGGTACCTACCGTGAAAACTTTCTCCCACAATAAACACGTGCCCTAAGAAGGAGTTGTACTATTGTTGCAACAACAACAAAATAGAGTAAAAAGGTATTTACTGAGCACGAAAAATGTGATTCTCATTTTTAAACATGCTTGGTGTATTATAAACGTACATTTCCCTAAATCTACAGTTAAATAATGAGATTTGCATGCATATATCTATGTTACACAAGTCAACAATGAAAACGAAAAATGTAGGCCTACAGCTTATTTAAACACAATGCAAATATAATAATGAAATTAATGAGTTATTAAAATTCGATATCATACCGTACACCTAGACTCTTTTAACATACTTGATTAGTGACATATTTGTAACTGAGAGCTGTATCATCTTTTAACATACTTGATTAGTGACTTATTTGTAACTGAGAACTGTATCATCGCGGTGTGCTGACCACTAGAGCCGAGTTCAAGTTAAAAATTGTCTGCTATTTATTGAAATTCAATAAATGCATTTGGAAATATCATCCTTTGACATTTCAGATTCTGAATAATTACTCCTATCGTTTTACTATCTCGTCTGTCTAAACAGCCGATATTTTTATCTGAGGTCAAAGCCTGTGATTAAATTATGAATCACCTATTTAGTTTTCAAATTGCGAGAGAAACTCGTGAAAATGACCATTTAGATAGCAATAATAGTTGAAGTTAATTCCATAATTTGAAAGTCATAGGATAATAATATAAAATGATTTGGCTTATATAAAAGGCATGTTTAACCGTGTAAAGTTGTAAAAGTTTTTGAAGATACAGCAAAACAAGATGGCATTAAAATGGTTTTATGTCGCCATAGTAACATGGACGTTGTCTGCAAACTACAGCTGTGTAAGTGTCTTATATTTTTACAATTCGTTATCTACAATTTCATTCAATTTTAAATGTTCATAGTTGATCTAGTCATGGATCAGCCGCACATTTTATAAAGCAAGTTTGTATGTGCAATGTAAAACAATTTGATTTGAAACATTGACTTCGTTAAAATCATGGTGAAAGTTTGCCAGTAACCCTAAATTTGATCTTTTTTCCCTTTAAATCAAGATTCCATCGCTAAACATTTTTTTTAATTACTATTAGTGAAGTATTATTTATTACGGTTCCAAATTGGAAAATTTTAAAGGACAATTATATATATAAATATATTGTACATTGATCACTTAGATATAGCTTTGCTAAAGGTAAACCGTAAAATACAGGGAACAATATATTTTATTAAGTAACAATAAACATGTCATATTTTAGGGGAAAAATGAAAGAAACTGTAAACATGTACATGTAACATTAAATGTTTCTATTATAAGAGACGTGTATCTGATCTGCGACAGTCAATATAAGAAATAAGAAAAAAAGATATGTTCAGATAGTTCAGGTTTAGAGGGTACAGTGCTGCTATCGTGAAAATTGACAAAAAAATCCTATCCTATCCTATATCATTGGGTTCATGTTCAATGAAAAAGATTTTTAAATACTAAATTTTTATTCAATACATTTGTTCTTGGGTATGAGAGCTAGGCCTGTACAAATTAGACCTTTTCTATATCATGTTGTAGATGTAGTAACTGATTGAAATATATATTTTTTTTTTCAAATTACTTTGCCTTTGGTGATGATAATTACAAACAATCACATGGTTCTATATTTTAGATTGCTAAAATTCAAAACTAAACAAATTTCCTTATTTTAGATTGCCGAAATTGTTAGAATGCCCCTGCAGCCAACAATATCTACGGTGGCAATGTCTGTTATACCTTTGAATGAAAGCTTCTCTGTGTGTGTTCTTGTTTTCTTTGGACCTTCCGATACAGAGATCAAATTCAACGGCGACACCCTGGAAGTCTCCAGAGGTATTTGTCTTCAGACATTTAAAATAATACCAACTGTTGACAAATTATTTAGCACTATATTTATTCTAATTACTGTTCTAGAAAATGACAAACATTTATATTTTTTCCCCAAAGCCAAACAATGTTGCAACATGTCTTTTTCATTAACACATCTTTAGACTCCTTTTTATTACTGTTTTAGAACATGTAGATGAATTTGAGGTCTACATGGTGAACAATAATGCCAACATGGATAGAAGAATAACCTTAAAGTCGAAATCAAAAGGAGAAACAATTACAATGTATCCAAACTTTAACTACAACCTCCCTATTAAATCAAGCTTTATTGAAAACACCTGCTATGTCAAGATAGAAAAAGATGCAATGGGAGAACGCACAAAATATACAGCTACAGTAACATCATTTGCAGAAAGAGAGGACTTGGAGAATTTGTCCAAATATTTTATTGCATACATACGCGATAGATCAGGCGCCCGTGTACAATTATCGACACGCCATCTGAATGAAACTGAAAATGAAAATGTTGTCAGTTATCATAAATACCTCGACACTTACTATTCAGGAAGTAAAACTGACAGTTGCAGTGAGTACTATTCGATTCTGAACTATTCCGCGATCGAAGCAGATGGTATCACTGTCGAAAGTTTTGGCTTTGTTTTGAATGTTTCAAGTTCAGATTACTATGGAAACGACATGACAATTAATCGCAGTTGGTATTATCAGATCGTTTAAAAGCATAATTTGAAATCTGTTCAATACCAATACCTATAAGGTTTGAAATAAACGAAATAATGCTTCAGAACATTGTGTTGTTTCTCTTGTACTACTATATATAGTTTATTGATTTAGATCATTTTTTTTTATTTATTCAAAAATATATACTTAATATAGAAAGTTCAAAAATTTTAATGCCTGTAATACGGGTATGTTACAACGCATTTTGGAAAATTAAAAAGGTGTAGACATATTGGATCACGTCGACACACGCTAAAAAATGTACACAGATTGGTCCTCATGCATATATGTAAATTTTACAATTTAATTCATGCTGTGGAATGCAATTTCAATGATTATTGTATCCAACACTGGGAGATTTTTGAGAAATTTAGTGTAAGGCTGAATGAAATGGTATTCCATGATATGGTATGAAAGTTAAACAATATCGCTTTCGTATGATTAAAAGTTTCTAAATATTCGAAGTTAAATATTTTCAAAAGCCCAAAAACGTATTTGAAATAGTAACATTTGTTCTTTAAAACAATAATTGACAACTGAAATAAAACAAGAGATGTCTCAATATATGTAATATCTTCAAAGAAAATAAATGTATAATGCAAAAAATTTTGTGTTTTTTAAAGTCCAAGGGGAAAAATCTGTCAAATCTTGCTTGATCATACCTGGAAAAGAACTTGATCAGATATTATTAAGATAAATCTGTGTACCAAATTTCATTTCAAAATGTGCAACCCTTGCGAAGAAAATGAACTGCTTCTGCAATAAAGAAACTTTTCTAACTGTAAGGAGCATGACTCTTTCCAAAATTGCTTGATAGAACACAAAACTGAATTTGACCCAGTTATTCCTATGATATAACTTTTTACCAAATTTCATTTTAATATTTGCAAGATTTACAAAGAAAAAGGACAGAATCTTATGGTGAAACGACTGATCGACAGACGAATAGACATATGTGACGCGTCATGAGACTTTGGGTCCAAATGCGGCATTTGCAAAACAAAGAACTGACGTCATAAACATCGCACGTTTTTAACAAGCCGCCGATATTTTACCCCCCAATTTATTTTTTCGCCGGAAAAGAAACAAATTGTTAAAATAATAAATAGTATGCTGTTTCTAGATTTTAGCCATGTGAAATAAAACCATTGCATATCGATATGTAATTAATGCCTTTTTAGACCGCATTATATTGTTTAAATACAATGAAATGAAAGCGAAAGTAGCTGTTAATGTTATCTCCCTTTTAATAAACGTAACTTCCGCTGTCAATGTAAACTATCTTCTGCTCGTTATTTTGGCCACCGTGAAATGTGTTCGTAATGTCATCATGAGTCAAAGCAGCGTGTTGTCGAGTGCCAGTACGATCCCCCCATCAATTATAGACCAGGACGACAACGATTTTAACGACGAACTGTCGCATGTGAATGATTTGTTTTTCGGAAATGTGGAATTAAATGTCGGCGCCGAGTGCTCAGCGGCAACTAGTGGTTCTGATGATAGTGACTGTGATAGTGAAGATGTGTGTAATGATCTGAATAACAACGATGATAATGACTTTGAAATTTCTGATTCTGACAAAAGAGAGGCGCAGTGTGTGCATGATTTTTATGAAAACACTTGTGGATGCAGCAGACTCTATGGTAAGCCATGTAGCTCCATTGTTGACAGAAATGTGCTCAATGATTACAGAAACGTGTGTTTAGAGACAGACAAATCTGAACTAGATATGCTGATAAAGGTGCAGCTCTTCCATCATAGAAATAATTCTTCAGAAACATCTGCCAAGAAACACAAGACAAAGGAAAGAGAAAGGGTGAGACAAGTATATCATTTTAGTGGAATTCAGGTGTGTAGAGAGACATTTGCTTTCGCCCATGGGATAAGTAGGAAAACCATTGGTTCCATTGCTAGATCCCTTGATCAAGATGGGTTTGGTGCTAGAGTTCATGGCAACAAAGGTAAATCCCCTAAACATGCCTTAACAATGGAGGATGTGAAGAGAGTCAAACAGTTTCTTCTTAGTTATGCCAACAAATATGGACTCCCCCTACCTGGCAGGCTACCAAATTTCAGAAATGAGAAAACTATTTTACTGCCCTCTGACAAAACCAAAGCAGAAGTTCACCAGGAATATTTGACACTTGCTGATGAGATGTCATTGAGAAAGATATGCTTATCTCAATTCAAAACAGTATGGCTTGAGCAGTGCCCTCATATTTTGATCATGAAGCCTGCCACAGACCTCTGTCACACCTGCCAGTCCTTTTCGTCAACTCTTTCATGCAGCGGCAATTTGAACGAAGAGGAAAAAGAGGATATTCTATCAAAATATCAAGAGCATGTTGGACATGTCAAAGAACAGAGGGACCATTACAGGGATCAGTGTGCTGCGGCCAAATCAACATTTGTCCAACTCACCCCAGAGCAAAAAATAAGAGGTATTGCATATTCATTCTAAAGTAGGATCATGCATAATTAAATGTATGTGTAAAATACCTAAATAATATTTGTAAAATATATATTTATTTACATGATTTAAGAATAAGTTAGTATCATTTTGTATGTATAATAATAAATTAAAAATTTATTTTAACCAAAATATAAGCTAATTACAGTGTTTGATGTGGACATGTAATGAATTCTTTATTTGAACTTTGCAAGTAAATGAACTCAATTTTTTTTATATAAATTTGTTATTGAAACACTGCCAGTTTAGTTTTGCAAAACAATAATTAAGTTTTAATGTTTTGTTTCTTTTTCTTAGGCCAGCCACCCTGCACATTGCAGTCTGAGTTTCATTATAGCTTTGACTATGCACAACAAGTGCATTATCCTCACTATACACAACAAGTTGGGCCATTGTTTTTTAAAACACCTAGAAAATGTCAATGCTTTGGCATCTGCTGTGAGGGATCAGGTACATGACTATGATTCTTATCAATATCTTTAAATATACACCCTATGAGAATACATAATTATGTACCATAAAATCAAATTTATCTGAAGAGGTCTACTTTTGTGATTTTAATGATTGCAAATTACATAGTGAAATAATTACTTTTATTTTTTATGAATTGAATGTAATGATTATACTTTTAGGCACCCAGATATTTTATCTTGTGGATGAAGCTCAGCACTCAAATAAAGGCGCAAACACTGTGACCAGTATGCTGCATCACCATTTCATGTACCATGGTCTTGGTGAAACAGATGTCAAGCTTCACATGGATAATTGCAGCGGGCAAAACAAGAATAACACAGTCATCGGGTAAATATCTCATAGAAAAGTGTAAATTGAAAAAAAAAAACTTGCACTTGTTAAGTTTTGTGTAAAATATAAGTTTGGTTTAAGTTGCCATTTAATCTATATGTACTGTATTTGATAATGTCAATGAAACTTATTATAAGGTGCCCTCCCCCCCCCCCCCCCATTCAAAGGTAAGGATCAAATGATTAGCAGATCAGAAATCTTTAACTAATTAGGAAGAAAATTGTCAGTTTGTAGTTTATTAATGCATTAAGTGTCCTCTATAACAAGAATGATTTTGCATGCTAATGATATTTTTTGCAATAGATATGGTATGTGGAGAGTAATGACTGGTCTCCATGAGTCAGTGGAATTTTCAATGATGGACGCTGGCCACACCAAGTTTAACCCAGATTGGCATTTTGGGTTATGGAAAGTCAAATGGAGGCACTCGAATGTTGAAACCTTAGCGGAGATTGCTGCCAGCGTTTGGAAATCCTCCAGGAATGGCCACAATGTCCCGCAGTTGGTGGATGATCCTGTTGCTCCTCTCTTCTTTTATGACTGGGCAACCTTCTTCAAGAGGATCTTTAAACCAATACCCAGTTTAAAATCATATCATCATTTTAGGTAATTTTATAAATAGATGGACTAAAGTTACACATAATATATATCAGTCTATGATTTGTATCCAATGAGTTTTTTTTTGTTTTTGTATCACATAGTTTGTGGGTAATTGTAAGAATTGCTTTGAATGTTTCAGAATGGACAAAGATCATCCTGGTATTGTGTTTGTAAGGGAGTACGCAACAAGTCAGGAAGTGGCAGTCAACATCCTTAAACCTGGTGCAGCAGTTGACCCTACTGTTCTTCCATTAGTGATTCCTCCATCAGGGCTTGATGCACACAGACAGTGGTACCTATTCAATGAAGTTGCTCCCTATTGTGTCAACAACGAAAGCTGTCCAAAGCCAACCATGCCAAAACCTCTTGTCAAGATAGACTCACCGTCACTGGCCAGGAAATGCAGCAAATGTAAACTGACTGGACACAATAAAACAACATGTAGAATATAAACTAAGTTATATCTATCCATTTAAAATGTGATGATACTTCAATGTTCACTTAAATATTGTATTTGTTCAACTTCTTTTCATATTTTTTCAATATTGATTGATGATTGGATGAATGAATGGAAGGATGAATGAAGGAATGAATGATTGATTGATTGCATAAATGATTTTTTTAATTGATTAAAACATGATATTCAATTGTTACAAAGTTTCATTTCTTGATTTAGTTTTAAAAGTGGTTTAATTTTTTTAAACACGAATTACTTTTTCCATTGATAATCATTTTACTATGATCAGTTATTTCATAGAATGCTAACAACAATAATTTTTTTTAAGGTACTGCATACTGTACTTAATTTATCTGGTTACAGCTGGTTTAGATGGGTGAATATATGATATAACTAAATTGAAGACTGCTAAACAACAAAGAATGCATTTTAAAGTGTTTTGACATGTAACTTAATATGTGTTACATGTAATCAAACAGATGCAGAATTAATGTAGTAATTGCGCAGTAATGCACATTAAGCAGAATTGCCTGCATAGTACAGCAATCTTTGTGACGTCATATCTCAAAAACTAGCTTGTATATGAGAGTAAAATTTCATAATATTAATTTTGGACATATAAGGTGTAAGAATAAGCAAAAATCTCATTTTTGAAAATTTCCTCATTTGGACCCAAAATGTCATGACTGGTCACATATAGGCGTACGGACAACAGCAAAGCAATAATTTATTGCTCCTTAGAATGAAGTATAATTACAGAAACGAAATTCCCGATCATGTTAAGGCTTCCCGATGGATTTTACAGCGATGTGTAGAAAGTCACTTGTCTGTACTTCATACGATATGACGTCATAATTATGTTTGACATCACGATCTGCATTCCTGTCGATAGTTCTCAGGGAAAGTATCATAACGTAAAAAGTGAATTATAGCAAACCACTATAAAATTGCATGTTTCCTTTACATAAATGCTGCCGTTAATGCTAGACGTTCAGAATTCACTCATATTAAAAACCGGTATCAAATAATCGACAGTTTTAAAACTTCGTTTTAAATAAAAGACTATTAATAAACTTGTAGTTTGGAGACTTTCCCTTCTAAGTGTAAACAACTGAATGAAGAAAATGTAATGCATGTAAAAACAGCTTGACGCAGTTGAAAGATCAACACAATTTTAGAATATTTTACGTAAAATTGGTAGAGAACATAAGTACCATTGTGAATTGTGTTTGGGAAACCTACGGATTTACCCCAATTTTTTGTAAATCACTTTTCAATAGTATAAATGTGCATTCTTTTGGTGATTTTGTGGAATGTTTCAACAATTATCTTCCATAAAGGAAATATCTTTTTATTCCCAAGCAAGAACTTCAAAGCATATGACTTAACAAAGGATTTTTCTTAAAAATATGTATAATTTAATGTCATTAAATACCTACACCTATGCGATTTAAATAGATCATTTGCAATATTACCCGTCACGTGATTACAAAGAACATATGACGTCACAAAAATGCATCAAATACAATGTTTAACATCGGTGTCAATAAATGTTACATAGATTTTAATAAATACTCCCGCTCAAAGTATTTTTGCGATAATTGAAATAATATCGTTTCCCAGCCGTTTTTTAGCATCGAAAGGCCTTTACATTGCTGCGTTTGTCTTTATATGCTTAGAACCACGAAGTTTTCAATGAGCAATATTAAATTTTGACAATAATCACACATCCTTTTTTCCAATAACTAGGTTCTTGGCAAAGATATGGCATCTCATTTGACATTAAAGTCGTTTACATTTTTTTATGAAAGCGAAATAAAAGAGCGAATGGAGATATTTCCTTTATCGGTTTTAAAGATAGTTCTGAAATTCATTTGATGTTGTTCTTGCAGCTGAAAAATACTTCACGCATGATGTTGACTTTTTTTTGGTTAATTGAACTGACAACTCCTGTAATAAGTAAGTACTATCATGTTATAAGTCGTCTAACTCTAATGGCCTATGTTTCTATGTTTCTTCTATGTCAAGTCTCTTCAAAATGTTAGTTTAACTTGTTGCAGAGTGTTCCAGAAATCTGCAAAGAACACAACAACAAGATTAGCAATAGTTGATCAAGGTATATCTAGACATGAGAAGTGTCAGTTATTCTTGCAGCATCTTAAGGTAAGTAGCCAAAAAATAAACAATATTGCAGGACATTTATTTCCTTACACGACCAAACTTCGACTTCATCTTATATGGGCAAATAAAATTCACCGGTGGCAAAAATAAATACAACAGGTTGTTACACCATTTAATAATGAAAGGTAAAAAATTAAGTTCTCATGGGATGTATGTAATTGTGAGTTTTTCCCTTCGATTTTATTTACTTGCAGCATGAACACATCAGTTTTATTCATGATACACTGATAAGTGGAAGACATGTCAATCTCTAACTGAAGATGAACTTAGTGTATCAATTGTGTTTTACAACGTTCAATATTGAATCTCGTTATATGTACATGTATCATACAATGGAAAATCAGTTCAAACAGGGAGCAATATTTATAACATTCCTACCAAAAGTTTAAAGTTAAACAGTGACCCTGTAAATTGATTTAACATGCTACAATTCATATTAATTATCTTTATTAAATTTACTGGTACTCTTCATTTGCTATGGTAGAAAGACATGTTAAAACCGTATATGAAATTAAATGCAAAAAATATACATTTAGCTTTGCCACTAGAAAATAATATCTCCTTCAAAGTCATATTACGCAGCTTGTTATTGCACAAGATATAAAAGGGTTATGTAAATCAATGTATTTATTTACTATAAAGAAAAACATGACAAGATCTGTCATCGATCTGTAGGTACATCGGAAAAATTATTAGTATATTTCTCCCATTAATCTACTCTTGTATTATTTAATTGGTTTTAGCTTACTCGAGTTGGAAACCATGACCCCAGGGGTATATTGGGATCATATTGGGTCTCAATGTTTTAGTTAAGAATGTAAAGAGAAAAAATCTTTAAAAATCTTTCTTTTTACACCAATAGTAAGTAAGTAATGTCAACCTAGTGAAAACAACTTTAGATAGTGTGTATTCAATTTATTCAGAACCGTGATTATATGGAGTTAGTTTGGGCCACACTGAAGGGTCACAGTTTAAGAAAGGAAAAAAACTATATATGCCGTAACGCCACGAATGCAATCATAATTTTCAAATGCCAAATTTAGAAAAAACAATTTCCCGACTGCAAACAAAGTTATACATGTAAATCCCTCATTCTATTACATATCGCCTTTCGGCTCTGCGAGGGTATCATATAGCATTACTTTCCCGAGTTCAGCGAGGCATTCAAAGATTTTAACAATAGAGTATAATCATGTAACAACATTGTATATACCGCCCCTATATAAACCGATGTGCCTCGTGCGGCATCATTCTTTTTCCTGAGCGGGCATAACGTAAATTTTACTCAGACCTGTGTACTACCTGACAGGATATATAATATCTTGTTTCTAGGACGAAGTCCAGAAATTCAAACTTATGTTGTGTATACCAAGAACGTAGTTGTGGTTCTCTTTCCTGTATAATTTTACAGGTATTCTCTACCGTTACGTTGACACTTCGGTTGTTTAATGGCCGGTAGAATTATGTCGAATATGGATGTTATTTTGTCATTAGGGGAGAACACGGATGATAATTTTGACAACGATGTTATCCCCGATAATGCTGACAAAATGCAAACTAGGTCCGAGAGTACGAAGGGTAAGTCCCGTACTGTCTGGAGATAAAAGAAAAGCATCTGAGGCGAGCTCGAAACCGTCTAAAAACGCCATGTTACAAACAAGACAGCGGAAAACGAACCCTGTCTTGATATTGACTCATTAATATCAACACTAGGTATAGAATCGATTTTAAAGTCTATTTCGTGTTTATCTGAATCTGTTAAGAAATTGACGAATATAGATCAATGTAAGGCGGGCAGTTTTAGCAATAATGAAAATGCTATGGAACAAAGTTGTAGTCATTATCAACCAAGTGCAACTATTACGAGACCTACAGAGTTTGTTAGTCTTAATCAGGATGATGGAAATGATTATGCTATAGATGGTTTTAATTTTAGTTATATTGATTCCCCTAACAGTTTATCCCATGTAGGTGTTGATCCCCAAATAGCATTTAAAGATGCATTTGAAGTTCCAAGTAATACTGGGAACATAGATCAAGTCAATTCTGTTGATAATTGGGATATCCAACAATTAACGCCAGAGGAGGCTACTGGTCCAAAAAAAGGACTGGTTTGGCTAAGGCTGTAAATGCAGCTGTTTCTGTTTAGTCTAGCAAAGAAAGCATGGGTGAAATAGCTAAACGGTATGGTAGGCCAGAGAATTGTACTTACCTCAAAGTTCCCAGGGTAAACAAAGAAATCTGGGATGTAATGAACACTCAAAGTACTGGGAGTACTGAGAGGCGGGGTCTTGAAAGTTTGAATTTGTAATTGTCCTGGATTTCCTCTAATATGCTTTCAAAATTTATGAGTTTGAATTAGTTGTTACAATCTATGTTAATTCGGCTTTTTTGCAATTGTCTGATATTTTGTTTAAATTTTACTCAATCCCGGCCTTCATAATTGTAGAAATTTGACACAACGGTATATTATGTAAAATAAGACCCCAAGGAAAAATTTTAAAAATTACTACTAACCGGGAAAATCAAACAGCTATATCAAAGTAGATAATGTTAATCATTAGATTTATTCAATTTCGTGATCCAAGGGAAAATCCACAAGTCGGACGGTATCCGTAATAAAAGTTTTATAAAAACCCTGAAACCTCTAAAACTGCTGAATTAACAAACAAAGGGAACATTTGTATACCGATAACAAACACAAGCACCTGACGTTAGAAATATTTTGTTTGCAATAAAATTCCAAGAACTTTGACAATAATATTTTGTTTGCAATAAAATTCCAAGAACTTTGACAATAAAAAGATTTGTCACGGTCGCCATTTTGATTTTTAAGACCGACTTATCTGACATGATTTTTTTCATTTGCGATTCATACAGAATTAATAGGTAAAAATAAATCCGTTCGCCACTTACTACTTTTTGTGCATCACCTACACGAATTACGATACAACCGTTCCTTTCATTAGAAATCATACTCAGAAAATCAGAGACATAAATAACAGAAATTGTCAACTCCGCCATTAGCGTGTAAATGTTACGCGACAAACCTTACTTTGAGAACTACAAGTGCAACAGCAATCTTGTATAAGTCATAAAATTTGAACCTGATAGTGAACATGAACATGAATTCGTAAATATTTTAAGCATGTTTTCTTTTGTAAAAAAAAAAATACAAAAAACTCTTTATTTAGTTTTTAAATTACTTTTTTTAAAACGTATTTACTTTTCACAAAGTAACAGTAATGCATTACTTTACTTATGTAATGGTAATGTAATCCATTATTCAAGAAAAGTAAGTAATGATAATGGTAATTTAATGCTCTAATTCATTAAGTAATGGTAATATAATGCATTATTTTACAATGTAATTCACCCCAATTGATTCCAACAAAGCCAGAAAACATGAACATTAACATTTAACTCTGTTCTTCAATCGATAAAATTGTATATATATTATATGATGTATAAGTCTTCCAAATCGTATAATCTATTATAGATTTTGCTTACAATGCATTTTTTTAAATTTAAATTCAGTTTAATCAACTAAAGAGCCGACAAACGAGAAGGCAAATTCAGACTTGTTTTTATTTTCTTTGTACAAAATTCCTTTAGAGACGAACAGCAGTCATACTGCAAGTAGACTGGGAGACAATGAAACGCCTATTTAATCTGTAAAACATCTGTGCATAACCCGTCCTGATTTTAACTTCGGCTTGGGCATGAGGTTTTGTAGTATTAAGGTGAAAAAATGTCAAAAAAAAAATTCACAACTTTTCAAAAATGGCACATTGCGTTTGGGAAGTTTAATTTCGATTCCACCATCAACCTTTTCTATTGATTAATGAGCTCGTACACACAAACTGAATCGTCAACGGCGCTGTGCATATAGTTACGTAACTCATTCCACATTTGAACCCGAGCAAGAATATTTTGATCAATAAAACTATTTGTTTATATTCTATTTTCAAATCATATGTATGATCTCCATTACTTCATACTATGGCAATAATCATACAATTACCGTTTGTAATGCGTACAGTAACGAACCCACTTCTTATAAAAAATAGTAAAATGTTCAACTTTAAAACGTGTTGCTGAAAATATATTAAAATTTACCATCAAAATTAGTACAGCCAATTCGTTATATATACATTCTACTGTGTTTTTCCATTAAATTCTGTGATCTTCAAATGCCTCTAAATCAACAAGTAGTCAAAGGTCAAATTGACGAGTTTTATTATGACGTCACAAACGTTGAACGCTGTAAACTGCAACGTCACAAGCGAAAAATAAAGTTCACGCTTTTGGCTGTTTCTGTGGCGCTTCCATTAATATAAACTTACCCTTAGGATAAAATAGGAATTTTAAGGTATGAATAACATTTGCAGACAAGGCAAGAAGTTAAAAAATGTAAATATAAGCATTAAATCATGACTTTTTGAAGTATTCACTCTCATAACTGCAGCGGTGTGTGCATACAAATTTTCATAATGCGCTAACGCGCGTTACTCAAATTGTATGCACACACCGCTGCAGATATGAGAGTGAATACTTCAAAAAATCATGATTCAATGCTATAATTTTCATCTTTGTGGTATGTTTTTTTATGTAAACAACCATTGATGATTCATACAACAATCATATTCTTAGCGAACCATTTGACGTTTGCGTCAATATGTTTTCTTGTTCCTTTTGTAACATAACCGAAGGGTTAGTTTGATATTATTATTATAAATATGACGTCATGTCAGCTGTTTTACGTGGTACCTACCGTGAAAACTTTCTCCCACAATAAACACGTGCCCTAAGAAGGAGTTGTACTATTGTTGCAACAACAACAAAATAGAGTAAAAAGGTATTTACTGAGCACGAAAAATGTGATTCTCATTTTTAAACATGCTTGGTGTATTATAAACGTACATTTCCCTAAATCTACAGTTAAATAATGAGATTTGCATGCATATATCTATGTTACACAAGTCAACAATGAAAACGAAAAATGTAGGCCTACAGCTTATTTAAACACAATGCAAATATAATAATGAAATTAATGAGTTATTAAAATTCGATATCATACCGTACACCTAGACTCTTTTAACATACTTGATTAGTGACATATTTGTAACTGAGAGCTGTATCATCTTTTAACATACTTGATTAGTGACTTATTTGTAACTGAGAACTGTATCATCGCGGTGTGCTGACCACTAGAGCCGAGTTCAAGTTAAAAATTGTCTGCTATTTATTGAAATTAAATAAATGCATTTGGAAATATCATCCTTTGACATTTCAGATTCTGAATAATTACTCCTATCGTTTTACTATCTCGTCTGTCTAAACAGCCGATATTTTTATCTGAGGTCAAAGCCTGTGATTAAATTATGAATCACCTATTTAGTTTTCAAATTGCGAGAGAAACTCGTGAAAATGACCATTTAGATAGCAATAATAGTTGAAGTTAATTCCATAATTTGAAAGTCATAGGATAATAATATAAAATGATTTGGCTTATATAAAAGGCATGTTTAACCGTGTAAAGTTGTAAAAGTTTTTGAAGATACAGCAAAACAAGATGGCATTAAAATGGTTTTATGTCGCCATAGTAACATGGACGTTGTCTGCAAACTACAGCTGTGTAAGTGTCTTATATTTTTACAATTCGTTATCTACAATTTCATTCAATTTTAAATGTTCATAGTTGATCTAGTCATGGATCAGCCGCACATTTTATAAAGCAAGTTTGTATGTGCAATGTAAAACAATTTGATTTGAAACATTGACTTCGTTAAAATCATGGTGAAAGTTTGCCAGTAACCCTAAATTTGATCTTTTTTCCCTTTAAATCAAGATTCCATCGCTAAACATTTTTTTTTTTAATTACTATTAGTGAAGTATTATTTATTACGGTTCCAAATTGGAAAATTTTAAAGGACAATTATATATATAAATATATTGTACATTGATCACTTAGATATAGCTTTGCTAAAGGTAAACCGTAAAATACAGTGAACAATATCTTGTATAAAGTAACAATAAACATGTTTTTATGCTTGATTTCTATATAAAAAATTGTCATATTTTAGAAAAAAATGAAAGAAATTGACAACATAAACATGTACATGTAACATTAAATGTTTCTATTATAAGAGACATGTATCTGTGACAGTCAATATGAAAAATAAGAACAAAGATAATGTTCAAATACTTCGGATTAAGGGGTAGTAACTGATTGATATAAAAATTTTCTTTTTGGAATTACTTTGCCTTTTGTAATAATAATTCAAAACATAACGTTTTCATATTTTAGAATGCTGAAATTCCAAACTAAACATATTTCCTTATTTTAAGATTGCTGAAATTGTTCGCATGCCCCAGCAACCATCAATACAAATGCTGGGACTGACTGTTAAACCTTTGAATGAAAGCTTCTCCGCGTATGTTCTTGTTTTCCTTGGACCTTCCGATACAGAGGTTGAATTCAACGGCGACACCCTGGAAGTCACCAAAGGTATTTGTCTGAAGTCAGTTAAAATAATACTTACTGTTGACAAATAATTCAACACTAATTTTTTTTAATTACTGTTCTAGAAAATGACAAACATTTTTTTTTTTCCAAAGCCAAACAATGTTGGAGCATGACTATTTTATCAACATTTTTAAAGACTTCTTTTTATTTCTGTTTTAGTAGATGTAGATGAATTTAAAGCATTAATGGTGAATAATAACGACAACATGGACAGGAGGATAACCTTAAAGTCGAAATCAAAAGGGGAAACCATTTCAATGTACCCAAACTTTAACTACAACCTCCTTACTAAAACAAGCTTTATTGAAAACACCTGCTACGTCCAGATAGAAAAGGATGAAATGGGAGAACGCACAAAATATACAGCTACAGTGTCATCATTTGCAGACAGAGAGGACTTGGAGAATTTGTCCAAATATTTTATTGCATACATACGCGATAAATCAGGCGCCATTGTACAACTAACGACACGCCATCTGAATGATACTGAAAATGAACATGTTGTCAGTTATTACAAATACCTCGACACTTACTATTCAGGAAGTAAAACTGACAGTTACAATGAATACTATGCCATTCTGAACTATCCCGCAATCGAAGCGGATGGTATCACTGTCCAAAGTTTTGGCTTTGTTTTGTATGTTTCAAGCTCAGATTATTATGGAAACGACATGACGATAAATCGCAGTTGGTATTATCAGATCGTCTAAACGCATAATTTAGAAGCTGTTTAATACCAATACCTATACGTTTTGAAATAAACAAAATGATACTTCAGATCACTGTGTTTTTTTCTCTTGTAGTAGTATATTGATTCAGATTTTTTTTGGGAGTTGATTTTAATCAACTCTCCTATGCAGTTACTCTGGCAAACCGGAAGTGAAATGTGTTTGGACCGACACCTTCTATATACCTGAAATAATAAAGACCTGAATGGCCTAAAACTTTATATAAATTATATACTTTTATGTTTTGTGTCAAACAAAATGACTTTGTGTGCGTGATTATTTCCTTATAAAATGTGGGAAAAGAATATCACGAAATAACATCCATATGAATTATTTACGCATAAATATGGAAGACTTGAAGATTTGAATTGACCTGAAAATTTCAGCTGAGCTGAAATTTTAATAAATTATACGTTTTTATGTTCTGCATTAAATTAGATGACTAGGTGTTAGGTTTTCCCTATTATACACATGGATCGAAATTCTTGTTGGAAAGCCAAAGGATTCACATTAGAAAAATAATTTTGCGCATTATTATTCATATACAGTTAAGGAACTACTTGCCAAGTCAAATATCGTTGATTTTAGCCTAAGAATACTCAATAAAATCAACTCCCGTCAGTACTTCTGTACTTTGACTTTTTATTTATTCTAAAAATATCTACTTAGAATAGAAAGTCCAAAAAATCTTAATGCCTGTTACAAGGGTTTGTTATAACGCACTTTGAAAAAAAAAGGTGTAGACATATTGGATCACCTCGACACACTCTCAACAAAACGTGCACAGATTGGTCAAGATATCTCAAGCATTGCCTGTAAAATTTACAATTAAATGCTAGTATGCCGTGGAATGCAATGTTAATGATTATCGAATCCAACGCTGGGATATTTGTATGTGTTGCTATGAGAAATTGTAATGTAAGACTTACTTATATGGTATTAAATGATACTATGAAAGTTTAACTTCAAATTGTTCGAAGTAAGTATTTTTAAAAAGCCCAAAGATGACCACAGTATCTGAAATGTAAACATTTGTTCTTTAAAACCATAATTGATAACTGAATTAAAACAAGAGATGTTTGTAGAAAATTTATGCCAGCAAGATACCCCATTGTAGAGAGTACCTACGACGCACCTGAAGATGATCCTATTACAGGGGCTGTTCATGAGATATGTGCAATATAAGTTTTTGGTATCAATGCATTAAATTAAATTCAATACTCTGCATATTATTACTATAAAGCTATGTATTCAATTATGATTAAGCGTTACAGTGTATAAATGTGTGAATAAATTTACTTTGATATGTCAATATATAAACCGTGCCTGTTTAAGAGGGTAACAGTTGAAATTGACACCCCGAGAAAACCATTGACAACCTCTACGAAATTGACAACAAGAGGAAACCATTGATAACCTTCGCGAATCATACTGAATGTTTAAATTTAGAAAAAAGGTTACTCATTTTCTATTGGACTGACTTGATTAAAACGGCGAACCGTATACGCACTATTTACGTGCATGTAACAATTCGTAATAATTTGTTGTGTTACTCGTTGACAAGTGTGTTGCTAACGCTGAGGATAATAGAACTGATGATTAGATGTGTCTAAATCAGTCCAAAGTCAGTTTTAAAATATAAGTACAATAAATAAATTTAGTTCTCGACTGTTCTTTAATGATCAGTTAAGTAAGCTTAAGTGTTGGAAAACTATTGATTTTATAGGATGCGAAGTTGGTGAATATGGCGCTGATTTTAGGTCGTGAATTGGATGCCGAGTCTGTGATATAACTAGTGGTATCTGTAGTACATGTAAGTCATTTATCTAACCAAAATATGTAGATAATAAATGAAATAAAATTCACTATGTATCGAAATTTAGATAATGTATGCAAATAAAATGAAGAAATGATATTGAATGGCCCATTAATATTTTTAACTTATTTTTAATCGAAATAAATATACTTTTCTATGTGTAAGTCTATGAGTACATGTATGTGTGTGTATGAATGGGAATGCTTTATGTGTATCTATTATGATGTTAACTATATCACTCTGTTAGCTTATTTAATACTGCATCTCTCAACTTATACTTTACAATTTTAAAAATTGATATGTTAAATGTTACATATTTAATTCTTTAAGATAAGGAATTGCTATGATTTGATTTGATTCTAAAAACATACGATTTCAAACAAAAGCGGTACAAATTTAACAAATTCTCATTTTTACCTCCTTTCTTTTTTGTAAATGCGGAACTGTGCATGCTTTCTACTAGGAAATATTACATATTTATATATTAAATATATCATACCATTGTTGTTTCTCATAAATATATAAATAAGATTTCGAGATAGTTTTGAATTTTTAAACACTCTTCACTTTTAAAGGGTAAAAGTTGAACTTTTTTGATTGAAACACTAAACAGTTATTCAATAATCGTATAAACGCGTTATCAATTATTATTGCAATATGATTACAATGTGTTTTATTGGGTTTGATTTTTTTTAACGAAATATTTATTTCTGATAAAATAGTTATTTTTAGAATTAAAAGTTATTTCTTTTTTAATATCAAAATATTGCTGTAATATAACGCTCCAGTAATACATTTTTGTCAAAACCTGTTAATCATACCAATGTTTTTCTTTTCTTATTCGCTTAAGGAAAACTAAAATTTCTGTAAACATATATTTTTATGAAGTTGAGAACAGCATTTTGATGACTGATTTTGTTTTTGAGATATTTTCATACATCTTTTCTTGTGTTTAAATTAACAAGCAATATTTTAATTTTATTTTTCCAAATCAAAGAAACACTGCACACCTGATACACAGTTTTATTTCTCAGGCCAATCAATGGAGGTCAATATAGATTTGTATACTGTAATTTCTTTTTTGTTGTAAGAATTTTTCCCCAAAAATTTAAGGAACGGTAATTATTTGTTGAATAAAATAAAAATATCTCTCTTTTGATATCAAGAACAAGGTGCTGGCCAGCCAAATTAGGCGCCAATCTGACTTCTTTTTTCATCCACAGCTCTCATACTTGAAACATAAGGTGCCTGACTCTTCGAAAAATAATGCACCGTCATTTCATAATCATCAATGAAAAATAATTAATGGCGCAATGCATCGCTTTAACGTGAACACGTTTGTAAACAGGATGTCACATTATTGTAATGAGTTTAAAACGTTTAAAACTAATTTATTATCACTTTGTATGTTATACTATGGTATGCAATAGCATGATATGACAAAGGATAAAATCTGAGATTGTATGCTATTGTATGAGATTTCAATGCAATTGTATTATAATCCAATGCTATGCTATGGAATTTGAATAATATTATAAGGGATTTGTATTGTTGTAAAAGAACAGGCGTGAGCTCACTGTATATGTTGATTTTATTTGTTTTGTATTTAAGAGAGCTGAAATTGTGCGAAGACTCGGAAAGCCCGCGCTACAAATACTGGCAATCAACGAATCACTGGACGCCCATGACGGAGTGTACAATGGCGCTTTCAACGGCCCAGCTGATACAGAGTTAGAATTCACAGGCAGGTCAATTGATGTCAACAAAGGTTTGTAACTTTTAATATTTGCATGCTATATTCTTTTCGTTTATATCTAATAACTAAATTATATTATATGACATATAAATGGTTGGATAAATGGAATGCATATCCGGTTAAAATTAATCAAATAAACTGTTATATTAATAAAGAGATATGGAAATGGTTTCGTATTTAACAAAATAGATTTAAAACGAGATGGTTGAAATTAAGATACATAACTTGTGTAAATTGAGATTTAATTATAATATCTCTTGACAGAACTTGCAGAATCCCCCCTTTTGCATTCTTTTAATCATATAGACATTAAAGCGTTAAACGCGCATGTGAGCGTTAAGGAAAAAACGAATTTGTGATAAAACGTAACTAGAGTTAACAATTTCAAAATCCAAACACAATAGGATTACGAAGAATATAAAAGTCAATGTTTTCATTTTTGACTGCACTTCAAGAAGATTGAAATCATCGATTAGCATATATATGTAAAATTAATAATTAATAACATTTTCAAAATGACTTTTGATAGACATTGTTTTTGATATTTTTAGGAGAAAACAACGTTTTCTCAGCCCTAATGACAACAAGGGAAAAAAGTTTCAATGAAAACAGCCCGTATGGTTCCCGGATGTTAACCATAAAGTCAAATCCCACGAAAGAAACCCTGTCGGTGTTCATTGATCTAAACTCAAAATCCCGCACACAAACAACATTTCCTATAAACAATTGCCTAATTGGAATAGAAAAGCTTGAAAATGGTAATCAAACACAATACAAAGCTACAGTGAAGAATTGTGCAGTTGAAGACGGATTTCAGAAGTATTTCATGCTCACTCTTAAGTTCAAACCGTGGGGGTCATCAACGATACATTCCACAGAAGAGCTGAATGTTCAAGATATTGAAGATTTCAAATACGCCAAAACCTATTACAGCGACGATAAAGATACTTTTTACACCATTCTCAACAATACTGCATTGGAAGCTGACGGAGTTACCACTACAGACTTTCAATTCCAAGTTTCCTACTGGAATCCCTCCCGTCTAGGTGATGATATTGTTGCAAACTATTACTGGAAATACAGTATCTGAATACAAACACCATCTTAAAGGCAATTCATCTCAGAATCTGTCAATGTTTATTGCTTTGTTTTACCTGCGAATTTTTATATACCTAAAATCTTTTTAGTGTAATATAAGATGTGTTATGGTTGAACACAGATGTATTACTTTTTGATGAACCATACTATAATATGTGATTCAAAGATTCTATTCAATATTTTGTTTAATTTGTAGCCTAAAAATAAACCATTGTATGCTTCAAACGGTGTGTTGAGTTTTCTGCTCCAACCATAACCTTCTTTTATCTGAGGAACACATACTCATATTCGCTTAGCAGCTGGTACATTTTATTTCTAATACATGTAAGATCGTTGTTGTTTAAAAATCTATGATTTTTGACCTTTTTTATATAACAGGTTTCAAATTTGAAACAAAAAATAAATGAAGTAAAATTTTGGTTCATGACTGAATTATCCATACTTTTTTCATTTTCAAGTTTAGCTGCCAATCTTGAATATTTCTTCTATCAATGTGACCGAACGCAGAATTAGTGCTGATATGAATATGTAATTGAAGAACCCATGAAGGGATTTATTTGCGTAATTCCGCAAAATGATATGTCGTTTAGTATAGTAAACATCAATTTAGTTTTCTAATTTTGTAATTCTAGTTGATTTAAGATAAACAGATTCAATGTGTGTTAACATATAAAAGACAGCGCAAATAAAAGCTGAGTAAAATCTGTTTTCATTACTTAAATACGTATTAACCAAAATACAAATATTATTTCAATAGAAACTACTATCCTTTTAGATTTACAAGTGTAAGATATCAGAAAAAGTAACACAATTATATCTAAAGATATTTCAACGATTAACAATTATCCTTGATTCACAGTTAGCAATAAGAGAAAATAAAGACATTTCAAACGATATCAAACACTGGGAAAGCCGGGAGTATTGATAGAGGGGGACCTTCCTCATTGGTGGTGTGTTGAAGACTGGCCTTCTGCCTGTTTTATACATTCTGTAGCACAAGCTGATACATCTATTATACTCCCACACGTATTCCTTTTTCCGTGGGCTTCGCCATTGGAATCCAAAACACGGGTCGTTCCATAAGTTGTGGTCGGAGCGCAGCGCATCGGCTGGGGAGGAACGACCACTTCAGAGCATCTGGTTTAATTGACGAACAACCCCAGTCACCTGGTCATCGTTACCCTATTAGGCCGTGCGAAACAGTCTGGCAGGTAACAAATGACCCCTGTCAATTTTACCATCAAGCTGATCAATATCAAGACAAATAAGCAAAAGTAAGAATAAAAATCATTGAAGAGTACCTATGTGCTAAGGAAAACTTAAACACATTTATATGTTGTTGCTGATTGTGTTACGGGAAGATACTTTGCTTTTAAAATTAAATTTTGTTTTTAATTGACATCTTTTTTTGTAGGAATAAGTGGTTTCTGTAGTTAATCAAAGAGTACAAATACAAAACGTACGATGTTCATGCTTGATTGTTAGAGTATTCTAAACCGATATCGATACACATGTGAATGTTGAACTATGAACAAAAAAAACATTGTCTAGAAGTGTACTTCAATCACTCGAAATAAACGTGATAATAAACGTGCTAATGCACAAGAAACATATTCAGCATATATTTTCAAAACTCATCATTGCAACACATTACTAGAAGATTTTATAACATAATTGGCACCCGGTGGCAATGTTGCTTATGAACTTGGCTAATTGCAAAATATTCAACGTTTTAAAATTACAGCGTGAACTGTTAACTCAATCATTTTTACAAAGTCATTAATCAAGTAAATGCGTGGACTTTTTCATTAAACAACGTAACTTGTGTTAGTGACAATTATTTTGATCTTTACGTCACCGTTTACGAATCAACAAATCAAAAGCGATTAATTGGAAAAGAGGGAATATTCTCTAGATTTTATTCCTAGCCGTTCAATATTGCAAAAAAAATATTGATCGGTCAATATTTTTCGGACGAGCTAATATTACATAATTATACTTACTTTTTGTATATATACTGAGAATCATACTTCTGAATATAACGAAAATAAAACGTTTTTGTATAAAGCACTATATACGAAAATACAAATAAATCCTACATTCCTCATTAGATCCTTCTATTGATCGAAGTCATTGTCAATTGTAAATGTGCTGAAGATATACATGTGTATACTTTATACATAAAAATTCATGTCATGAATTGAACGCGTGAAATCTAAATACAGGTGCAAGCTCCGACGTGACGCAGTCGATTTTGACAGGTAACCAGACACGCGATTTAGTAATAATGTCGTGATTTTATTTTATTTTATTTTATTGCACTGTCCTTACTACAATATTCCTTTATAATTTTCTTTCTCTGTGTACATGTTTGGTAATTTTGGAAATCCAGCATCCCTTGAATAATGGATAGAGCTAATTTAAATTTTCCAAAAGTATGTGGGCTTAAATTTTAACTACTGTCCGCTAGAAGGCGGTCATTAATTTTATAACAATTTAGATACTGTAACCGTGTGTCTGCCGGATAGGGTTTTTTTTCATAGAATTAATAGCATGTTTATTCTTATAAATTCAAAGTTATTCTGCATGTAGAAACATGTTTTATGCCTTTAAAAAAATTACATAAGTTTTTGTCATACTCGTAAATGTAAAGTAGGTCATAGACTTTAATCTATCTAAAATTTCGGAGTTTTTCATTCTTTTCAAACAATGTATCGGGATCGGTATACGGGACATACTAAATACCTGAAACACTTAAGACCTGAATGACATGGAATTTCTTATAAATGATATATTTGAATTTTTATGTTCTGCGTCAAAAATGACTTTGTGTATGTATTAATTATATTTTCATGTGAAATGTGGTAAATAAATATAATGAAATTACATCCATATCAATTATTTTAAAAAAATAGAAATGACCTGAAAATTTGAGATGGCCCGATTTATCGTTAATTCTTTTGATAACAATATTCAATTAGATAACCCTCTTAATAAACTGAAGTGTTGATAAGATTTATAACTCCATTTAAGAAAAAAAATATCTTTTACCTAAAAAATTCTGCAGTTTCTACCGGCTGAGCATGATCTTACATGTACATGTACCTTGTACCTTGACAATAATCCATTTCTATTGTATTATTACTTCATACCATTACAATGATCATACAATAAGCGTTAGAGTTACAGTAACAAGCTTCAATCATACTAATAATAGTAAAATGTTGAATAGCAAAACGTGTTGCTGAAAATATATTAAAATATATCATCAGAATTAGTACAACCAACTCGTTATTTTCCCTAAATCTACAGTTAAATTAAAGATATTTGCATGCATATATCTATGTTACATAAGTTACCAATGAAAACGTAGGCCTACAGCTTCTTTATACACAATGCAAATTTATTAATGAAATAAATGTTATTAAAATTAGACATCATACTGTACACGTAGACTCATATAACATACTTCATTAGTTTAATATTTATTGACTGAGAGTTGTATCATCGCGGAGTGCTGACCTCTAAAAACCGAGTTCAAGTTAAAATTTGTCTGTTTTTATTGAAATTAAATAATGCATCTGGCAATAGCATCCATCCTTTGACATTTCAGATTCTAAATAATTACTCCTAACGTTTAATTATTTCGTCTGTCTAAACAGCCGATATTTTTATCTGAGGTCAAAGCCTGTGTTTAAATTATAAATCACCTATTTAGTTTTCAAATTGCGAGAAAAACTCGTCAAAATGACCATTTAGATAGCAATAATGGTTGAAGTTAATTCCATAATTTGAGTGTCATAGGATAATGAGATTAAATGCTTTGGCTTATATAAAATGCATGTTTAACCGTGTAACGTTGTCTACATTTTTGAAGACACAGCAAAAGAAGATGGCATTCAAATGCTTTTATGTCGCCATAGTAACAGTGGCCATGTTGTCTGCAAACCACGGCTGTGTAAGTTTCTTATATTTTCACAATTCGTTATCTACAATTTTATTCAGTTTTAAATGTTCGTAGTTGATCTTGTCATGGATCAGCCGCACATTTTATAAAGCGAGTTTGTATGTGCAACGTAAAAAAGTTTGATTTGAAACATTGATTTTCTTTAAGATTATGGTAAAAGTTTGTCAGTAACCCTAAATTGGATTTTTTCCATTTCAATCAAGACTCCACCACTAACAAATTTGGTTTTTAAATTACTATTAGTGAAGTATTATCCATAACGGTTCCAAATTGGTAAATTTCAAAGGACAATGTTATAATATATATCGACATAGCTCTGTAAAGGTGAACGATCACGTAAAATACAGGGAACAATATATTTTATGTAGTAATAATAACATGTTTTATGCTTGATTTCTGTATTAAAAAGTATGTCATATTTAAGGAAAAAAATGAAAGAAATTGTTAACATAAACATGTAACATTGGACGTTCCCATTTTAAGAGACTTTAATCTGTGAAAGTCAATATAAGAATAAAGAAAAAAAAATATGTTCAAATAGTTCAGGTTAAGAGGTTAGTAACTGGTTGAAATAAATAAATAAATATATATATATATATATATATATATATATATATATATATATATATATATATATATATATATATATATATATATATATATATATATATATATATATATATATACTTTTTTTTCAAATGACTTTGCCTTTGGTGATAATTATTGCAAACAATCACATAGTTCCATATTTTAGATTCCTGAAATTCCAAACTACACAAATTTCCTTATTTTAGATTGCTGAAATTGTTCGCATGCCTGAGCAACCATCAATACAAACGATGGCACTTACTGTTACACCTTTAAATGAAAGCTTCTCTGCGTATGTTCTTATTTTCTTTGGGCCTTCCGATACAGAAATTGAATTCAACGGCGACACCCTGGAAGTCTCCAAAGGTATTTGTCTTTAGACATTTAAGATAATACCTACTGTTGACAAATTATTTAGAACTATTTTTTTTAATTACTATTCAAGAAAATGACAAACATTTATAATTTTCCCCAAAGCCAAACAATGTTGGATCATGACTATATTTATAACATTTTTGTAGACTTCTTTTTATAATTGTTTTAGAAGAAGGAGATGAATTTACAGCTTTAATGGTAAATAATAACTACCACTATGATAGAGGGATAACCTTGAAGTCGAAATCAAAAGGAGAAACCACTTCAATGTTCCTAAACTTTAACTACAACCTCCGTACTGAAACAAGCTTTATTGAAAACACCTGCTATGTCAAGATAGAAAAGGATGCAATGGGAGAACGCACAAAATATACAGCAACAGTATCGTCATTTGCAGACAAAGAGGACTTGGAGAGATTGTCCAAGTATTTTATTGCATGGATACGCGATAGATCAGGCTTCCGTTTTCCATTAATAACACGCCATCTGAATGAAACTGAAAATGAAAATGTTGTCAGTTATTACAAATACCTCGACACTTACTATTCAGGAAGTAAAACTGACAGTTACAATGAGTACTTTGCCATTCTGAATTATACCGCAATCGAATCGGACGGTATCACTGTCGAAAGTTTTGGTTTTGTTTTGTATGTGTCAAGTTCAGATTACGATGGAAACGACATGACAATAAATCGCAGGTGGTATTATCAGATCGTCTAAAAACATAATTTGAAAGCTGTTTATACCAAAACATATACGTTTTGAAATAAACGAAAAAATGCTTCAGAGCATTGTGTTGTTTCTCTTGTACTAGTATATATAGTTTTTTAATTCACATCATTTTTTTTTCATTTGTTCTAAAATCTATATTTATTATAGGATGTCCAAAAAATCTTAATGCCTGTAACAAGGGTATGTTACAACGCACTTAAGAAAAATAAAAATGTTTAGACATATTGGATCACGTCGACACACGCTGTGCACAGATCGGTAGAGATATCTCGTGCATACATGTATATTTTATAATTTAATTAATGATGTGGAATGCAATTTCAAGGATTATCGTATCCTACACTGGGAGATTTTAAGCTTAGCTGTAAGGCTTAATGATATGGTATTCTATGATATTCTATGAAAGTTAAACAATACCACTTCCGTATAAGTTTCTAAATATTCGAAGTAAACTATTTTAAAAAGCCCAAAGATGACAACGCACTTGTTCTTTAAAACAATAGATAACTAAAGTAAACAAGAGATGTTTCAATATATGCAATCTCTGCAAAGAAAATGAACCTATAATGCAAATAATTTTTTTTTAAGTCAAAGGGAACAATCTGTCAAATCTTGCTTGATCGTACTTGGAATAGAACTTGATCAGATATCATTATGATAAATCTGTGTACCAAATTTTATTTCAAAATGTGCAACCTCTGCGAAGAAAATGAACTGCTACTGCAAAAAAAAGGACTTTTATAACTGTAAGGAGCATAACTTTTTTTTCCAAAATTGCTTGATCGAACACAAAACTGAATTTGACCCTGTTATTCTAAAGATATAACTTTTTACTAAATTTCATTTTAATATTTGTCAGCTTTACGAAGAAAAGATCTTTTGGTGAAACGACGAATTGACAGAAAAATAGACATATAAACAGACGGACATCAGCAAAGCAATAAGTTATTCCTCCTTAGAATGGGGCAAAATTACAGAAATGAAATTTGTCCTCATATGCTTAGAACCACGAAGTTTTTAATGAGCAATATTAAACTTTGACAATAATCACACATCCTTTTTTCAATAACTCGATTATTGGCAAAGATATGGCATCTCATTTGACATTAAAGTCGTTTACATTTTTTTAGCAAAATAAAAGAGCGAATAGAGATATTTCGTTTATCGGTTTTAAAGGTAGTTCTACAAAACATTTGATGATATCCTTGCAGCTGAAAAATACTTCACGCATGATGCTGACCTTTTTTTGGTTAATTAAACGTACAACTCCTGTAATAAGTAAGTACTATCATGTTATAAGTCGCCTAACTCGAATGGTCTATCTTTCTATTATTCTTCTATGTCATGTTAGTTTAACATGTTGCAGACTGTTCCAGGAATCTGCAAAGAACACAATAACAAGATTAGCAATAGTTGATTAAGATATATCTAGACATGATGATTACAACTGATCGTTTCATCAATTCATTTGGAAAAGCGTCATTTAATCTTGCTTCATCTCAAGCTAAGTGGCCAATAAATAAACAATATTGCAGGACATTTATTTACTTACACGACCAAACTTCTACTTCATCGTATATGGGCAAATACAATTCACCGGTGGCAAAAATAAATACACGAAGTTGTTACACCATGTAATAATGAAAGGTACAAAATTAAATTGTCCTGAAATGTATGAAATTAAGTTTTCCCCCTCGATTTTATATACTTGCAGCATGAACACATCAGTTCTATTTACGATGCACTGATAAGTGGGAGACAATCATGTCAATCTCTAACTGAAGATGTACGTAGTGTATCAGTTGTGTTTTACAACTTTCAATGTTGAATTCCTTATGTTATGATTTATGTACTTGTTTCACACAATGGGAAATCAGGGGAAAATATTCATAACATTTAAAATTAAACAATGACCCTGTAAATTGATTTACCATGTTTCAATTCATATTAATTATATTTATTGAATTTACTGGTACTCTTCCTTTGCTATAAGAAGAAGACATGTTAGAACAGTATATGAAATTTAACCGCAAAAAATATACGTTTAGCTTTGTCACTAGAAAATAAAATCACCTTTAAAGTCATTTTTAACGGCTTGTTATTGCCTAAAATGTACTCGGGTTATGTAAATCAATATATTCATTTACTATACAGAAGAACATGACAAGATCTGTCATCGATCTGTAGGTACATCGGTAAAATTATCAGTATTTTTCTCCCGTTAATCTACTCTTGTATTAGTTAATTGGTTTTAGCTTACTCGAGCTAAAAACCATAACCCCTGGGGTATATTGGGGTCATATTGGGTCTCAATGTTTTACTTAAGAATGTAAAGAGAAAAAAATCGTTATAAATCTATCTTTTAACACCAATAGTAAGAAGTAAGGTCAATCTAGTGAAAACAACCTTTGATAATGTGTATTCAATTTGTAGAGAACCGTGATTATAATGGCTAAGTTTGGGCCACACTGGTAGGTCACAGTTTAAAATAGGAAAAAACTATATATGTCGTAACGCCACGAATGCGATCAAAATTTTCAAATGCCAAATGTAAATCCCTCATTCTATTACATATCGCCTTTCGGCTCTGCCACCCCTGCAAATGTGTTCGGAATGTTTTCTTTATCGTTGCGAAGTATATAATAAATCCAGAGGTACTCGAATGAAAGTTCACGAGATTTCACCGAGAATTGTTCAGTTCCTGTGAAATCTCGAGCGGAAGTATAAGTGTTCGGATAATATTCTCAAAATACGTAAGTACTTGTCTTTTTCATATCATATCCTGCTTTGATTTATGTTAAAACATAAAAATCGTCTAAGATGTATGGAGTTATCGTTTGTGTTCAACCACGTGTAGAGTGGTTAAAATATAAACATTGGGTTGCTTAATAAAAGCATGGCCATTTTAGATGCCTGTTGTGTGCAAAACCATGTTTTAAAAAAAATAATTGGTGTCTGTTTTACATAAAAACTTAGTATATCGAGCTATTTTCAAGGAACATTCTGCATAAAATAATACAGTCTGTTTCACTATTGATGCTATTACTAGGTCAGGCGCGGAACGAAAATAAACCCTTAGGGGGGGGGGGGGTATCTTCTTTTAAATCATGTTTATTTTTGCAACAGCAAAAAAAACCTATTTTTTTTGTATTGTCACATTTATTTCTAGAACACATTTTATCCACCAATTAATGAAGATAGAGTTTAAAATCAATTAACCTCTAGGTTCTATATTTGACTACAAGTACCTAGATTCTATGAAATAGACTATAAATACGAGGCACAGGTTTAACTGCAAAACTGAAAGGGTCAAATAAAACAACATGGTCTAAAATTTAAATGACAATAACATTCGCAGGGGTGTCTGCGAGGTTATCATATAGCATTACTTTCCCGAGTTCAGCGAAGCATAACATTCAAGATTTCAACTAAAAGATTTTAACAATAGAGTATAAACATGTGACAACACTGTGCATACCACCCCTATACAAACCGATGTGCCTCGTGCGGCATCATTTTCCTGAGCGGGAATAACGTAAATTTCACTCAGACCTGTGTACTACCTGACAGGTGTTATAATATCTTGTTTCTAGGACGAAGTCCAGAAATTAAAACTTATTTTGTGTATACCAAGAACGTAGTTGTGGTTCTCTTTCCTGTATAATTTTACAGGTATTCTCTACGGTCACGTTGACACTTCGGTTGTTTATCGGCCGGTATAATTATGTCGGATATGGATGATATTTTGTTACTAGGGGAGAACACCGATGACAATTTTGACAGCGATGTAATCCCAGATCATGCTGGCAAAATGCAAACTAAATCCGAGAGTTCGAGGGGTAAATCCCGTACTGTCAGTTAAAAGAAAAGCATCTGAGGCGAGCTCGAAACCGTCTAAAAACACCATGTTACAAAAAGACAGCGGAAAAAGAACCCTGTCTTGTTATTGACTCATTTAACAACATTGGGTATAGATTCGATTTTAAAGTCTTTTTCGTGTTTATCTGAATCTGTTAAGAAATTGACAAATGTAGGTCAATGTATGGCGGGCAGTTCTAGCAATAATGAAAATGCTATGGAACAAAGTTGTAATCATAATCAACCAAGTGCAACTATTACGAGACCTACAGAGTTTGTTAGTCTTAATCAGGATGATGCAAATGATTATGCTATAGATAGTTTTGATTTTACTTATCTTGATTCCCCTATCAGTTTATACCATGTAGGTGTTGATCGCCTAATAGCATTTAAAGATGCATTTGAAGTTCCAAGTAACACTGGGAACACAGAGCAAGTCAATTCTGTTGATAATTGAGATATCTCACAATGAATCCCAGAGGACGCTACTAGTCTAAAAAAAGGGATTGGTTTGGCTAAGGCTGTAAATGCAGCTGTTTCTGTTAAGTCTAGCAAAGAAACCATGGGTGAAATAGCTAAACGGTATGATAGGCCAGATAATTGTACTTATCTCTAAGTTCTCAGGGTAAACAAAGAAATCTGGGATGCAATGAACAAAAATGCACATTCATCCGACCTCGACTTACAAGAAATACAAAAATAGATGGCTCTTGGGTTAATTCCAATTGTTTCCCTAGCAGATCAGCTGGCAAATAACAAATATTTAGATGTTCAGAAAACAAAGTCCATGCTGTCTGACTCCATTAGTCTGTTAGGATATGGGTTTTACAATTTATCAATGAAACGCAGAAATGAATTAAAGAATTGTTTAAATTCTCGGTACAGGACAATCTGCAGTTCAGGTATTCCTGTTACAGAACAATTGTTTTGAGATAATTGTACGACCAAACTGAAAGAAATGGGTGACACGAACAAACATTCTTTAAGTTCTCTCAAGGGTCAGAGTTCATTCAATTCCTACAAGGGCAGGTCAAATTCTTTAAACTTCCGGGGTGCTGTTGAACAAGGTTACCAACAGCAAAACCAGTACCAAGGTTACCAAGGGTATCAACAATACAGACCTCGTGGAGGCAGACCAAGCAAACAAACATATTATCCCAACTAGACTCTTGTTGCTAAAGCAACAAAAAGGTCTTCCGTTCCTCGTGTATTAATCTGTACAAAAATCTATTTCTCTAGTAAACAGAAAATGGATATAATATATACTGTACAGGAATTCCCAAGAAATAAACAAAACAAAGACAAAATGTCAATGTTTGAGAATTTTTCGTGACGATAGGAAGTTACGCCTGAACAGAACATAGTAAACATATCTTCATACATTGTTTTTTCTCCAAGTTTGGATGTTCAATTTTTTTTAGTTATAATATCTCGTTGAGAAAAGGTTTTGTCTCAGGACCGGAAACGAACAAACTGAAGTGATTTCAGAAATTGAAAATACGTATTTAAGTTCATTTACCTACGGTACGTTACTATTAATCAAATTGAATAAAATGTTTAAAAAAATCTAAAGGAAAAAAGGGGAAAAAAACCCTTCTATTGCTTTAACGCTTCGAGTGAGAACCGGAAGTGACGTAGAGCCAAATGAAACTCGTTAAACACACGTTCAATCAAATATCCATTATCCATATAAGTTGTGTGTCTTGATCTTTCACCATTTCTGAGAACTTGTTGGTACTTCGATTTTTAAAAAAAAAAAAAATACCTGAGATATTTGAGATGTCTCAACGGAAATTAAACTTATTTTGTTTTTTTTACCATGTGCAGATGACCTTTTGTATTTTTTTAACTTAAATGACAACCGGAAGTTACGCCGGATAAAACAAACTAGTGTTAATACATGTACATTCATAGGTCTATCATTCCATAAAGATGGGTTGTTCAGGTCGTTACCGTTTTTGAGATCTCGTCGATATCAGGTTTTTTGTCTCGGTACAGGAAACGGATAAACAGAAGTGCTTAATGTAAATTATATTGAATATTTTTTGTATACTAGCCTTTTGTACATTATTGTTCATCGAGCTAACAATCGACCCCTGTCAATTGTAGCATCAAGCTGATCAATATCAAGACAAATAAGCATAAGTAAGAATAAAATTCATTGAAGAGTACCTATGTGCTATGGAACACTTAAACGCAATTTTATGTTGTAGCTGATTGTGTTACGGGAATATTTTTTGCTTTTAAAACTAACTTTTGATTTTAATTGACACATCTTTTTTTGTAGGAATAAGTGGTTTCTGTGGTTAATCAAAGAGTTCAAATAGAAAACGTACGATGTTCATGCTTGATTTTTAGAGTATTCTAAACCGATATCGATATGTGAACGTTTGACTATGAACAAAAAAAACAATGTCTAGAAGTGTACTTCAATCACTCAAAATAAACATGATATTAAACGTGATAAACCGCACGAAATTGAGCATATTTTTTTCAAAACTCGTCATTGCAAAACATTACCAGAAGATTTTATAACATTATTGGCACCCAATGGCAACTTTGCTTATGAACTTCACTAAATACAAAATCTTCAAAGCTTTAAAATAAAAGAGTGAACTGTTAACTCAATCATTTTTACAAAGTCATATATAAGGTAAATGCGTTGCTTTTTCATAAACAACGTAACATGTGTTAGTGACAATTTATCATCTATTTTTATTTCGAAATCATGGAATTTTCTGTGCTTCCCAATTTTCAGCACATTGTTGTTAATATATTTTCAGTGAAGTTTATCTGTGCACTTAACCTGTCTCAATTAATGAACTGCATATATTTGTGGTAATTTTCACGTTGTGAAGCTGTTTTCATTTCAGAAAGTCATTAAGCTACATAATGGAGGCAAACCATTTGTTTATACAGCTTTTTCGAGTTCTTGCACTTGCTGCAAACCATAAATCTGTAAGTTGCCATACAAACAGTAATAATATAAGCATCAACTTCTCTATTTAAGTAGTATAGGTGAACATACGGATGATTTTATATTGTCGTGTCTTATTGGGTTTTTTTTTTCATTTTCGTGTATAATAACATTCTGTCATTAGTTTCCAATTTGTTTTTTGTTGTTTTTTTTTTGTTCTTTTTGGGAGTTTTTTAACCTTTTTTTTTTATATTTTTTGTGGATTATAATCAGAAACATATATTATTAAATTGGAAAATGTAAACGTCCTTTTTTCGGCTTAAAACTAAACACCGCTCGTAAATAGTCAACGTCATACAGGTATCTGGTACATCTAATACTTTTGACATTTTAAGGCCAAATAAAAGAAAACTGTTTTCTGTCGCCCGACCGACCTTATATTTTATCCCCCGACCCTAATAGATTATTGGTGATAATGGTTGCTATTTGTAACTTCGCCAGAATATTCTAAGAAAGAGAAGTGAGTTAACAATCGTGTGAATTAACCTCATTGGCCAAAAAATGATAGTAAACTAAATTAAAGACATTTTCTCTAAAAGAATTATCCCTTTAGTGATATATAACTCACGACTATCTTATCTTTTGTGGTTATTATTACGGATGACGCAACAACATTATGTGCATTGGAAATAGCAAAACCGATGTTTACAACTTTTATTCTTGAGTATTAAAGTTGATATAGTTCAAAACTTTATAATACATGTCAGGAATATTATAAAACTATTTATCTATAGTAATATTTAGAATTAAACATATCCTCTTCATAACGTATATAAGTTGGCCAGAGAGTTGAACTAGTATCGAAATACACGGAGGTACAGAAACTGATTTTATAAATATTGTCATTTAGCTAACATGTTAAAGAAGCGTTTATGTACGAAAGGAATAAGTACATCAAATAAGACAATTTGGTTAAAGTTTTAAATTTTCTTGTGTATTTTTGTTATTCGCCAACCATTATATCCACTGTGATAGCAAACAGTCGTCTTGCGCGTCCGTTGTTTACTTACCCTACCCTGATAGATTGCCTATTATGACGTCACCTTGTTTTGGCGTCCCGAAGAGATCTATACGTCACCGTTTTCGAATCAATGAATAAAAAGCGATTAATTGACAAAGATGGAATATTCTCTAGATATTATTCCAAGCCGATCAATATTGATGGGTCAATATACTCATACGAGCTAATACTACATAATTATATTGACTTTTTGTCTATATAGTTATATATATATATATAAATATATATATATATATATATATATATATATATATATATATATATATATATATATATATATATATATATATATATATATATATATATATATATATATATATATATATATATATATTAAGAATAACACTTATATATCTCAAAATAATACATTTTTGTATAAAACACTATATACGAAAATACAAATAAATCCTAGGTTCCTCATCGAAGTCATTGTCAGTTGTAAATGTGCTAAAGATATACATGTGTATACTTTATATATAATAATTTATGTCATGAATTTAACTTGTGAAATTTAAATACAGCTGCAAGCGCCGATGTGACGCAGTTAATTTCGACAGGTCACCAGACTAGAGATAAAGTAATATTTTGGTGATATTATTTTATTTTATTACATTGTCCTTAATACAATATTCCTTCACAATTTTTGTGTGTGTATATGTTTAGTAATTTTGGATGAATAATGGACAGAGCTGATCCCGTTATTTTATATGCATATAGGTATTGTAACTGTGTTTCTGCGGGATAGGTATTTTTAATCAAGTTATTATCATACTTATTCGTATTACTTCAAAGTAATTTTGCCGGTAGAAATATGTTTTATGCCTTTAAAGATATTACATATTTTTTTGTCTTACTCGTAAATGTGAAGTAGGTCATAGACTTTAATCTATCTAAATTTTCGGAGTTTTTTTTTAAATTCTTTTTAAAACAATGTATCGGGATCGGTATACGGGACAAACTAAAGCCTTGAAACACTAAAGGCCTAAATGACATGATTTTTTTTTATAAATGAAATATTTAAATTTTTATGTTCTGTGTCAAAAAAATGACTTTGTGTGTGTATTTATTATATTTCTATGTGAAATGTGGTAGAGAAATAGCATGATAAGACCCCCATATCAATTTTTTACGCAAAAATTTGAAAGACCTGAAAATTCGAAATGACCTGAAAATTTTAGTTTTTTAAATTCTTGTCAGAACATTATACAATTAAATATCTATCTTTATAAAATGACGTGTTGATAAGATTTTTAACTCCATTTAGGAAAAAAAAAATTTTTACCTGTTAAATTGTGCAGTTTCTACCGGCTGAGCATTATCTTACATGTACATTGTACCTTTGATATAATCCATTTCTATTTCATTATGTGGTTACTAATAATCATATAAACTAATGCATTGAGTTTTAATCCAATACAATACATCATAAAATAACAATAATGATGAGTTAAACTTTGCATTTAAATAATGTTCAAATTATATATATGTTCTCCATTACTTCATACTATGGCAATGTTCATACAATTACCGTTAGTAATGCTTACAGTAACGAACCCTATTCTTAATAATAAATAGTTAAATGTTAAACTACAAAACGTGTTGGTGAAAATATATTAAAATATACCAGCCAACTCGTTATTTTCATCTTTGTGGTGTGTTTTTATGTAAACAACCAATGATGATTCATACAACAATCATATTTTTAGCGGTCCATTTGACGTTTGCGTCAATCTGTTTTCTTGTTCCTTTTGTAACATAGCTGAAAAGGTAGTTTGATATAAGTATTATAAATATCACGTCATATCGACTGTTTAACGTGGTACGCTCATATCGCCGATCTACCATGAAAACTTTCTCCCACTATAAACACGTGCCCTAAGAAGGACTTGTACTATTGTTGCAACAATTACAAAATAGAGTAAAAAAGTATTTACTGAGCACGAAAAATGTTATCTTCAATTTTTAAAGATGCTCTATGGATCATAAATGTAGATTTTACCAAAATCTACAGTTAAAGGGATTTGCATGCATATGTCTATGTTACACATGTTACCAATGAAAACGTATGCCTACAACTTATTTGATTTATTTATTAATCACCTATTCATTTTGCAAAATGCGAGAGAAACTCGTCAAAATGACCATTTAGATAGCTATTCATTATCGTGATAAATAAATATCACACCACTGTTGACAGGACAACACTTTTTGGGAGTTTTTTTTACCGTTTTTTTTTTTATATTTTTTGTGGATTATAATCAGAAACATATATTATTAAATTGGAAAATGTAAACGTCCTTTTTTCTGCTTAAAACTAAACACCGCTCGTAAATAGTCAACGTCATACAGGTATCTGGTACATCTAATACTTTTGACATTTTAAGGCCAAATAAAAAAAACTGTTTTCTGTCGCCCGACCGACCTTATATTTTATCCCCCGACCCTAATAGATTATTGGTGATAATGGTTGCTATTTGTAACTTCGCCAGAATATTCTAAGAAAGAGAAGTGAGTTAACAATCGTGTGAATTAACCTCATTGGCCAAAAAATGATAGTAAACTAAATTAAAGACATTTTCTCTAAAAGAATTATCCCTTTAGTGATTTATAACTCACGACTATCTTATCTTTTGTGGTTATTATTACGGATGACGCAACAACATTATGTGCATTGGAAATAGCAAAACCGATGTTTACAACTTTTATTCTTGAAAATATACCAGCCAACTCGTTATTTTCATCTTTGTGGTGTGTTTTTATGTAAACAACCAATGATGATTCATACAACAATCATATTTTTAGCGGTCCATTTGACGTTTGCGTCAATCTGTTTTCTTGTTCCTTTTGTAACATAGCTGAAAAGGTAGTTTGATATAAGTATTATAAATATCACGTCATGTCAACTGTTTAACGTGGTACGCTCATATCGCCGATCTACCATGAAAACTTTCTCCCACTATTAACACGTGCCTTAAGAAGGACTTGTACTATTGTTGCAACAACAACAAAATAGAGTAAAAAAGTATTACTGAGCACGAAAAATGTTATCTTCAATTTTTAAAGATGCTCTATGGATCATAAATGTAGATTTTACCAAAATCTACAGTTAAAGGGATTTGCATGCATATGTCTATGTTACACATGTTACCAATGAAAACGTATGCCTACAACTTATTTGATTTATTTATTAATCACCTATTCATTTTGCAAAATGCGAGAGAAACTCGTCAAAATGACCATTTAGATAGCTATTCATTATCGTGATAAATAAATATCACACCACTGTTGACAGGACAACACTTTTTCATTATTAAAAAAGGAAACAGAAAAGAAAATTCACTTCTATAATTGAAAAAAACCGATTGAAGCTTGGCGGAAGAGTACCACCTCTTTTGAAGTCGCAGAGCGGTTAGAAATTTGAAAACAAAGCGATCGAAAGTTGAGTTAGAGTCTACTTAGGCATTTTCAGGGGAAACTCTATCGCAGAATCAGATTCAAGAGCATAATGATTTTCCTCCGACATTATAAAGGGAAACCTATTTTAACTTCGAAGTATATTTTACGGAACAAATCGGACAGAAAAGCACAAGGAGGTAAATTTGACCATGATCCGTGAATGGACTAAATACGAAAGGTCTGTGATATTGTTTTTGCAATTTTGACCGATGCTTGTAATAAAGTCAGAAATGAACTTTAACTAAATTAACTCCTTTGACAAATTGCGATTGTAATTTTCAAGAACACCTCGTTACGATATCGATCCATAAACATGAAACATTCTGTTTACTGCCCTAACGTGTTATCTAACACAAATCGTTTATGCACAAAGTTAATGTTATATTTTTCTAAGAAAATGAATGAATAAAACATCGTATAACAAAATACAGATACGTTTTCCCTACGCCGTTTTTATAGATGTGTTTCAGTATAAGTCGGTTAGGTTGAGTACATAGAAAAAGTAGTGACCTATAGATTATTCATGCGCTACTTTGACCTCTTGACTCATAATGATGGTATGTAGAAATAGCAGCTGATTGCATAAACAGTGTTATATAAGGGACACTATTTGCAAGTGTAAATATTTTAATTTTCATATGTTAATTCAACAAAAATGTTTGCCCCCCCCCCCGATGCCACGTCCCTGTATATAATTACGACAATCACAGTATAAAGCTATTCCATTCAGTAAAACGTCAAGCATTGAAAAGTGATTAACTTATAAATATATGTCATCCAACACAACTACAACTCAAGGGTCTGGAAAAGTAATGAAATAGAAGACAAAAATGAAGAAAGTGGTGACCCCACGTTTACTTTATATACAAAATGCAAATACATGCATTACATTTACCATGCATTACATTTACAAATAATAATAAACCGGTCATTTTTCTTCAGATGTAACGAAATAGAAGGAATAAATGTAGAAAAATTTTGCTTTTACTTCTTTTGTGCAGTATGCAAATAAATAGTTAACATATATTAATGAATCAGGTCAAAGCATTCCTTGAGGTACTTATATTCTGTTTGAAAAAGTAAGGAAATAAAAAGTATAAAAATGAAAAAAGGGGAGAAAAAATTGGCATCAGTATTTTAACATTTTTTTACAATATCCAATTACTTCTTTTAAAAAGAGTAATGAAAAGATCAATTACCATTCCAAATGCATTTACTTGAGGTACTTATATTTTGTTTATGAATTAGTTTAAATGCAAATGTAGTAGGTGCATTAATTAATATGTTACTGTTTTTTCGTTTATCAATTTTGCCTTTGACAACTTAGATATAACATATTTTTTTCTTTAGATATTTGCTTAATAGATGCTTTTTAAGAAATATCTTAATTATACTTTATTGGGTATATTTTGTCACGCTTTTTACATTAAAATTTAAATAAAAAAATCTTCTTTTCAATAACAACTTGACCTTTCATTTCATATAAATCACTGAGAAATTAATAAGAACCTCTAATAATTTAGCTTGCTAAACTGCCCTCGTCATAATTTGAAAGATAGAGAGAAATATATTCTTATTTCAATAAAAATCAGATATTCATCGCTTTAATGTATACCTTATACGTCATCAATTGTTCTTAACGGTGTCATTAAACTGAGTCCAAATTCTGAAAGTTAGGTTAGAATGGAATACTCTAGGAGAGAAAGAGAACCAAAAAATAATGATATGTAACATAGAGTCTGCTTTAGAAAGATTAATATTGCTTTAGTAAAAATACGAAATATCTTCTGTGAATTTACTTTTCATAGCGTGTACCAAGATACCACTTAAAGTTATCAAAGTTAAACAATGAAACGGCAAGGTTTAAAAGGACTTAGATTTAACTTTGAGAGATCAAGAACACCGAAGGACCGACGTTTGAGCCATTGAGTGTCACCTGTATATGACAAAGGTACATTTTAGCATCAAGGAATGAATCTTGTAATTCAGGGTTTTTTTTCTGGTTATGTCATTTCATAGAAAAAGGGTATCAAAATATAAAACTTCATTTGGAAACTTTTTTACTACATCGTTAAACATACTTATTCAAATCTTACACAATGTGCATACATTCATCATAACAGCTTTGTAACTGTATAAGATAACGCCAGGTTCGTTTTCTTTTAGCGTGTACATTTCTTTGTAAATATAAATGTACTTATGTACATAAATAAATATTTTTCTTTTTCTTGAACAAAAAAATTGATTGAAAAATGATCATCCTTATGATAAAACACTTGATTGACTCGTTTGACTCAACGCCAAGAATTATTTTCTTTGAATTTCTGAGGTCTAATTTTTTCAACTTATAATTTTTTTTCTTATAATAACTAATCATCTTAAATATTAGTTTTCTCTACTAAAATATTTTAACTTTACTGTCTATACTACAAGAATTACCTCTGTATTAGTTTATCGAATTTGAATAATTCAGTGATAAGACATAAAGTAAATAAACTGTTAGTTTTAACGTATAAATCTATTGCCCATAAAATATAGATGCAGAATAGCAAATCAATTCTTTCAAATATTTGTCTAGCGTACCTTTTGTTGAAAACTTTCATCATTTAGGGGGAACAATTTCCAAGCAACGGCTGTTACATGAGTGATTGAATGATTAAGATTGTCATCATCAGCTGTATGACTTGACTTTTCACAAAAATTAAGCAGAAAAATGCGTGACAGTGCACATTAATAAACAGTTTAATAACTAGAGACGAGCTCGTTGCAAGCAACGATTAGGTTTTCCGTCGTAGCTGCGTCATACTTGTGACGTATTACAAAAAACTGATAGCTGACCTTAGTACAATATTAGATGTGTAAACACTGAGGAACAAAGTATTATATTTCGGTGACCGCGTAGATTTTACGGTGATAGAGAATTCGTCTGTATCTGCATCGGTCGTGTGCAGTACGAACCGGGTGAGGGAATGTTGGCGTAAAGTGTATAAGGTAAAAGGTTGGGGCGCGCTGTGGGCCGTAAGCTAAAACGAAGGGTAGGTTTGCCGTATTCCCGAAGGTCCACCAGTATACAGTTCCAGAGAAATAAACAGGCAATTGTTGCAGGATTCCACATTATTGGACGAGACTCAATGATGGCAACATTATAACAATTTAACAGACAGACATGTTACAAACAAGTCGGATATGGCCAGAAGTGGCCTCCGGACTCAAGACTCTGGGAGAGTCGGACGTTGCCAGGGCTGGTCGCCGTATTCCAGACTGCGCATTGACAATTGTACATAACTATTTATAAGAATCTTAACAATGAGTATAAATTGCAATTGACAGGTAATGATATAAGTAAGCTGAGTGAAAGGTTCACAGATATAAAATAATTAAATAAACTCAATGAGTCTTTGATGTCCAAGAATTGAAAATCTGATAATTGCACAATGTTGTTTTAAGAGATTAACAGTCCTTGAGACATGACACTCTGTCTCTTTGAAATCACATATAAAGTCTGAAAAGTGTCAATCACTAAATAAAAAAAGTAACTATGTAAGAAATAAACTGTGAGAAAAAATTACGAAACAGATGTTGAATTTTACAAGTAAAGTAAAAAAAAAACTATAATTGAACAGTGCATTTTGCACGATAATACTACATGTTTATAAGCAAATACAGGTCTTAACACGTTGTCTCTAGTTTGATTCGCCGCATTTTATTCACAGAGTGGGACTGTGGTTATGCCCGGTACGAAGGTAAAAAGACCATTGGCAAACGTTTTACACGCATTTTTATCGAACGCAAGCGCCAATGAATCTCTTAGTATATATGCGGAGATCCTGGAAATTTTACAAGGGGTTTTGAAGAATAATTTTGTATTTCGAGGAGGGGGAACATGCGCGGATCAGAAATTTTTTCCGGGGTGGGGGTTGAAAAGTCAGACGGTTATTTGAGTTTGCCAAGGGATGTCCGAGGCATATTTGGTAAGTTTATAATGTACACGTAATTGAAAGAAATTTCGCTGGGGGGGGGGGGTCTGGAGCCTTTCCCCTTCTAGATCCGCGCACGGAGAAAATCGATGCCGGTAATTTTACTGTAATTTTAACCATTTTTATTTAATTATTCATGTTCATAATTACATGTATCAGAAAACCAATATTACCTTTCAAAGCAGTTAAAACTTAAAACTTAAGATACGAACCATTTAGTCTCGGTGGGTATTGCGTTCGCGTACGAGAATAATGGCAATTTTCAAGAAATTCGGTTGGACGATCTGTGTCCTAGGTCGTCCATCCGATTCTTTTTCTGACTAAAAGCTACAGACCTGCAGTTACAGATTGTCAAACTCTTATTGATTATGTCAATTTGTTTGTCTCAAAGAATCAATTTTTAAATCAATAAAGTTTTACCTTAAAAAAAAGAAAGAAATCGGGCACAATTTTCAATGTTAGCATTTTACAATTTTATGGTCTAATAAAATTTCAAGAAACAACTCTTAATTGCATTATCCGAAATATTGCTTGAAAATTTTTTAATCGCATTCTTTAAATAACAAAAGGATATTCAAAATGAACTTGGATTAACCGCTAACAAACAGGCATATAGGGAGACTAAGAACCAATTTCTTCTCTCTTTTTTTACATCAAAAGAAATTCAAAAATAAATCAAAATATATGTTTTCTTTGTATGCGTTAATGAAAATGTAGATCAGCAAGGGGTTCTTTTTCGTGCAAGCACCTACTTAACAGATTGTTACACGGGTCTACAACGATGACAAATATCGAAAAGGCAATATTGTGGGTGAAGGATGAATGTGTAGTTTGTTTTTTAAGTTTATTTTTGATACATGTAATTATATTTATCTGGATCGGTTATGTTTGTTAGTTTGTTTTGTTTATTAAAGAGGGGAATAAAAAAATGAGTAACCCTAATTTCCAAGCACGTAGCATCGTTTTTGAAAGTGGGGGGGGGGGGGCAAACTCATCCAACAAAACTTGACAAGCAAAAAAAGAATTTTTTTTTTTAATTTTCCAAAAGTTTCAAAACTTCACTCATAATTTCATGATTTTCATACCATTTTTTTTACATGCTACCAAAATGAGGGGGGGGGCGGCAACTCCATGATGATTCAATTTTTTATGCACATTTTATAAAAATAGTTGCTTCGAGAAAAAGTGGGGAGAGGACATCTTTATGTCATATAACATGTGAAACTGATTTCATTCCACCCACAAGCTTGAAATAATGAAATAATTTAAATGAAAACAATATAAATAGACGTCATAAATCCTATATCAAACGACATATTACCACTTGATTCTGCGCGTCTTTTTAATGAATTTATAAACAGCTAATGTTCGCTGCAAGTCTGTAGATCTTGTATGAAAAAATTTCGGATGGTAGTAAATTTTTCTGGGATACAGACCGAGCGGTACATATATGCAGCTAAGGTAACTAAGAATGATTCCAATAAAATACTTTGTTGAGTAATGCAAGCTTTTAAGAAAGCAATACTTATATTTGTTTAAAATATAACACCCAAATACTTCGTCTTACATTCGCTATTTGTAGAACAAGCAGAACCAGTATCAGTCTGACCGGCCTCACCATATACATTGTTGGAATTTTATTGTCCTAGCATTGCATTGCTCTGCATGTACACAATTTCTTTTAAAAATTAAACATTGAAAGTGTTCATCTATATGGCTACACATAACGTACACACGTGATTCAAAATAACCCAGACGGAAAACGGTAAAGAATTCAGTCATTGAGTTTACGTTTTAGAGAACTTGTAAGAAAACACATTGCGGGTCTGAATGTTTGTTGATATGTCAATCTATCAATATACAGTTTGTTAATTATTTTCGATTGCTAAAACAGCGTATTTGATGAACATTGAACAACATTTTTTCCATGCCACTTTTTTCCAAGGAAGATAGCGAATACAAGTATAAAGCATTTATAAAATTTATTTAATTACCTCTTTAGAATTGTGTATGGAATAAATAATTTATAAGTTGTTGCTGAATGTTGTTTGGTATTTTCGTTTGTAGATGTTTTGCAAGTAACAATCCTGAAACGCGGGGCAAGTCATAATTACTTGTAATATCCCTAATAACCGTAACTTAAAACTAGCGGCTTTGGATTCAAATATTATCGTATACGAATATTAAGTTCACTTCTTAAAATCATCTCCACGATGATAATTATATTATATCCATCACAAATCAGTATTTTTTTTTTTATTTAAAAGAATTGTTCTATCGGGAGCAATCCCGCGTTCGTTTAAATTGCCAGCGTACATTTGTCATGTCAGTAATACACATTGTGCTTTATATGACGGCCGTGTATACGTATTGTAGAAAAGTTGAGTTTAATTACCATGCATTGGAACCATTTTATTAACACATCTCCCAGTACTGAAACACTTCAAAATGTCTCTGTTACAGTAACACAGTAAGGCGTTAATCGTGTACGTCCAGCTCTACAAGCACATGCACTGTCGTCTAGGCGACGGCCTGAATACAGCTAGCGACTCTCCTATCGATCGGTTACCTGAGTCTCGTAATGCATCTAAATATAGACAGGGGCACAGTTATGAAACAAACAACAAAAATAAGGTCAAAGAGGTTTATCTATATGAAATGAAAATGTACACATGTATAAAAACTTTGGGGAATTTTATGTGGAATTATTTTTGTGCGCTAAATGTATCGGTTAGTGCATTACAAGAAGCCCTTTCATAACCTCATAAACGTGCGCACCCCCACAAAAAATGGACCGAACTGACAACAATTGTTTCTGCAAATACTGACTATAAATTACGAAAACATTAAATTGAATACTATAGAAGGATTCAAAGTTATTTTTTTTACAACTTTGCTTCAATAATTCATTAGAAATGTTTATTCCTTTTTAAGTTATTGACAAGAAACTTTGGACGCCTCTAACTCCCTAATTATAAGGACCAGCCCCTTTTTCGGTATACCGAATGAAAGGTCTGGGTAAGACTAAGAACTTTTAAAATACATGTTATAACAAATTTGTATCTGGTAGAAAACTATCACGGAAAATACGCGTTTTTTTAAAATTTTTTTCTTACCTTTGTTTCAAAATCTATACCACCCCTTTTATTTGCATTTAAATAATAAATAAAATATATCTCGCACAAATTCAATGTATTAGCTTCCAAAACAGCCCATCTTTAAGACTCTGCCAGTCATTGTTAGAGCTAAACCCCCTGGACAAAAGAAGTCGTTAAATTTTACTAAAAGGAGAATAACTCAAAACCGGATAGGGATTTTCCTCAACTAAAATATGCAACGACAACATCACGCGGCATGTTATCAGTCCTGCAAATTTAAAAACAATCGGTGAACAAACGAGCGAGATATTAAGGATCAAAGTTGGCGTCTAGAAGAAAAAAAAATAAGAAGAAATTTGAAAAATTTTCAGAATAATAGTAAGGTTTTCCGCTGAGAGCGGAACACCTTAAATATAACTGTTCATTTAAAAGCGAAGCAAAAAACAGGAGTAAATACCGATTAAAACCTTGAAATTTACTCATAACTAGCACAATCAATATGCCATGACGCGCACATGAAATGTTGTCAGTGAAGGTAGAAATTTTAATGTTCCTTAATTGCATTTGTTCCTAAGAAGAAGTCAATGATTTACAATACAAGAGAAGGCAGGGGGGATATTTACCGATAAAAGTAGGGATCGTTAATGCTCGACAATTTCCCTAACTGGATATTGTTATAGGTTACATTTGTTATCATTTATTTCATATTTCGTGAAGGATTACGAACATACTTTGATACTATATTAATAACGTGTTAGCCCAAATGTCGAAGTTAGAAATTCTTAATCCAAGTGGAAATTTAATAAGAGAGGATAACTCTTTCAATACCGATAAATCTAGTTTATGAAAAGCGGAGGCGGATTGGGTTTTATACAATGAATTATATAATTGAAATGAACAGGTAACAAACCAATTACATACCCTAAAACCACAAAAAAAACATTTAAATCTTATGGGTGTTTTTACGGAATAAATGAATATATGCTTGTTGATACACAAAATGACTGGAATGGAAATGTGTGCTGAATGTGTATAATTCAAGTAAGAATGTACATTAAATGTCATTGTGAAAACTTCTGACACATTTGACGTTAACGTCAACAACGTCAAACTTATTTACTTCGCAAAGTAAATAACAACATAATGCCCTGATTTTCCATTGCGTGATACACGTACATATAACGAAGGAAGGAATTTAACATTAAAAGTTGTAAAACACAACTGACACACTAAACACATCTTCAGTTAGAGATTGACATGATTGTCTCCCACTTTTCAGTGTTTCATAAATAACAACTAGTGTGTTCATTCTGTAAGTATATCAAATCGAGGGGAAAAACTCAAAATTACATACATTCCAGGACAAATTATTTTGTACCTTCAAGTACGACATGGTGTAACAACCTGTTGTATTTCTTTATACCCCCTACAAACAAAGTTTGGGGGTATATAGGAATGACCTTGTCCGTCCGTTCGTCTGTCTGTGCAATCGTGTCCGGTCCATATCTTTTATATGGAGAAACATTGGAAGTTCATACTTCACACAAAGATTGCTTATGACCTAAGGATGTGTCATGACATTGACCCAAGGTCATTCGGGCAAAGTCAAGGTCACTGGCAAAAAAAATGCAAAGTACGTGTTCGGTCCATATCTTCCTTTTTGAGAAGCATTGAATGTTCTAACTTCACACAAATATTGCTCATGACCAAAGAGAGTGTCATGACCTTGACCCAAGGTCAATTGAGGAAGTTCAAGGTCATTGTATCAAAAAAGCTAAATTCTGTCGGTGTCATGTCTTGTATTAATGAAAATATTAGAAGCTAAAACTGGACACAAAGCTTGCTTGTCTCAGGCCACGTAAACTATTTTTAGATTCCCATCCCCTTCTCTCTGAAAATGGCCTTCCCCGATGAATTTTTTTAAATAGAAAAATGTGTGGATAAAAAATTCCGGAAAAAAATCGGGCTCTGTAAACCAATAATTCAAAATGTTTAAATATTAAATGCTGCTTGACATGTGGATTTCATTTGATTCGAGTCATGGTTGTTAACGGAAGGATGCAAATGTCCTCATGCATTAACAGTGAACCTAAATAAAATGGAGTTTACTTCTATTAGCATTGACATTTCTCAAAAATAGAGCAGTTGTTATTTATAGAAAATGTAGAGTGATATAGATTCATCCAATATTTTCTATAATAGCAAACATTCTTAGCAGGGGGGGGTACATGTATCAACTGTGAGCTTGCTCACAGTACTTCTAGTTTTTGTTACCGGTGAATTGTATTTGTCCATATAAGATAAAGTCGAAATGTTCTCATGTAGGTAAGTAAATGTTCTGCAATATTGTTCATTCATTGGTCACTACCTTGAAATGCTACAAGAAATACTAGCGCTTTTCCAAATAGATTGATACATAGTACCGAGCAATTGTCATCACCATGTTTAAATATATATTTAACATCTACTGTTCGTTTTGTTATTGTGTTCTTTGCAGATTGCTGGAACACTGTGCAACATGTTAAACTAATATTTTGAAACGACCGGACTGGAACAAAACATAAGTTATTATTGATAGACGACAAATAAGAAAAAAATCAGCATAATGTGTAAATAATTTTTCAACTGCAGTAATATCATCAACTGACTTGCGAACTATCTTTAAAAGTGATTAAGGAAATATATCGCTTTTTCATTTCTCCACAAAACAACTTGAAAACGACTTTAATTTCAAATGAGATGCTATATTTTTGCCAAGAATCGAGGTATTGAAAAAAGGTAGTGTTAATATTGTCAAAGTCTAAAATTGTTCAGACATTGAAAACTTCGTGGTTCTAAACATATAAAGACAAATTTCATTTCTGTAATGAAGCCCCTTACTAAGGAGGAATGACTCATTGCTTTTGTTGCTGTCCGTCTGTCTGGTCTTTTTTCTACGGGTCTGTCTGTCTGTCAGTCGTTCGACGAATAGATTCAGTTCTTTTTCTTCGTAAAGCTTGCATAAATATTAAAATGAAACTTGGTAAAAACAAATTTGTAAGGACTACATATTTGATCAAATTCCTGCTCCGAATTTTATTCAATTATGAAATAATATCATAAAAAAAATCACAGTACATGCCTATTCATTCAATTTTGATTTTAATCACCATTGCTCATTATCTGTTTATCTATACCGTCACCCATATAAACAATTCCAGAAAATTTGCAAAGAAGTGAAAATATTATAATTTTTTTCTATTTTTGCATTGGGTAATAGAGAGCGCAGGTCTGCTCAAGAAGGATTTTAATATTTGTTTTTATTCATATATTCATATACATCATACTAAACAATGATACTTGAGCCAGCCTCGGTTCGATGTTTCCAAGTCGAAACATCCATATTTTTTTCAAAACATAAACATAACGGAATAAGACTAATTTCATGACGCAATTTTTCTACATTATGATGTTACTCTGGTTATAACGTTTTACACACTTATCAGGTACCTTCCTCTTTATTTTGAAAGCTCTTTAAAAAATATTAAATTTGTAGGGTGAATAATGCATAATACAAATGTACTGCACATTGCCCTTTGAGATTTATGTCAAAAATATCTAAATCAAGTTCTACTTTGGGTACGATCATGCAATTTTAGACAGGGTAATGAGCCTATGACTCAGAAAATGTCCAATTATTTGCAGTTCCCATTTTTTTCTATGCAGATGTTTCTCGGGGAGGGAAGGGGGCATACATTTTCTACAAACATCTCTTGTTTTAATTCAGTTACCAATTATGCTTTAAAAGAACAAATGTTTACATTTCAGATACATGTACTTGGTCATCTTTGGGCTTTTTAAAAATATGTTGAAGTTAAACTTTTATAGTATCATTTAATACCATATAATTAAGTCTTACATTCAATTTCTCATAGCAAAACATACAAATCTCCCAGCGTTGGATTCGATAATCATTAAAATTGCACCTCACGGCATACTAGCATTTAATTGTAAAACATACAGCAATGCGTGAGATATCTTGACCAATCTGTGCACGTTTTATTTAAAGTGTGTCGAGGTGATCCAATATGTCTACACCTTTTTTTTAAAAGTGCGTTAAAACAAACCCTTGTAACAGGCATTAAGATGTTTTGGATTTTCTATACTGAGCAGATATTTTCAGAATACATGAAAAGTCAAAGTACAGACTACTGACGGGAGTTGATTTCATTGAGTATTCTTAGGCTAAAATCAACAATATTTGGCTTGACAAGTAGTTTCTTAGCTGTGTATGAATAATATTGCGCAATAATATTTTTTTCTAATACATTTTTTCACTTCCGGTTTGCCAAAGTAACTGCATAGGAGAGTTAAAATCAACTCCCAAAAAAGATCTGAATCAATATACTACTAAGAGAGAAAAAAAACACAGTGATCTGAAATATCATTTTGTTTATTTCAAAACGTATAGGTATTGGTATTAAACAGCTTCTAAATTATGCTTTTAGACGATCTGATAATACCAACTGCGTCAGGTCCTTTCCATAATGCATGTAATCTGAGTTTGAAACATACAATTCAAAGCCAAAACTTTGGACAGTGATACCATCCGCTTCGATTGCGGGATAGTTCAGAATGGCATAGTACTCATTGTAACTGTCAGTTTTACTTCCTGAATAGTAAGTGTCGAGGTATTTGTAATAACTGACAACATGTTCATTTTCAGTTTCATTCAGATGGCGTGTCTTAAGTTGTACAGTGGCGCCTGATTTATTGCGTATGTATGCAATAAAATACATGCACAAATTCTCAAAGTCCTCTATGTCTGCACATGATGACACTGTAGCTGTATATTTTGTGCGTCCTCCCATTGCATCCTTTTCTATCTGGACGTAGCAGGTGTTTTCAATAAAGCTTGTTTTAGTAAGGAGGTTGTAGTTAAAGTTTGGGTACATTGAAATGGTTTCCCCTTTTGATTTCGACTGTACGGTTATCCTTCTGTTCATGTTGTCGTATTTATTCACCATTAAGGCTTTAAATTCATCTTCATCTTTTAAAACAATAATAAAAAGGAGTCTATAAAATGTTGATAAAATAGTCATGCTCCAACATTGTTTGGCTTTGGAAAAAAAAATATTTGTCATTTTCAAGAACAGTAATTAGAAAAAAAATAGTTCTGAATAATTTGTCAATAGTTTGTATTATTTTAACTGACTTCAGACAAATACCTTTGGTGACTTCCAGGGTTGTTGCCGGTGAATTCAATATCTGTATCGGAAGGTCCAAGGAAAACAAGAACATACTCGGAGAAGCTTTCATTCAAAGGTTTAACAGTCAGTCCCAGAGTTTGTATTGATGGTTGCTAAGGCATGCGAACAATTTCAGCAATCTAAAATAAGGAAATATGTGTAATTGTGGAATTTCAGTAATCTAAAATATGGAAACATGTGATGTTTTGAATAATTATCACAAAAGGCAAAGTAATTTAAAAAAGAAATTATTTATTTCAATTAGTTACTATCCTTCTAATCCGAACTATCTGAACATTATCTTTGTTCTTATTTCTTATATTGACTGTCACAGAGACACATCTCTTATAATGGAAACATTTAATGTTACATGTTTATGTTTTCAATGTCTTTCATTTTTTCCTAAAATATGACATAATTTGTAATACCAAAAGGAAGCATAAAAACATGTTTATTGTTACCACATTGTACATACAAGATATCATTCCCTGTATTTTACGTGTTTACCTTTTTCACAGCTATATCTAAGTGATTAATGTACAATATATGTATATATAACATTATCTTATAAAATTTACCAATTTGGAACCGTAATGAATAATACTTCACTAATAGTAATTTAAAAACCAAATTTGCTTAGCGGTGGAATCTTGATTTAAAGGGGAAACATCAATTTTAGGGCTACTGGCAAACTTTCACTATGATTTTAACGAAAGTCAATGTTTCAAATCAAATTGTTTTACACTGCACATACAAACTCGATTTATAAAATGTGCAGCTGATCCATGACTAGATCAACTACGAACATTTAAAACTGAATAAAATTGTAGATAACGAATTGTAAAAATATAAGAAACTTACACAGCTGTAGTTTGCAGCAAACATGGCACCTGTTACTATGGCGACATTAAACCATTTTAATGCCATCTTCTTTTGCTGTGTCTTCAAAAATGTAGACCCCTTTAAACGGTTAAACATGCCTTTTATATAAGCCAAATCATTTTATCTCATTATCCTATGACTCTAAAATTATGGAATAAACTTCAACCATTATTGCTATCTAAATGGTCATTTTGACGAGTTTCACTCGCAATTTGAAAACTAAATAGGTGATTTATAATTTAACCACAGGCTTTGACCTCAGATCAAATTATCGGCTGTTTAGACAGACGAGATAGTTAAACGATAGGAGTAATTATTTAGAATCTGAAATGGCAAAGGATGATATTTCCAAATGCATTTATTTAATTTCAATAAATAGCAGACAATATATAACTTGAACTCGGTTTTAGAGGTCAGCACACCGCGATGATACAGCTCTCAGTCATCAAATATCACACTAATCAAGTATGTTAAAAGAGTCTAGGTGTACAGTATGATATCGAATTTTAACAACTCATTTATTTCATTATTATATTTGCAATGTGTTTGATTGTTTGATTGGTAACTTGTGTAACATAGATATATACATGCAAATTTAGGTAAACTCTACGTTTAAGATACACCAAGGATGTTTAAAAATGAAAATTACATTTTTCTTACTCAGCAAATACTTTTCCCTCTTTCTTCTTGTTGTTGCAACAATAGTACAACTCCTTATTAGGGCACGTATTTATAATGGGAAAAAGTTTTTTATGGTAGATCGGCGATATGAGCGTATAATTTACAGTACATAATTGATTTTTTTCTATTTATTCTAAATTTTAAAGCGTCTAAATAAATTTTATTTTAAACAAATGTGTATAAAATCTACTAGATAATAATGCGTATCGTATTCTCATTTGAAAGAAAAACGTTTGGAATAATCGTTTAGTTTAAAACGGGGAATGGGTAAGCTTGGCCGCTTTCATTCAACGTGTCGCTTTTACCAATATGATTGAAATTATGTGTCAAGACACAATTGATGCTTGATATAGGCTGATTATAAAATTAAGCAAAACTAACTCGACCGAACAAAGGATTGAATAAGCTATGGAAATAAAAAAATGTATTTAACGACAAAAGAGAAAATGAATGTACACAACTGTCAATGTTCTTATATAAAAAAGTTTTAAATTCACATTGTTTTATAAAACTACTTGTCTTTGTTTTAAGAATAAGTCCTGGCATTCCGTAAAAAAAATTACAAAACGAAAAACTGCACGATCACGCACGAACACGCACGGTAAAAAACGCAAACCAATTTTCCTGATACACGCACGATCCCGCACGTTACACGAACGATGACCCACGTTACACGAACTATTTAACACCATTGGCCTGTCAACAATAACGGTGTTACCACTGTACCACGTAAAACAGTTGACATGACGTCAAATTTATAATAATTATACCAAACTACCCTCTCAGCTTTGTTACAAAAGAAGCAAGAAACATATTCACTCAAGCGTCAAATAAGCTTCAAAAATTTGATTGTTGTACGAATCATCATTGGTTGTTTACATAAAAAAACATACCACAAAGATGAAAATAACTAGTGGGCTGAACTAATTTCGATTATATATTTTTATATATTTTCAGCAACACGTTTTGAAGTTTAACATTTTACTATTATTATAAAGAATTGGGTTCGTTACTGTAAGCATTACTAACGGTAATTGTATGGTCATTGCCATAGTATGAAGTAATGGAGAACATATATTATAGGATTTGAACATTATTTAAATGCAAAGATCAACTCATCATAATTCTCTAGGAGATTATGTACTTCAAACCAATTTTTTTATGTTGCAATGTATTGAATTAAAACTTAATGCATTAGTTTATATGATTATTAGTAACCACATAATAAAATAGAAATAGATTACTTCGAAGGTACAATGTATATGCAAGATGCTTAGCTGGTAGAAACTGCACAATTTAAAAGGTAAACAAATATTTTGTTTTCCTAAATGGAGTTATGAATCTTATCAACACTTCATTTTATAAAGATATTTATTTTATTGTATAATGTTCTGAAAAGAGTTTTAAAAATCAGGTTAACTCAAATTTTCAGGTCATCTAAATTTTCAGGTCTTTCAAATTTTCGCGTAAATAATTTATATGAATGTCATTTCATGATATTTCTCTATCACATTTCACATGGATATATAATAAATACACACACCAAGTCATTTTTTTGACACAGAACATAACAATTTTAATTTATATCATTTATAAAAAGAAATGCATGTCATTCAGGTCTTTAGTGTTTCAGGGCTTTAGTGTCCCGTATACCGATCCCGATACATTGTTTTGAAAAGAATAAAAAAAAACTTCGAAAATTTAGATAGATTAAAGTCTATGACCTACTTCACATTTACGAGTAAGACAAAAAATATGTAATATTTTTAAAGGCATAACACATACTTATACCTGCCAAATTACTTTGAAGTAATAAGAATAAGTATTGAAATAATTTTATTAAAAATACCTATCCCGCAGAAACACAGTTACAATACCTATATGCATATGAAATAACGGGATAAGCTCTGTCCATTATACAAGTAATGATAGATTTCCAAAATTACTAAACATGTACACACACACAAATTATGAAGGAATATTGCATTAAGGACAATGTAATAAAATAAAATAATATCATCAAAATATTACTTTATCTCGTGTCTGGTGACCTGTCGAAATTAACTGCGTCACATTGGCGCTTGCAGCTGTATTTAAATTTCACAAGTTAAATTCATGACATAAATTATTATGTATAAAGTATACACATGTATATCTTCAGCACATTTACAACTGACAATGATTTCGATCAATAGAAGGAACTAATGAGGAACATAGGATTTATTTGTATTTTCGTATATATTCTTTAATACAAAAATGTATGTTGCGTTTTTAAAACTGTCCCGCTTATAGATTATATTTTACTGAACTTGGGTTTTATATATAACCCGGGATGTTGTGAAACGCAACTTCTGGGTCTCCCAAATCTGTATATTGGTACCACTAAAACAAACAGTTTCTGAGCTGAATTGCCTTTACGATGGTGTTTGTATTCAGATATTGTATGTCCAGTAATAGTTTGCAACAATATCATCACCTAGACGGGAGGGATTCCAGTAGGAAACTTGGAATTGAAAATCTGTAGTAGTAACTCCGTCAGCCTCCAATGCAGGAGTGTTGAGAATGTTGAAAAAGTATCTTTATCGTCGCTGGTGTAATAGGTTTTGGCGTATTTGAAATCTTCCATATTCTGAACATTCAGCTCTTGTGTTGAATGTATCGTTGATGACACCCACGGTTTGAACTTCAGAGTGAGCATGAAATACTTCTCAAATCCGTATTCAACTGCACAATTCTTCACTGCAGCTTTGTATTGTTTTGTATTACCATTTTCAAGCTCTTCTATTCCAATTAGGTAATTGTTAATTGGAAATGTTGTTTGTGTGCGGGATTTTGAGTTTAGATCAATGAACACCGACAGAGTTTCTGTCGTGGGATTTTACTTCATGGTTAACATCCGGGAACCATACGGGCTGTTTGCATTGCCACTTTTCTCCCTTGTTGTCATTACGGCTGAGAAAACGTTGTTTTCTCCTAAATATATCAAAACAATGTCTATCGCAAGTCATTTCTCAAATGTAATTGATTATTAATTTTATTTATATATGCAAATCGATGATTTCAATTTTCTTGCAGTCAAAAATGAAAACATTGAATTTTATAATCTTTGTAAACCTATTGTGTTTGAAGTTTTAAATTGTTACCGCTAATGACGTTTTATCACAAATTCACAAATTCGTTTTTTTCCTAAACGCTCGCATGCACGTTTAACGCTTTAATGTATATATGATTCAAATAATGCAAAAGGGGGATTTCTATAAGTTCTGTCAAGAGATGTTATAATTAAATCTCAATTTAAACAAGTTATGTATTTTAATTTGAACCATCTAGTTTTAAATCTATTTCGTTAAATAACGAAATCATTTCCATATCTCTTTTTTAAATAAGAGTTTTAATTCTGGTTAATTTTAACTGAATGTGCATTACATTTATCCAACTATTTACATGTCATATATATGTAATTCATTTTAGTTATTAGATATAAACAAAAAAATATAGCTCGCAAAAATTAAAGTTTACAAACCTTTGTTGACCTCAGTTGACCTGCCTGTGAATTCAAACTCGGTTTCAGCTGGGCCGTTGAAAGCGCCATTGTACACTCCGTCATTGGCGTCCAGTGATTTGTTGATTGCCAGTATTTGTATCGCGGGCTTTCCGAGTCTTCGCACAATTTCAGCTCTCTTAAATACAAAACAAATAAAATCAACATATACAGTCAGCTCACGCCTGTTCTTTTACAACAATTCAAATCCCATATCATATTATTCAAATTTCATAGCATAGCATTTAAATCTCATACAATAGCATTGTAATCGCATATCATAGCATATAATTGTAAAAACAATGCAAGAAATAGCTGTAAAAATATAGTTATGCTTATTACATACCACCTTATTTCTATAAAAAAATAGAATAATACACAAAAATGTAACTATTAGCAAACTTTTTTTATTCATCATTAAGCCAGAAAGTAAAGACGTTGATATTTTCTACTTCAATAAATATATGTTTTTAATATTTATCAACTATAACAAAAATGTTTACAAAAACAAAACAACAAAAACCAACACACAAACACATTCACAGAATGTAATTAAGAAAGAAGAAATTAAAATCAGAATGTTATTTTACGTAAAAAATAAAAATAAAATAAGACATGAAAATATAAAACCATGCGTATGTTGACAAACACTACTTAAATGGGGGGGGGGGGGGGGGGGAGATGATACATATAAATAAAATACATCTTACAGATTTATGGTTTGCAGTCAGTATACAAGAACTAGTAGAAGCTCTATGAAGAAATAGTTTGCCTCCATCATGTAGCTTTATGACTTTCTGAAATGAAAACAGTTTCACAACGTGAGAGTTACCACATTTATATGCAGTACATTAATTAATTGCACAGATAAACTTCACTGGAAATATTTTAACGGCAATGAAGCTGGAAATTGGGTAATACACAAAAATTCAATAATTTCGAAATACATAATAGATGATAATTGTCACTAACATATGTTACGTTGTTCACTGAAAATGTCAACGCTTTTACCTTATTTATAACTTTGTAAAATTGATTGAGTAAACAGTTCACGCTATAATTTTATAATATTAAATATTTTGCAATTTCATAAGCAACCTTTCCCCTGGTCGTTTAAAATTTTATGATATCTTCTAATAATATGTCTCAATGAATAGTCTTGAAAATATATTAACTCAACTAGCCCTACTAAAAATTAGAAAATTCAATTGTACTTAATGACAACTCATTCGGCGAAATTAGCCAAAGAAATCCCCCATTGACTATTTCATTACTTATTCAAATTAGGTCTAATTTTAGGTTCGGTGACATTGATAGATGCTCGTCAAAGGCTACTTCATTCATTTCAAAATGCAATTGATAACAGGTCGGTTACATATAATTTGGGATAACTTTGAAGTTGAAATAATAGTTACTGTTTTGCAACTTACCAACAATAAGGCTCCTCCCCCCCCCCCCCAAAAAAAAATTGTTAATAAAAAGTCGATAGATATACTTTTGACATGGTTATTGTATTTTTTTTCTAATAGAAAAATAAAGTGATTATTTATCACTGTTAAATATAATTGCACTATTTTATACTTATAGACTCCATTTTGTTCAAAACAAACCATGTTGTAAATAAAATTGATAAATTATATTCAAAGTAAAATCAGACAGCCGACGATGCCGTTCATAATCATTCTAATCAATCATGTAACAGCGATTGTTTAGATTTTTTTTCTTAACGATGGAAGTTATTAACAATTTAATATGATTGCATTGCTGTTCTGCATTCGAATTAACTAGGCAATAAATCTGTAAAAACTAACAGTTTATTTATTTTATGACTTATCAATAAAGTATTCAAACTAAAAGAATACCAGTAATACCGACGGAGCTCTTATAATATATGGGCAATAATTTTGATATATGATAAATGAATTTTACAGAAATTTTACAGAAATTAAAAGAATTTATGAAAGAAAAAAAAGATTGTTTGCATTGAGTCAAATAAGTCAATCAATCGTTATAACACAAGCATGATCATTTTTCAATCATTATATATATATATATATATATATATATATATATATATATATATATATATATATATATATATATATATATATATATATATAGGTACAGGTGCAGGCGTAAACGAAGACGAACCTTGTGATTAAGTATGTTTCACGATGTGATAATTTTCAAATGAAGTTTTATGTATTCATACCATTCTATGAAATGACATAACAAGAAAAAAAGTGATTACAAGATTTATTCCTTGATGCTAAAATGTACCTTTCTTATATACAAGTAACAGTCAATGGCTCAAACGTCGGTCCCTAGTAGTTCTTGATCTCTCAAAGTTAAACATGAATCCTTTTAAACCTTAAAAGTATCATTGTTTTAACTTTGATAACTTGAAGTGGTAGCTTGGTACACGCTATGAAAAGTAAATTCACAGAAGATATGTCATATTTTTACTAAAGAATGTATAGTCATTCTATAGCTGACTCTATGTTAACTGTCATTATTTTTTGGTTCTCTCCCTCTCCTACAGTACACCATTCTATCCTAAGTTTCAGAATTTTGGCTTTGTTTGAAGACACCGTTTAGAGCAATCGATGACGTAATAGGCGTTCATAAAAGTACTGAATATCTGGTTTTAATTAATATAGGAATACATGTCTCTTCCCTCCAAAATTACGACAACGATAGTTTAGTAAAGTTCAATTATTTATGCTTCTTATTTATTTTTTAATTACTTTTGTGAAGAGAAAGGTCAAGTCTACTGAGGAGAGGAGTTTCCTATTCATATTTTTAATTTAAAAGCGTAACATATTTTACCAAACATAGCATAGTAAGCTTTTTTGTATAGAATTTTTTTTTATATCTAAGTCGTCAAAGGCAAAATGTATAAACGTAAAAACAGTTACATTTCATTTAATTCATTTGCATTTAAACACATATTAAAACAAAATATAAGTACCTCAAGTAAATGCCTTTGGGATAGCAAATGATTAATTCATTAATCTTTTTAAATGAAGTAAATGCATATTGTAAAAGAAAATCTTAAAATATAATTGTCAATTTTTATATTTCTACTTTTTATTTCCTTACTTTTTCAGACAGGATATAAGTTCCTTAAGAAAATGCCTTCGGAATAGCAAACGACTCATTCATTAATATCATTCATTTATAATCATTTGCATGGTGTACAGAAGGAGTAAGAGTAAAATTTTCTACACTTCTGCCTTCTATTTCCTTACTTCTCAAGAGAAATGACCGATTGATTATTATTTGTAAATGTTATGCATAAGTTTGCATTTTGAATATTAAGTAAACGTGAAATCTACGGTATCTGCATTTCTGTCTTCCATTTCATTACTTTTCAAGACCATTGACTTGTCATTGTGTTGTGTGACTTATCTCTATAAGATGATTACCTTTGAATGCTTGACGTTTTACTGAACGGAACAGCTTTATCTTTGATTGTCATAATTATGTACAGGTACGTAGCATTGGGGGAGGGGGGCACTTTTTTGTCTTATTCTTGCAGCAAAGATTTGTGTAAAGTTTATAAATTAAAAAGTAAATTATCATAAAGTTGCACCCCTCCCCCCGTTTTTGGGAGTATGTAAAAATGAAAGAACGAAATTAAGACAGACATTTAAGTTATATGTAGAATACCCCCCCCCCTCCCCACGGATAAGGATTTTCATAATTTTGGAATTTCCCATTTTGTTGTTTTTTGTTTTTTGTTTTGTTTCGGCATGTCAACATTTTTCAATGAGACTACCCCCCCCCCCCCCCCCACATTAAAAAAAACGCTGCTACCTGGTTGATGTACAAAATGGGTTGTAACCGGAGAATGACCTGAGTTTATGTAATAACGCCCGAAAGAATAGAAGAGTGTATGTTTATAAATAGCATGTTATATTAACTGTAAATATAATTCAAATCTTAAAACTGAAGCAGTGTGATATAGACATGAAGCATTCTGATGGTTCATATCAAGATTAGAACATTAACACTTGAGCGATATCAATAAAGCTGCGGCACATCTAAAGGGACTCAAACAAACTGTTGGAAGCATCGATTCTTTATTTAACCATCAATGTATTTTTGTTGTACATGTTTAAAAAGTTGAAGTTCAATTGAGGATTTCCCAGATATATGTAAAACTACCTATCTGAGCTGAGATGCTTTTTACAATGGTATTTGTATTCAGATATAGTAATCCCAGTAATAGAGAGAATGAAGATCATCACTAAAAAGATTTGATCTAGATGAAATAGTGAAGAAAAAGTTTGTAATAGTAATTTCGTCAGCGTCCAGTGCAGAGTTATTGAGGATGGTGTAATATGTATCTCTTTCAGTGCTGGTATAATATGTCTTTGCGTATTTGAAATATTTGCTAACTCGCTGAATATCCTGACCGTTAAGATCCATGGAATATATCTGGGATGCGTCTCCTGATTTGAAGTTAAGATTGAGTACAAAATACTTATCAAATCCATCTTCATCTGCACAATTCTCCACTCTCGCTTTGTACTCTGTTTGTGTACCATTCTCACGCTTTTCAATTTCAATTTCACAGTTGTTTAAAGGAAATGTAGTTTCTGTCCGGGCTTTTGAGTTGAGATTGAACAAAATCCCCATGGCTTCTTTTGTTGAATTTGACTTTATTTTTAACATCCGGGAGCCATACGGGCTGTTTGCCTCCAAGTTAAACTCACTGGTTGTTAGACGGACCGAGAAAACGTCGTTTTCTTCTGAAATACACATGTATCAGTAATAGGTTAATTACAAGATACTTCGTAAATTTCCTTTATTTCACTTATATTTGCAAAATGATGATATTAATTCTTCGAGAATTACACTTAAAATAATTATTTGAAACAGTATACTTCTTTTCTGTTATTTTATAATGTAACTTTTTGTGTATCCAATAAACATGTAACTGGTTTTATCATATTTACTCTTTTCCGAAACAAAACCAGGGTATAATGTAATAGTTATGTAAACACACAAACTAACAAAAGATAAAGCCTCCTCTGTTTTCCAACTATTTAGATAAATCTTTATTTAAATCTTTTTGAACAACGGACATAAAAAAACTAGACACGATCTCATTGCAAGCAACGATGAGGTCTTGCATTTTTTTGTAATGTGAAATAAGACCTCGACTTTAGTTTTTGACAACCAAACATGATCTGAAAATGAGGGCGCTACTTCCATTCAGATGATCAGGCACTTTTGTGTTTCAAGTATAATAACTATGGATAAAAAGGAGCCATATTGGTCCCTAATTTGAAAGGCCAGACCCTTTTTCTTGATATTAAAATAAAGGTACTTTGATTTTGTTCAACAAGTGTATAGAAATTAGCTTACGTTCTTAATATATTTGGAAAAGAAATTTTAGGGGGCCGACTCATACTCATTTTACAACTAAACAGAAATGACAATTTACAAACCTTTATTAATCTTCATTGATTGGCCTGAGAATTGAAACTGTGTATCGGATGGACCGATAAACACTCCGGTACGGGCGGTCAATGTTTTGTTAATTGAGGAAGCACTCAACGCCAAGATTTGCAGAGCGGGTTTCTCAAGTCTGCGCACAATCTCCGCTTTCTAAAATACAATTAAAGTCAATTAATAAGAGATAGAATTATAATCAAAAATGCATGTTCTCACTACGTAGCTCATTATTTAGTATCGAAACACATCCAAATATTATTAAATTGTTCATCAGCGGGATACAGGTAAACAAATATTAAAATTCAGTTCATAATCATGATCAGCTTTGAACATGTAACTTTGAATAAAGTTGTAGAAAACGAATTGAAAAAATATAAGAAACTTACACAGCTGTGGTTTGCAGACAACATGGTCACTGTTACTATGGCGACATAAAACCATTTTAATGCCATCCTCTTTTGTTGTGTCTTCAAAAAATGTAGACAACTTTACACGGTCAAACCTGCCTTTTATAAAAGCCAAATCATAAAAACGCATTATCCAATGACTTTCAAATTATAGAATTAACTACTTTTATGATTGCTATCTAAATGGTCATTTTGACGAGTTTCTCTCGCATTTTGCAAAATAAATAGGTGATTAATAATATAAACACCGGTTGTAACCTACGATGAAAATATCAGCTATTTAGATAGACGAGATAGTTAAACGGCAGGAGTAATTATTTAGAATCTGAAATGTCAGAGGATGGATGCGATTTTCAAATGCATTTATTTGATTTCAATGAAAAGCAGACAATTTTAACTTGAACTCGGTTCTAGTGGTCAGCACATCGCGATGATACAGCTCTCAGTTACAAATATTACACTAATCAAGTATGTTGTAAGAGTCTACGTGTACAGTATGATGTCGGGTTTAAACAACTCATAAATATATTTTTTTTTCCTAAATGGATTTAAAAATATTATCAACACTTCATTTTATAAAGATATATATTTAATTGTATAATGTTCTGAAAAGAATTTTAAAAATTAGGTTAACTAAAATTTCAGGTCATTTAAAATGTTCAGGTCTTTCAAATGTTTGCGTAAATAAATGATATGGATGTCTTATCATCCTATTTCTCTACCACATTTCACATGGAAATATAATGAATTCACACACAAGGTGATTTGTTTTGACACAGAACATAAAAAATTAAATATATCATTTATAAAAAAGTTCATGTCATTCAGGTCTTTAGTGTTTCAGGGCTTTAGTATGTCCTGTATACCGATCCTGATACATTGTTTTGAAAAGAATTTTTAAAAAAAACTCCGAAAATTTAGATAGATTAAAGTATATGACCTACTTCACATTTACGAGTAAGACAAAAAAATATGTAATATTTTTAAAGGCATAAAACATATTTCTACATGTAAAATTACTTTGAAGTCATAAGAATAGGTATGATAATGCATATATTAAAAATACCTATCCCGCAGAAACAGTTACAATACTTATATGTATATCAAATAACGGGATACCCTCTGTCCATTATTCAAGGGATGCTAGATTTCCAAAATTACTAAACATGTACATACACAAACATTATGAAGGAATATTGTATTAAGGACAATGTAATAAAATAAAATAAAATAACAACAATATTACTTTATCTCGTGTCTGGTGACCTGTCACAATTTACTGCGTCACATCGGCGCTTGCAGCTGTATTTAGATTTCACACGTTGAATTCATGACATAAATTATTACCGGTATGTATAAAGTATACACATGTATATCTTTAGCACATTAACAACTGACAATGACTTCGATCAATAGAAGGAACCGAAGAGGAACATAGGATTTATTTGTATTTTCGTATATGGTGTTTTACACAAAAATGTATTATTTTCTGTTCTATTCAGAAGTATTATTCTCAATATATATAACTATATAGACAACAATTCAATATAATTATGCAATATTAGCTCGTCCGAAAATACTGACCTATCAATATTGACCCATTAATATTGATCGGCTTGGAATAGTATTTAGAGAATATGCTACCCGTATTTATAACCACAGAAGATAAGATAATCATGAGTTATAAATCACTAAAGGGTTAATTCTTTCAGAGAAAATGTCTTTAATTTAGTTTACTATCAAATTTTGGCCAATGAGGTTAATTCACATGAGTGTTAACTCACTTTTCTTTCTTAGAACATTCTGGCGAAGTTATCAATAGCCACCATTATCACCAATAATCTATTAGGGTCGAAGAATAAAATATAAGGTCGGTCGGGCGACAGAAAACAGGTTTGTTTTTTTAATTTGGCCTTAAAATGTCAAAAGTATTAGATGTACCAGATACCTGTATGACGTTGAATATTTACCAGCGGTGTTTAGTTTTAAGCCGGAAAAAAAGACGTTTACATTTTCCAATTTAATAATATCTATTTTTTTATTATAATCCACACAAAAAAAAAAAAAAAAAAGACAAAAAAAATCCCCCCCCCCCCAAAAAAAAAACAAAAAAAACCCCCAAAAAACAAATTGGAAACTTATGACAGAATGTTATTATACACGAAAATGAAAAAGAAACCAATAAGACACGAAAATATAAAATCATGCGTAGTGGATGCATATATTATTACTGTTTGTATGGCAACTTACAGATTTATGGTTTGCAGCAAGTGCAAGAACTCGAAGAGGCTGTATAAAGAAATGGTTTGCCTCCATCATGTAGCTTTATGAAATGTCTTTCTGAAATGAAAACAGCTTCACAACGTGAGAGTTACCACAGATATATGCAGTTAATTAATTAAGACAGGTTAATTGCAAACATAAACTTCACTGAAAATATTTAAACGGCAATGGTGCTGAAAATTGGGTAGTACAGAAAATTCCATGATTTCGAAATAAAAATTGATGTTAATTGTCACTAACACATGTTACGTTGTAAACTGAAAAAGTCAACGTATTTACTTGATTAATGAATTTGTAAACATGATTGAGTTAACAGTTAACCCTGTATCTTAAAGGGCATGGTCACGGTTTTGGTCAAATTTTATTTTTCTGTTTTTATTATTTACAATACTTAGGAATGCATTTCTAATGATCAAATGAAATTTGGGTGCCAGTCAATGAGTTTTAAGCAAGATACAGGGCTCACAATTCTTCATAGTGTAAACAAGGCTCGTGTCCTGTTTTTGTTTACATAGGTTCAATATACCGATAAAAAATCTTTTTCAAGCTGCTTTGTCTATCTTAATTATTTTAAGCATAAATAAACAGTTTCTAACGATTAACACATTCATTTGAGGTCTTCAACTGGAATTTTCACTTCAACAATCAAAATGTAAATAAAACCTTTGTTTACATAGCGAAGAATTGTAAGCTCTGTAACTCGCTTATAACTCACCCAAATTTTGGTTGCCTAATAAAAATGCCTTACTAAAGCATCGTAAACATTAAAATCGAAAAATAATTTTCGACCAAAATCGTGACCATGCCCCATTAAAACATTCATGTTTATTTTGAGTGATTAAAGTACACGTTTTCATAGTTCAACGTTCACATATCGATATCGGTTTAGAATACTCTAAAAATCAAGCATGAACATCGTACGTTTTCTATTTGTACTCTTTGATTAACCAGGAAAACCACGTATTCCTACAAAAAAAGATGTGTCAATTAAAATCAAAAGTTAGTTTTAAAAGCAAAAAATATTCCCGTTACACAATCAGCTACAACATATAATTGCGTTTAAGTGTTCCATAGCACATATGTACTCTTCAATGAATTTTAATCTTACTTATGCTTATTTGTCTTGATATTGATCAGCTTGATGCTACAATTGACAGGGGTCGATTGTTAGGCTGATGAATAATAATGTACAAAAGGCTAGTATACAAGAAATATCTAATATAATTTACATTAAGCACTTCCGTTTATCCGTTTCCTGTACCGAGACAAAAACCCTTATTTCGACGAGATCTCAAACACGGTAACGACCTAAACAACCAAACTTTATGGGATGATAGAACTTTGTATGTACATGTATTAACACTAGTTTGTTTTATCCGGCGCAACTTCCGGTTGTCACAGGAAGTACACCCAAATTTGGTTTTGTATTTTGGTTATTTATCATGAAAGTAACATTTAAGCTAAAAAAAAAAAATACAAAAGGTCATTACCACATAGTAAAAAAACAAAAAAAAAGTTTAATTTTCGGTGAGATATCTCAAATATCTCAGGTATTTTTCTTTTTTTTTTTAATAAAGTACCAACAAGATCTCAGAAACAGTGAACGATCAAGACACAGAACTTATATGGATAATAGATAGTTGATTGAACGTGTGTTTAACGAGTTTCATTTGGTTGTACGTCACTTCCGGTTCTCACTCGAAGCGTTAAGGCAATAGAAGGTTTTTTTTCCTTTTTTTCCTTTAGATTTTTTTGAAACATTTCATTCAATTTGATTAATAGTAACGTACCTTAGGTGAATAAACAAAAATACGTACTTTCAATTTCTGAAATCACTTCTGTTTGTTCGTTTTTGGTCCTCAGACAAAATCCTTATCTCAACGAGATATTATAACTAAAAAAAATTGAACATCCAAACTTTAAAGGAAAATAATGTATGAAGATTTGTTTACTATGTAATGTTCAGGAGTAACTTCCGATCGTCACAAAAAATTCTAAAAAATTGACATTTTGTCTTTTTGTTTTGTTTATTTCTTGGGAATTCCTGTACAGTATATATTATATCCATTTTCTGTTTACAAGAGAAATAGATTTTTAAACAGATTCATACATGAGGAACGGAAGACCTTTTTGTTGCTATAGCAACAAGAGTCTAGTTGGGATAATATGTTTGTAATTTGGTCTGCCTCCACGAGGTTGATACCCTTGGTAACCTTGGTATTGGTTTTGCTGTTGGTAACCTTGTCCAACAGCACCCCGGAAGTTTAAAGAATTTGCCCTGCCCTTGTAGGGATTGAATGAACTTTGACCCTTGAGAGAATTTAAATAATGTTTGTTCATGTCACCCATTTCTTTCAGCTTGGTCGTACAATTATCTCAAAACAATTGTTCTGTAACAGGAATATCTGAACTGCAGATTGTCCTGTACCGAGAATTTAACCAATTCTTTAATTCATTTCTGCGTTTCATTGATAAATTGTAAAACCCATATCCTAACAGACTAATGGAGTCAGACAGCATGTACTTTTTTTCTGAACATCTAAATCCTTGTTATTTGCCAGCTGATCTGCTAGGGCAACAATTGGAATTAACCCATGAGCCATATATTTTTGTATTTTTCGTAAGGCAAGGTCGAATGAATTTGCATTTTTGTTCATTGCATCCCAGATTTCTTTGTTTACCCTGAGAACTTAGAGGTAAGTACAATTATCTGGCATATCATACCGTTTAGCTATTTCACCCATGGTTTCTTTGCTAGACTTAACAGAAACAGCTGCATTTACAGCCTTAGCCAAACCAGTCCCCTTTTTTAGACTATTAGCCTCCTCTGGGGTTCATTGTGGGATATCCCAATCATCAACAGAATTGACTTGCTCTGTGTTCCCAGTATTACTTGAAACTTCAAATGCATCTTTAAATGCTATTTGGCGATCAACACCTACATGGGATGAACTGTTAGGGGAATCTAGATAACTAAAATCAAAACTATCTATAGCATAATCATTTGCATCATCCTGATTAAAACTAACAAACTCTGTAGGTCTCGTAATAGTTGCACTTGGTTGATTATAACTACAACTTTGTTCCATAGCATTTTCATTATTGCTAGAACTGCCCGCCATACATTGACCAACAGTTGTCAATTTCTTAATAGATTCAGATAAACACGAAATAAACTTTTAAAATCGAGTCTATACCCAATGTTGATTTTAATGAGTCAATATCAAGACAGGGTTCGTTTTCCGCTGTCTTTTTTGTAACATGGCGTTTTTTAGACGGTTTCGAGCTCGCCTTAGATGCTTTTCTTTTAACTCCAGACCGTACACGGGATTTACCCCTCGAACTCTCGGATCTAGTTTGCATGTTGTCGGCATTATCGGGGATAACATCGCTGTCAAAATTATCATCCGTGTTCTCCCCTAGTGACAAAATATCATCCATATCCGACATAATTCTACCGGCTGTTTAACAACCAAAGTGTCAACGTGACTGTAGAAAATACAATGTACCTGTAAAATAATACAGGAAAGAGAACCACAATTACGTTCTTGGTATACACAAAATAAGTTTTAATTTGTTGACTTCGTCCTAGAAACAAGATATTATAACACCTGTATGTGGTACACAGGTCTGAGTGAAATTTACGTTATTCCCGCTCAGGAAAATGATGCCGCACGAGGCACATCGGTTTGTATAGGGGTGGTATACACAGTGTTATCACAAGATTATACTCTATTGTTAAAATGTTTGAATTGAGATCTTGAATGTTATGCCTCGCTGAACTCGGGAAAGTAATGCTATATGATACCCTCGCATTCCAGGACAAATTATTTGTTTACCTTAAAGTATGACATGGTGTAACAACCTGTTGTATTTTGTTTGCCACCGGTGAATTGTATTTGCCCATATAAGATGAAGTCGAAGTTTGGTCGTGTAAGTAAATAAATGTCCTGCAATATTATAATTTTTTTATTGGTCACTTAGCTTTAGATGCTGCAAGAATAACTGACGCTTTTCCAAATGAATTGATGAAACGATCAGTTGTAATCATCACGTCTATATATATCTTAATCAACTATTGCTAATCGTGTTATTGTGTTTTTTGCAGATTCCTGGAACACTCTGCAACATGTTAAACTAACATGACATAGAAGAAACATAGAAACATAGGCCATTCGAGTTAGACGACTTATAACATGATAGTACTTACTTGTTACAGGAGTTGTCAGTTCAATTAACCAAAACAAGGTCAGCATCATGCGTGAAGTATTTTTCAGCTGCAACAATATCATCAAATGATTTGCAGAACTACCTTTAAAACCGATAAAGGAAATATCTCCATTCGCTCTTATATTTAATGTAAACGACTTAAATGTCAAATGAAATGCCATATCTTAGCCAATAATCTAGTTTTTGAAAAAAGGATGCGTGATTATTGTCAAAATTTAATGTTGCTCATTGAAAACTTCGTGGTTCTAAGCATATAAAGACAAATGCAGCAATGTTAAGGCCTCCCATGAATTGAGCCACCACGAAATCCAATGATTCATCAGTATTTCCTTTATGGAAGATATTGTTGAAACATTCCACAAAATCATCAACATAATGCACATTTTTACTAATGAAAAGCGATTTACAAAATATTGGGCGAATCCGTAGATTTCCCAAGCACGATTCACATTGGTACTTATTTTCTCCAATTTTACGTAAAATATTCTAAAATTGTGTTGATCTTTCACCTGCACCAAGCTGGTTTTACATGCATTAAAATTTCTTCATTCAGTTGTTTACACGTAGCAGGGAGTCTCCAAACCACTAGTTTATAAAGTCTTTTATTTAAAACGAAGCTTTAAAACTGCCGATTATTTAATATTGTTTTTTTTTTTAAAATATGAGTGAATTCTGAACGTCTAGCATTAACGGCAGCATTTATGTAAAGGAAACATGCAATTTTATAGTGGTTTGATATAATTCAATTATAACATTAAGATACTTTCCTTGAGAACTATTGACAGGAATGCAGATCGTGACGTCAAACTTAATTATGACGTCATATCGTATGAAGTACAGACAAGTGACTTTCTACACATTGTTGTAAAATCCATCGGAAAGCCTTAGCATGCCTGCGAATTTAATTTCCGTAATTATGCCCCATTCTAAGGAGGAAAAACTTATTGCTTTGCTGTTGTCGATCCGTCTTTATGAATCAGTTGTTTCACCAAAAGATTCCGTTCTTTTTCTTCGTAAAGCTTGCAAATATTAAAATGAAATTTTGGTAAACAGTTTTATCTCATACGTGTGGTGTATATTACCCGTGTGATAAACCTTTGCTATATCAAACGGGTGATACTTTATCAAATACTTCCAGTCCGAACTATTTTTGACACAACCCCTCGCTTCAACGCTTTAGTGACCTATTTTCGAAGATTTGCTAGTACTTTCAACATAACTATATCTAAATTACAAATATGAAGGAAAACGCATAACTGCGTAGCACAGGCGTCGGAACCGGTGGGCTATTGTGAGTTGGGGGGGGGGGGTGTTAAATTACCCCCCCCCCTCCTACACACCTTTTTTGCAAAGTTATTCATAACCCTAACCACAAGACCCTTTTTTCTTGTTTGTCAAGATTTTTGATAAGTTTAGCCCACTTCCACCTTTCAATTTGCTTTCTGAAGTTTATAAAACAGCAAATTACGTTAACTATCAAGGAGTTCATCCTGACGACGCGATGAAAACAGAGCGCTCTGGTTGTGTTTATATAGGCCTACAAGAACTTACCGAAATAATGTTTCATAAGACTTTTATTCCAACACCAGTAAGCATCAATATTCACTATTTTCAATTTCGAATCATAAGGCTAGCCTAGTGTTTGTTTTATTAAACATCAACAACTGTTCCTCGTTTGAGTCAATTCAAACTAACGAGCATATGCAACTTTGTATATGTCAACAAACTTTTTCTAATCGAAATTTCCATTTAATCAAGTGAATAAGCTCTAAGAAATATTATTTAGAGCTAAAAAATTATTTTAAAGTTTAATTCAGTGAAATTTTACATTAAAACAGTTAGATTTATCTCAGGAATGACGAACTAAATTGTATTGCGCACAATAGCCGCAAAACACAACGTTGCATCATCGTTTTTAATATTTGAAATAAAAACAACTCGGGTCACATAAGGGACTGTCTCAAAAGCTTCATAATATAACACACATTGTATGAGATAAATAGAACATCTATAATTGTGTGATTTTATATTTGCTTTATCCAACTCGTTGAAATGGTTATATTCGCTCGGCAAGCCTCGCGAATATATACACCATTTTAACTCGTTCGATAAAGCAAATTTAAAATCACACACTATATAGATAACCTCTATATATCATAGGAATAACTGGGTGAAATTCAGTTTTGTGTTCGATAAAGCCATTTTGGAAAGAGTCAATCCCCTTTCAGTTAGAAAAGTTTTTTGTTTTGCAGTAGCAGTTCATTTTCTTCACAGAGGTTGCACATTTTGTAATGAAATTTGGTACACAGATTTATCATAATAATATCTGATCAAGTTCTATTCCAGGTTCGATCAAGCAAAATTTGACAGATTATTCCCCTTGAACTTAAAAAAATAAACATATGTGCATTATACGTTCATTTTCTTTGCAAAGATTACATATATTGAAACATCTTTTGTTTTACTTTAATTGTCAATTATTGTTTTAAAGAACAAATGTTAACATTTCGAATACGTTGTCATCTTTGGGCTTTTTTAAATATTTTACTTTGAAAATTAAGAAACTTTTAATTATACGGAAGCGGTACTGTTTAAGTTTCATAGCATATCATAGAATACCATATCATTAAGCCTTACACTAAATTGCTCATAGCAAAGCGTCAAAATCTCCCAGTGTTGGATACGATAATCATTGAAATTGCATTCCACATCATTACTTAAATTGTAAACTATACATGTATGCATGAGATATCTCTACCGATCAGTGCACATTCTTTAGCGTGTGTCGACGTGATCCAATATGTCTACACCTTTTTCATTTTCCAAAGTGCGTTGTAACATACCCTTATTACAGGCATTAACATGTTTTGGACTTTCTATATCAAGTATATATTTTAGAATAAATGAAAAAATGATCTGAATCAATAAACTATATATACTAGTACAAGAGAAAAAACACAAAGTTCTGAAGCATTATTTTGTTTATTTCAAAACTTATAGGTATTGGCATTAGACAGCTTTCAAATTATGGTTTTAGACGATTTGATAATACCAACTGCGATTTATCGTCATGTCCTTTCCATAATAATCTGAGCTTGAAACATACAAAACAAAGCCGAGACTTTCGACAGTGATACCATCCGCTTCGATTTCGGGATGGTGCAGAGTGGCAGAGTAGTAAGTTCTACTGTCAGTTTTCCTTCCTGAATAGTTAGTATTGAGGTATTTGTAATACGTTCCAACATTTTCAGTTTGATTCGGATGGCGTGTCGTTAGTTGTACAAGAGCACCTGATTTATCGCGTATGTTTGCAATAAAATACTTGGACAAATTCTCCAAGTCCTCTCTGTCTGCAAATGATAATACTGAAGCTGTATATTTTGTGTGTTCTCCCATTGCATCCTTTTCTATCATGACTTGGCAGGTGTTTTCAATGAAGCGTGTTTTAGTAAGGAAGTTGTAGTTAAAGTTTGGGTACATTGTAATAGTTTCTCCTTTTGATTTCGACTTTAAGGTTATCCTTCTATCCATGTTGTCATTATTGTTCACGATTAAGGCTTCAAATTTATCTCCATCTTCTAAAACAATAAAAAGGGAGTCTATAAAATGTTAATAAAATAGTCATGCTCCAACATCGTTTGGCTTTGGATAAAAAATATAAATGTCATTTTCCAGAACAGTAATTAGAAAAAAAATAGTTCTGAATAATTTGCCAACAGTTAGTATTATTTTAACTGACTTTAGACAAATACCTTTGGTGACTTCCAGGGTGTCGCCGTTGAATTCAACCTCTGTATCAGAAGGTCCAAGAAAAACCAGAACATACGCAGAGAAGCTTTCATTCAAAGGTTTAACAGTCAGTGCCAGCGTTTGTATTGATGGTCGCTGGCGCTTGCGAACAATTTCAATCTAAAAAAAGGAAATATGTGTAGTTTTGAACTATTATCTCCAAAGGCAAAGTAGTTTAAAAAAGAAATTATATATCTCAATCAGTTACTACGCGGGGTTGTTACGGAAGCATATGGAATCTGAGTTACATGTAATTCCGTGAAATCACAAATCTTAGTTATCATGTACATATTCAAATATCTAAGCAACGAAATGTAGACCAAAAACAAATAAAAAGTACTGAAGACATTTTTTTTTCAGAAATTAGTTTGTATTACGTAGATTTACACATTGATGACGTCACGACTAAAAGTTGATGCCGTGTGAATTTGATCGGAAAGCATTGTAAACATATTCAAATATAACTCATCTAAGAACTTTAATATAGTATTGTGGTGTGATTTATTGAGAATTGGCCATAAGAATATTGGGAGAGATGTTAGTTTTATCAATCATTCGCTAAAAGGTATGTAAATTTGCTTTCATTTCTCGGCCAGGCTTTCCTCTGTCGTTGTTTACGATATAAAAATCCGACTAGAACAACACTACCCCGTATATATTGAACATAAAATTATATACCTATCGTTAGTCTGGTAAATTTTTAAATTGAAAAGTGCTGCTACAATCCCATGTTTTGTGTGGTTTTGATGCAACATACCATTTTCCGTGCAAACTTTATAAAAGTTGGTAAGGTTTTACGAGAGCCAGATGAATAACTATTTAATTAAGTAGAAAATAGAATTCTAGCAGCGGTTTTAATTAAACTAAGATGTTTTGCCTTCAATTGGTATGTTTATTTTATTTTGGAAACCGCGGGGTAGTGTTGTTCTATCACATTTTATGTTAAGGAATATACGTAAGCTATTTATAGTTTTCACGTGATAATGCATCGATGTGGCAGTAATGTACTACCTGATTTCATTGCATTGCCATCTATTTTAAAGGATAATACTAAGTTTTTGATCTTATTCAAAATAATTATTCAATTTCACGATTTTGACTATAACAGTCAAACTAAGACACTAAATTGCCCATATGCTTTCTTAATACCCCCGCGCACCCTCTTTACCCAAACTATCTGAGCATTTTCTGTGTTCTTATTTTTATATCGACTGTTACAGATACACGTCTCTTATAATGGAAACATTTAATATTACATGTTTATGTTGTCAATTTCTTTCTCTAAAATATGACATAATTTTTAATACAGAAATCAAACATAAAAACATGTTTATTGTTACTACATAAAACATATCGTTCCCTGTATTTTACGTGTTTACATTTTGCAGAGCTATATCTAAGTGATCACTGTACAATATATGTATACATATATAATTGTCCTTTAAAATTTACCAATTTGGAACCGTAATGAATAATACTTCACTAATGGTAATTTAAAAACCAAATTTGCTTAGCGGCGGAATCTTGATTACAAGGGGGGAAAAAATATCAAATTTAGGGTTACTGGCAAACTTTCACCAAATCAAATTGTTTTACATTGCACATACAAACTCTTTTTATAAAATGTGCGGATGATCCATTACTATATCAACCATGAACATTTAAAACTAAATAAAATCGTAGATAACGAATTGTAAAATTATAAGAAACTTACACAGCTGTGGTTTGCAGACAACATGGCCACTGTTACTATGGCGACATAAAACCATTTTAATGCCATCTTCGTTTGCTGTGTCTTCAAACAATGTAGAAAATTTTACACGGTTAAACATGCCTTTTATATAAGCCAACTCATTTTATCTCATTATCCAATGACACTCAAATTATGGAATTAACTACTATCATTACTGCTATCTAAACGATCATTTTGGTCGTTTCTCTCGCAATTTGAAAACTAAATAGGTGATTTATAATTTAAACATAGGGTTTGACCTAATATAGAAATATCGGCTGTTTAGACAGACATATAGTTAAACGATAGGAGTAATTATTTAGAATCTGAAATGTCAAAGGATAGATGCTATTTCCAAATGCATTATTTAATTTCAATAAATAGCAGACAATTTTTCACTTGAACTCGGTTTTAGAGGTTTTTAACAAGAAAATACTGATTGCATTCGAATTTAGTTCCAGTTGAATGATATTTGACAAAGTCATGCCTCTCCAGTTTTGGAAATAATGGACAATTCTAAGTTCCGCTCTCTAACTTTTGAAGTGATGCTTATGTAAAAACGATACTTCAAAATAGGTTTATCTATTTCAGAAATAAAGTACGGATTTTCGTGAAATACTCTCCGAGGTCGAGAAATGTTGTTTTGAAATATGTTAGCCGAGGCATTCATATTTCAAAGAACATTTCGAGACTGATGAGGTTATCCTGCAACATTCACGATAACAAGAACTTTATTTCTACTTAACTAACAGTATTTCTACAGATCGTTTTTCCTATATAAAGATAAAAGGTCATTTTGACGGCCGTTCCGTGTAAGCTCAATAGTTTTGTTAGTAATGTTTATCGATCAAAGGAATCACTTGAAGACGACAGAATTTTTCTTCGAATTTTCTAATACTCTTTACTAATTTATAAAATGTCTTTGAATCATATCCTAATATGTTACGGGCAGTTTAATAGGATTATTACTACTACACGTTATATATTTTATGTAAAAACACGCAGTTAAAATGTAATAGGGAGGTCCTAAGAACAGGCGCAATTATCTCTTAAAAATAAACATTTGAGGCAATACACATCTTTTTGACTGGAACTAACTCGTGAAATTGACGGTGTCTTCCCACTTAGCTAAAATCCTGAATTTTTTTATGGGTTACTGATTTAAGCTAAGTGGGAATGGTGCACATGTTAGGGTGTCATGGAACAACAGAAATTAATTACAGGTGAACTATAGTCTGTTCAATTATTGACCTTAAGTAAATGTTAAATTAAATATAAAAAAAAAACAGGCAATTTTTTAAAATTATGTTTAAAATTTAAAAAAAGATAAATACATATAATAGTAGTAAATTTTAATAATTAAAAAGGGTTTGTTTTATGATTGATAGTAGCTTAATTTTATTGTATGTGAAATTACTCAATATTCATCACAGGGTTTCATTAAAGATTATTTTAAATACATGTACAATCATAGTCCATAATAAACCCTGTTTAGTAGTTATAACATATTTTAATATCATATACATGTACATAAATATTTTAGCATGTTAGATAGTTATAGGTAACTTTTTAGTGTAAATATTCTGGGGTGAATTGAAGCTAAACATTGCCTGTCGTCGATATATTTCCGATAGAAATTAAAAAAGAGTGCATTTAGAAGGTTTTTCATGTACTTAAAAAACTATACATGCTAGGAAATTTGTTATTGAATTAGAAAATCTCAAATGTTTAAGAATTACATGGTCTCTTCACACCATTGTAAATTGGTTTTGAGATTGAAATTAATGCATCTGGGATACCACAAGGGTCAGTATCAGTGCTTGACCCTTTTTTGATATATATTAATGACATTGCTGATGGCATATCATTGTTTATTCATTAAGGTATTATATCATATACATGTATCTTTTTATGTTTATGAAACACATGTCACTATGATAAATCATTTACTTACTTACTTACTTATCTAGATCATGTTTTATGATGGACTGGGCTGGGAACCTTTACATATTAGAAGAACACAACATAAACTACATTTAATGTACATGTATAAGATAGTTAAATGAAATTTAATGGCAATTAAATCAAACATTAGTTTGATTGAAGTTTCATATGATATTATTAAGCCATATCAATTTCTTTGGTGTGTTGTTTATCTAAGCAATTGCTTCCCAGGCCTATTAAATTTATTTTATAATTTCATTTTTTCTTAAATTTTATTTTATTTATTAAATTTATAAATATTAAATCTTTCAATAATTTTATTTTTATAACACTGTAGTTCCATATTGTCAAGAATACATTCATGTAACTCTATATCACAGATGATAATTATACAGATAGTTTACACTTAAACAGACTACACTCAATGCTCACTCAGGTGTGAAAATCACAATTTTAGCTAAGTGGGAATAAGAATTTCAGAATTTTAGCTACGTGGGAATAAACCCAAATTGACATAGTTTTAAAACTTTTGACGGTTTGAAGTTGCACTTTCATGATCAATGCGATACATTTTTGTATTTCTGATTTAATATTTTTCTGATGATGTTCGAGGTATATTGGAGAATAATGTCCGTGGCATCTCTTTGATCTCGGCAATAACCGTAGTAGAATAGAAAAATAGAATACAAGCTGCGAAAAATGACGTTGGAGATGATTTTATTTTCTAGTGACAAAGCTAAATGTATATTATTTGCGTTAAATTTCATATACGCTTCTATCATGTCTTCCTCTTATAGCAAAGGAAGAGTACCAGTAAATTTAATAAAGATAATTATAATGAATTGTAGCATGTTAAATCAATTTACAGGGTCATTGTTTAATTATAAATATTATGAATATTTTCCCCTGATTTCCCATTGTGTGATACATGTACATAAATTATAACTTAAGGAATTCAACATTGAAAGTTGTAAAACACAATTGATACACTAAGTACATCTTCAGTTAGAGATTGACATGCCTCCCACTTATCAGTGTATCGTTAATAAAACTGATGTGTTCATGCTGCAAGTAAATAAAATCGAGGGGAAAGATTCCAAATTACATACATTACAGGAGAAATTAATTTTGTACCTTTAAGTATGACATGGTGTAACAACCTGTTGTATTTTTTTTTTTGCCACCGGTGAATAGTATTTGCCCATGTAAAATAAAGTCGAAATTTTGTCATGTAAGTAAAAAAATGTTCTGAAATATTGTTGGCCACTTAGCTTGAGATGCTACAAGAATAACTAGCGCTTTTCCAAATAGATTAATACAATATACCGAGCAATCGTCATCACCATGTTAAAATATATATTTATCAACTACTGTTCGTTTTGTTATTTTCTTTGAAGATTGCTGGAGCACTGTGCAACATTTTAAACTAGCATTTTGAAGAGACTGGACTGGAACGAAACATAAGCCATTAGAGATACTCAGCTATGTTAAGGAAGGTATCAGAATTCTACCACGTGAGATATAGAAAAATTTGCATAAGCCCCGCCCTTTATTCATGAGAGTTTGGGTATTTTGGTAATTAACAAACATTTACCAAAATGAATATGATTAATTATAGGGTTAGATTGTTTCAAGAAAGGTGTACTAAAATAAAAACATCAACTTTTCTTTATATCTTGCGAAATCATGAAATTACTAAGTCGTCTGATGAAGTGTCGAGGTTGACAAGGTCACATCGGCGCTTGCAGCTGTGATCAGAATAAACATGTGGACTTCAGTGATATATCTAGGAACTTAACTCATTTACAACCAACGTGGACGGAAATCGGCATAGGATTCAACAACACAAGGTAAGATTTAAATATACTTTCCTAGATATTGTTTTATATCATTTAATACTGTTGGATGAAACAGAAACGAAGCGAAATTCATCGGCTTAGCTTCGATTTTGTTTACTTGTTTTCATTTGTTTTTCATGTAATATTGTCTTTAAACATCAGTTTGGTGACTCGATCAGGCAAAGTAAATGTTTTGCGTTTCGCTAATGTTGATCATATGGAGTACTAAGGCTCATTATAGTATTTTACTGGTCTCATGTCGCGATAATATTATAGCTCGCCATGTTCAAAGAAAATGTAAACAATGGAAAGTCCAAACACTGTATGTACTACATGTAGCACTACAAAGATTACTGTGAGGATCTGGATTGAATATATAGCCCTACAAGACTGTATTGTTGTTTTATATGTGAATTGAAATTCGTCATTTCATTTAGCCTTATCTTATGAAGATTACATGTATGAATAGATAAAATTAAAGTGTTGTTCAAACAGAATTTCCACACATTTTGAAGAATAGACATTTGATTATACCTGTTGTGATATTAACGAAATTAAAACTGCTATTTGTATGCACAATACATGTAATTGAGTAATTTTCCATCTTCATGTTACAGACCCTGAAACGTACTACTACACCACACGCTCGCTGCACGCTCGCTACACGCTCGCTAAACGGTTCACACGAAACGCTGAACGGTTTAAACGAAACGCTGCACGCTTTGCCCGAAACGCTAAACGATTTACACGAAACGCTGAACGGTTTACACGAAACGATTCTCGCACGAAACGATTTGCTCGCTTTTCACACGCTTTGGACACGCTTTTATCCTGATCGATTCGGATCCTCTCGGATTTTACCCTTACTCTGTTAGTAGGAATTAATTTTAAGAAAACACGAAATAATTGAAATACTGATATTAGAAACATATATTAACATAAGTATTGAATTGATTAATGAAATTAATTTGGTACTTATATTTAAAGCAAAAAATTATTTATTCACAGAACTAGTCAAAAATATTACCTCAGTCTATAAAAATATTTATTGCTCAGAAGAAATATCCATGATTCTTATTAGTCCCGTAAATAATAAAAATTCCAGAGAAAAAAGTTACCGTAACACAATATTCGATACCAAAAAGAAATTCCGTATGATTACAAACTGAAATCGGTTTTTCAGTATTCGGCAGGATTTGTTTTTTCTTCTCACATTAATATTTTTCTTGGTTTCAGAGAATACGATGTAAAAATACTAACTGTAAATAAACCTGTAATTATTTACATTGATAATTTGGTTTTTCAGTATTCGGCGGGATTTGTTTTTTTTTTTCTCACATTAATATTCTTATTGGTTTCAGAGAATACGATGTTAAAATACTAACTGTAAATAAACCTGTAATTATTTACATTGATAATTTTGAAAGTTATGTAAAATAGAATTAGTCACATAAGTTAGAAAAATGCTATAAAACAACCAACTAATTTTTTTTATGTCGAATCATTCGCGTAAATAAATGTTCCGTACATAATATCACAGAGAAAAATCAATGGATTAAACAATAAAGAAAGTTGTCATTACTATTTTGGATTTCGGAAAGAACAAAAAATAAAAAAATGATTAGGATTTTTGTCTCAATATTCGTATACATAACCGGCGCCCTGCATAACGGCGTACAATATATCTATCATAAATTAATGAATTAAGTACCATGCATATAGATTCCCATAATAATTAATTGCATGTGTACATTTTAGGAAAATGTCAGTGTGTAAACTACTTGTTGTTTTCCGGTATCAGTGTTTAAATAATTAAAATAATAACTTGTAGAAATATTTTTAATCGGGATTCAGAAGAATTTACTTCCCGCATTTCATAGAAATGAACAGTAAATTTTCTTTCTATGTTTACATTTAATTTTGTTCAAATTAATGTTAAATAATCTATCATTGAAATTGTGCGCATCATCAAATACTGATTCTGACTACCTTGAAGTCATTAAATTTCTATTGGCTATTGACAAAAAAAGAGACGCGTGACTATCCAATGAAAACGAATACACAGAGTTTGATTGACAGGTTCAGCCAGGTGCAAGTCTTACCCGATATCCGAGGTTATGTGTACTGGTTGTACACAGCCTAATAGTCTCAGTTACTAGTCTTCTTTCAATACGCGTACTTTTCTTTTGTTTGTTAAAAATTAATTCAAGTTTGTAAAAAGATAAGTATATTATTTCTTATAGATTTATTTCATGAGAATATCTCAAAGGAGTTTTGCCAATCAGTTTAAAGTAATGTTTAACACGAGCGCTATTTTGAAACAATTAAATTGTCAGAGAGGTCCGAATGAAATCTGATGAACGTTTCACACGGTTCTCGCACGCTTTGCTCGAAACGATTTACACGCTTTGCCCGAAACGCTGCACGCTTTGCCCGAAACGCTAAACGGTTTACACGAAACGCTTCACGATTCACACGAAACGCTAAACGGTTTACACGAAACGCTAAACGGTTTACACGAAACGTTTTTCGCACGAAAGTCGCACGCTTTTTTGGTGTAGTAGTACGTTTCAGGGTCTGTATGTTTAGCACAATAGTGTGCAAATTATGACATACAGAATGTATCATTCATTTTCAGGGTAATTTAAGCAGTAAATGGTCCACTGGAGACTTTTTGAGGAGATGTTGATAAAAAAGTAGGAACTCTATAAATATTTCTTTTACTCACTAACTTCTTGTATATTTGGTTGTTTTATAAAACCATATTACTATTGCATTGGGAAGTAGAGAGCTCAGGTCTGCTCAAGTAGGATTTCAATATTTGTTTTTATTCATATAATTATATACATCATACTAAACATTGATACTTGAGCCAGCCTCGGTTCGATGTTTCCAAGTCGAAACATCCATATTTTTTTCAAAACATAAATATAAGGGAATAAGACTAATTTCATGACACAATTTTCTACATTTTGATGTCACTCTGGTGATAACGTTTAACAAACTTATCAAATACCTTCCTCTTTATTTTAAAAGCTTTTTGATAGATTTTAAATTTGCGGGCGGGAAATGCATAATACTGCACATTGCCCTTTGAGATTTATCTCAAAAATATCTAAATCAAGTTCTACTTTGGGTACGATCATGCAATTTTCGACAGGGTAATGAGCCATGTGTATACTAGGGAAAACCTTACACATTGTCATCTAATTTAATGCAGAACATAAAATCGTATAATTAATTAAAATTTCAGCTCAGCTGAAATTTTCAGGTCTTTCATATTTTTGTGTAAATAATTCATAAGGATGTCATTTCGTGATATTTTTCTACCACATTTTATAAGGAAATAATCACACACACAAAGTCATTTTGTTTGACACAAAACATAAAAGTATATCATTTATATAAAGTTTTAGGCCATTCAGGTCTTTAGTATTTCAGGTCTTTAGTATTTCCCGGTCCAAACACATTTCACTTCCGGTTTGCCATAGTAACTGCATAGGAGAGTTGATTAAAATCAACTCCCCAAAAAGATCTGAATCAATATACTACTAAGAGAGAAAAAAACACAGTGATCTGAAGTATCATTTTGTTTATTTAAAAACGTATAGGTATTGGTATTAAACAACTTTTAAATTATGCTTTAAGATGATCTTATAATACCAACTGCGATTTATCGTCATGTCGTTTCCATAATAATCTGAGCTTGAAACATACAAAACAAAGCCAAAACTTTGGACAGTGATACCATTTGCTTCGATTGCGGGATAGTTCAGAATGGCATAGTACTCATTGTATATGTCAGTTTTACTTCCTGAATGGTAAGTGTCGAGGTATTTGTAATAACTGACAATATTTTCATTTTCAATTTCATTCAGATGGCGTGTCGTTAGTTCTACAATGGCGCCTGTTTTATCGCGTATGTATACAATAAAATACTTGGACAAATTATTCAAGTCCTCTCTGTCTGCAAATGATGACACTGTAGATGTATATTTTGTGCGTTCTCCCATTGCATCCTTTTCTATCTGGACGTAGCAGGTGTTTTCAATAAAGCTTGTTTTAGTAAGGAGGTTGTATTAAAGTTCGGGTACATTGAAATGGTTTCCCCTTTTGATTTCGACTTTAAAATTATCCTCCTGTTCATGTTGTCGTTATTATTCACCATTAAGGCTTCAAATTCATCTACATCTTTTAAAACAATAATAAAAAGAAGTCTATAAAAATGTTGATAAAATAGTCATGATCCAACATTGTTTGGCTTTGAAAAAAAAATCATGTTTGTCATTTTCCAGAACAGTAATAAAAAAAAATAGTTCTGAATAAATTGTCAACAGTTAGTATTATTTTAACTGACTTCAAACAAATACCTTTAGTGACTTCCAAGGTGTTGCCGTTGAATTCAACCTCTGTATCGGAAGGTCCACGGAAAACCAGAACATACGCAGAGAAGCTTTCATTTAAAGGTTAAACATTCAGTGCCAGCGTTTGTATTGATGGCTGCAGGGGCATGCGAACAATTTCGGCAATCTAAAATAAGGAAATATGTTTAGTTTTGAATTTTAGCAATCTAAAATATAGAACCGTGTGATTGTTTGTAATTATTATCACAAAAGGCAAAGTAGTTTGAAAAAAAAAATATTTCAATCAATGACTTCAGTGGTAGCAACGTTATTGTTGACAGACGACTCGCGGAATTCTGATACACGAACGATCACGCACGATACACGAGCGATCACGCACGATACACGGACGATCACTAACTTACTGAATCTTCACGATACATGAACAAAAACGATAAAACACCCAACCGAACGATTCTACACCATTAAACACAAAATTAATTTTTAAGATTAGAATTTAGGAAACGTATTACTAATATTTGTATTGCTTTATGTTTGTGTGTTATTGAAAAGCGGCATGTACTTAAGTCATGCAATATTTTGTAAGTTAACACTTTTACACATCCATACACAGATATAACGGATTCACACACAAATTAGTTTTTTGGTCTCCATAACAAATATTAACTTCTATCATAAGTTATAGAAAATTACGTGTAATAGAAATAAAGATAATGCATAAACTACACGTAATTATTTACATACGAGTTGACTGTTTTTTAATTCTCAACTCAAGTCTTGAGAATTACTCAGCTTAGAATATTCTCAAGAAGCTTTATGGCGGTGGTTTTGAGAATAGTCTTAGCTGAGTAATTCTCAAGACTTGAGTTGAGAATTTTTTTGAGAATTCTCAAAGTTTTATGGCGGCGGACCCTTGTCTTTGTTTTAAGAATAAATCCTGGCATTCCGTAAAAAAAGATACAAAACGAAAATACCGCACGATCAGGCACGGTAATAAACGCAAACCAATTTTCCTGATACACGCACGATCCCGCACGTTACACCAACGAACACCCACGTTACACGAACTATTTAACACGATTAGCTTGTCAACAATAACTTTGTTACCACTGTACCCTCTTAACCCAAACTATCTGAACATTATCTTTTTTATTATTTCTTAAATTGCCTGTCACAGATACACGTCTCTTATGATGGAGACATTTAATGTTACATGTTTATGTTGTCACTTTCTTTCTTTTTTTCTCTAAAATATGACATAATTTTTAATACAGAAATCAAGCATAAAACATGTTGATTGTTACTAAATAAAACATATTGTTCCCTGTATTTTACGTGATCGTTCACCTTTGCAGAAGTGCCGATTTGTCGATATATATTATAACATTGTCCTTAAAAATTAACCAATTTAGTACCGTAATAAATAATAATTCACTAATAGTAATTAAAAAACCAAATTTGCTTAGCCGAGGAATCTTGATTTAAAGAGAAAAAATCAAATCTAGGGATACTGGCAAACGTTTACTATGATCTTAACGAAAATCAATGTTTCAAATCAAATTAATTTACATTGCACACACAAACTCGCTTTATAAAATGTGCGCCTGATCCATGACTAGATCAACTACGAACATGTAAAACTGAATCAAATTGTAGTTAACGAATTGTAAAACTATAAGAAACTTACACAGCTGTGGTTTGCAGACAACATGGCCACTGTTACTATGGCCACATAAAACCATTTTAATGCCATCTTCTTTTGCTGTCTTCCAAAACTTATACAACTTTACATGGTTAAACATGCCTTTTTATATAAGCCAAATCATTTTATCTCATTATCCAATGATACTCAAACTATGGAATTAACTACTATCATTATTGCTATCTAAACGGTCATTTTGACGAGTTTCTCTCGCAATTTGAAAACTAAATAGGTAATTTATAATTTAAATACAGGCTTTGACCTCAGATAAAAACTAGGTTCTAGAGATCAGCACACCGCTTTGATACAGCTCTCAGTCATCAACTATTCCACTAATCAAGTATGTTATGAGAGTCTACGTGTACAGTATGATGTCAAATTTTATGAACTCATTTATTTTATGAATATATTTGCATTGTGTATTGTGTATAAATAAGTTGTAGGCCCACGTTTTTATTGGTAACTTCTGTAAATTAGATATATTCATGCACATCTCTTTAATTTAACTGTAGCTTTAGGTCAAATCTAACATAATGATACATAAAGAATGTTTGAAAATAAGTACTTTTCTCTCTTTTTTTATTGTTGCTGCAACAATGGTACAACTCCTTCTTAGGGCACGTCTTTCAGTATTCCCAGTCATTGATTGTTCATTACATCCCAGATTTCTTTGTTTACCCTGGGAACTTTGAGGTAAGTACAATTCTCTGGCTTCCTATACGGTTTAGCTATTTCACCCATGATTTCTCTGCTAGACTAAACAAAAACAGCTGCATTTACAGCCTTAGCCAAACCATTCCCTTTTTTCAACAGAATTGACTTGCTCTGTGTTCCCAGTATTACTTGGAATTTCAAATGCATCTTCAAATGATATTTGGGGATCAACACCTACATGGGATGAACTGTTAGGGAAGTCAAGATAACTAAAATCAAAACTATCTATTGCATAATCATTTGCATCGTCCTGATTAAGACTGAAGGTATCGTAATAGTTGCACTTGGTTGATTATAACTACAATTTTGTTCATAGCATTTTCATTATTGCTAGAACTGCCCGCCATACATTGACCTACATTTGTCAATTTTTTAACAGATTCAGATAAACACGAAATAGACGTTAAAATCGAGTCTATACCCAATGTTGATTTTAATGAGTCAATATTAAGACAGGGTTCGTTTTCCGCTGTCTTGTTTGTAACATGGCGTTCTTTTAGACGGTTTCGAGCTCGCCTTAGACGCAGTTCTTTTAACTCCAGACCGAACACGGGATTTTCCCCCCGTACTCTCGGATCTAGTTTGCATTTTGCCAGCATTATCTGGGATTACATCGCTGTCAAAATTATCATCCGTGTTCTCCCCTAGTGACAAAATATCATCCATATTCGACATAATTATACCGGCCGTTAAACAACCGAAGTGTCAACGTGACTGTAGAGAATACCTTGTAAAATTATACAGGAAAGAGAACCACAACTACGTTCTTGGTATACACAAAATAAGTTTTAATATCTGGACTTCGTCTTAGAAACAAGATATTATAACACCTCTATGTAGTACAGAGGTCTGAGTGAAATTTACGTTATTCCCGCTCAGGAATATGATGCTGCACGAGGCACATCGGTTTGTATAGGGGTGGTATACACAGTGTTGTCACATGTTTATACTCTATTGTTAAAATCTTTCAGTTGAAATCTTGAATGTTATGCTTCGCTGAACTCGGGAAAGTAATGCTATATGAATCCCTCGCAGACACCCCTGCGAATGTTATTATCATTTAAATTTTAGACCACGTGGTTTTATTTGACCCTTTCAGTTTCGCAGTGAAACCTGTGCCTCGTATTTATAGTCTATTTCATAGAATCTATGTACTTGTAGTCAATATAAAACCTAGAAGTGAATTGATTTTAAACTTTATCTTCATTAATTGGTGGATATAATGTGTTCTAGAAATAAATGTGACAATACCAAAAAATGGAGTTTTTTGCTGTTGCAAAAATAAACATGATTTAAAAGAAGAGACCCCCCTAAGGGTTTATTTTCGTTCCGCGCCTGGCCTAGTAATAGCATCAATAGTGAAACAGACTGTACTATTTTATGCAGAATGTTCCTTGAAAATAGCTCGATATACTAAGTTTTTATGTAAAACAGACACCCATTATTTTTTTAAAACATGGTTTTGCACACAACAGGCATCAAACATGGCCATGCTTTTATTAAGCAACCCAATGTTTATATTTTTAACCACTCTACACGTGGTTGAACACGAACGATAACTCTGTTCTGAAAATCATCGTTTAATTTAAATAACCGCTAGGTAGTGAACAAAATCCCCATACATCTTAGACGATTTTTATGTTTTAACATAAATCAAAGCAGGATATGATATAAAAAAAAAAAGACAAGTACTTACTTATTTTGAGAATATTATCCGAACACTTATAATTCCGCTCGAGATTTCACAGGAACTGAACAATTCTCGGTGAAGTCTCGTGAACTTTCATTCGAGTACCTCTGGATTTATTATATACTTCGCAACGATAAAGAAAACAATCGGACACATTCGCAGGGGTGGTAGAGCCGAAAGGCGATATGTAATAGAATGAGGGATTTACATTTGGCATTTGAAAATTTTGATCGCATTCGTGGCGTTACGACATATATAGTTTTTTTCCTATCTTAAACTGTGACCTACCAGTGTGACCGAAACCCCTTATAATCACGGTTCTCTACAAATTAATTGAATACACCCTATCAAAGGTTGTTTTCATTAGATTGACATTACTTCTTACTATTGGTGTTAAAAGGAAGATTTATAACGATTTTTTCTCTTTACATTCTTAAGTAAAACATTGAGACCTAATATACCCCAGGGGTTATGGTTTCCAGCTCGAGTAAGCTAAAAGCAATTAAATAATACAAGAGTAGATTAAAGGGAGAAAAATACTGATAATTTTACCGATGTACCGACAGATCTTGTCATGTTTTTCTTCATAGTAAATGAATATATTGATTTACATAACCCTTTTACATTTTTGGCAATAACAAGATGCGAAAAATGACGTTGGACATGATTTTATTTTCTAGTGACAAAGCTAAATGTATATTTTTTGCGTTAAATTTCATATACGGTTCTAACATGTCTTCGTCTTATAGCAAATGAAGAGTACCAGTAAATTTAATAAAGATAATTAATATGAATTGTAGCATGTTAAATCAATTTACAGGGTCATTGGTTAATTTTAAACTTTTGGTAGGAATGTTATAAATATTGCTCCCTGTTTGAACTGATTTTCCATTGTATAATACATGTACATATAACGAAAGAGATTCAATATTGAACGTTGTAAAACACAACTGATACACTAAGTACATCTTCAGTTAGAGATTGACATGCCTCCCACTTATCAGTATATCGTTAATAAAACTGATCTGTTCATGCTGCAAGTATATAAAATCCAAATTACACACATTCCAGGACAAAATAATTTTGTACCTTTCATTATTACATGGTGTAACAACCTGTTGTTGTTGTTTTTTTGCCACTGGTGAATTGTATTTGCCCATATAAGATGAAGTCGAAGTTTGGTCGTGTAAGTAAATAAAAGTCTTGCAATTGTTTATTTACTGGCCATTTAGCTTTAGATGCTGCAAGAATAACTGACGCTTTTCATGTCTAGATATATCTAAATCAACTATTGCTAATCTTGTTATTGTGTTCTTTGCAGATTCCTGGAACACTCTGCAACATGTTAAACTAACATTTTGAAGAGACTTGACATAGAAGAAACATAGAAACATAGGTCATTAGAGTTAGACGACTTATAACATGATAGTACTTATTACAGGAGTTGTCAATTCAACTAACCAAAAAAAAAAAGTCAGCATCATGCGTGAAGTATTTTTCAGCTGCAAGAATATCATCAAATGATTTGCAGAACTACCTTTAAAACCGATAAAGGAAATATCTCCATTCGCTCTTTTATTTCGCTACCAAAAAAATGTAAACGACTTTAATGTCAAATGAAATGCTATATCTTAGCCAATTATCGAGTTATTGAAAAAAAGGATGCGTGATTATTGTCAAAATTTAATATTGCATATTGTAAACTTGCAAATAAATTGGTACACAGATTTATCATAATAATATCTGATCAAGTTCTATTCCAGGTACGATCAAGCAAGATTTGACCGATTTTTCCCCTTGGACTTAATTCTCATAGCTAAGCTTAAAATCTCCCAGTGTTGGATACGATAATCCTTGAAATTGCATTCCACATCATTAATTAAATTATAAAATATACATGTATGCACGAGATATCTCAACCGATCTGTGCACATTCTTTAGCGTGTGTCGATGTGATCCAATATGTCTAACATTTTTTTCTTTTTCTTAAGTGCGTTGTAACATACCCTTGTTACAGGCATTAAGATTTTTTGGACTTCCTATAATAAATATAGAACAAATGAAAAAAAAATTATCTGAATCAATAAACTATATATATTAGTACAAGAGAAACAACACAATGTTCTGAAGCATTTTTTCGTTTATTTCAAAACGTATATGTATTGGTATAAACAGCTTTCAAATTATGCTTTTAGACGATCTGATAATACCAACTGCGATTTATTGTCATGTCGTTTGTAATCGGTATTCTGTTTTTGTAATCTAAACTTGTAACATACAAAACAAATCCAAAACTTTCGATAGTGAAACCGTCCGATTCGATTGCGGTATAATTCAGAATGGCAAAGTACTCATTGTAACTGTCAGTTTTACTTCCTGAATAGTAAGATGTCGAAGGTATTTGTAATAACTGACAACATTTTCATTTTCAGTATCATTCAGATGGCGTGTCGATTAGTTGTACAATGGCGCCTGATATATCGCGTATGTATGCAATAAAATACTTGGACAAGCTCTCCAAGTCCTCTTTGTCTGCAAATGTTGATACTGTTGCTGTATATTTTGTGCGTTCTCCCATCGCATCCTTTTCTATCTTGACATAGCAGGTGTTTTCAATAAAGCTTGTTTTAGTAAGGAGGTTGTAGTTAAAGTTTGGATACATTGAAGTGGTTTCCCCTTTTGATTTCGACTTTAAGGTTATCCTTCTATCATAGTTGTAGTTATAATTTACCATTAAAGCTGTAAATTCATCTCCTTCTTCTAAAACAATTATAAAAAGGAGTCTACAAAAATGTTATCAATATAGTCATGATCCAACAGTGTTTGGCTTTGGGAAAAAAATAAATGTTTGTCATTTTCTTGAATAGTAGTTAGAAAAAAATAATTCTGAATTATTTGTCAACAGTAGATATTATCTTAAATGTCTGAAGACAAATACCTTTGGAGACTTCCAGGGTGTCACCGTTGAATTCAATTTCTGTATCGGAAGGCCCAAAGAAAATAAGAACATACGCAGAGAAGCTTTCATTCAAAGGTGTAACAGTAAGTGCCATCGTTTGTATTGATGGTTGCTCAGGCATGCGAACAATTTCAGCAATCTAAAATAAGGAAATTTGTGTAGTTTGGAATTTCAGGAATCTAAAATATGGAACTATGTGATTGTTTGCAATAATTATCACCAAAGGCAAAGCAATTTGAAATATATATATATATATATATATATATATATATATATATATATATTTCAATCAGTTACTACCCTCTTAACCTGAACTAGTTGAACATATTTTTTTTCTTTACTCTTATATTGACTTTCACAGATTAAAGTCTCTTAAAATAGGAACGTTCAATGTTACATGTTTATGTTGACGGTTTCTTCCATTTTTTTCCCTTTAATATGGCATACTTTTTAATACAGAAATCAAGCATCAAACATGTTTATTATTACTACATAAAAAATATTGTTCCCTGTATTTTACGTGATCGTTCACCTCTACAGAGCTATGTCGATATATATTATAACATTGTCCTTTGAAATTTACCAATTTGGAACTGTAATGAATAATACTTCACTAATAGTAACTTAAAAACCAAATTTGCTTAGTGGTGGAATCTTGATTGAAAGGGTAAAAATCAAATTTAGGGTTACTGACAAACTTTTACCATGATCTTAAAGAAAATCAATGTTTCAAATCAAATTATGTTACATTGCACATACAAACTCGCTTTATAAAATGTGCGGCTGATCCATGACTAGATCAACCACGAACATTTAAAACTGAATCAAATTGTAGGTAACGAATTGTAAAAATATAAGAAACTTACACAGCTGTAGTTAGCAGACAACATGACCACTGCTACTATGGCGACATAAAACCATTTTAATGCCATCTTCGTTTGCTGTGTCTTCAAACAATGTAGACAACTTTACACGGTTAAACATGCCTTTTTATATAAGCCAAATCATTTTATCTCATTATCCTATGACTCTCAAATTATGGAATTAACTTCAACCATTATTGTTATCTAAACGGTCATGTTGACGAGTTTCTCTCGCAATTTGAAAACTTAATAGGTGATTTATAATTTAAACACAGGCTTTGACCTCAGATAAAAATATCGGCTGTTTAGACAGACGAGATAATTAAACGATAGGAGTAATTATTTAGAACCTGAAATGTCAAATGATGGATGCTATTGCCAATTGCATTATTTAATTTCAATAAATAGCAGACAAATTTTAACTTGAACTCGGTTTTTAGAGGTCAGCACACCGCGATGATACAGCTCTCAGTCATTAAATATTACACTAATCAAGTATGTTATATGAGTCTACGTGTACAGTATGATGTCGAATTTTAACAAGTCATTTTTTTCATTAATAAATTTGCATAGTGTATAAATAAGCTGTAGGCCTATGTTTTCATAGGTAACTAGTGTAACATAGATGTATGCATGCAAATCTCTTTAATTTAACTGTAGATTTAGGGAAAACGAGTTGGTTGTACTAATTTTGATGGTATATTTTAATATATTTTCAGCAACACGTTTTACTGTTTAACATTTTACAATTATCAGTAAGATTGAAGTTCGTTACTGTAAGCATTTCTAACGCTTATTGTATGATCATTGTCATGGTATGAAGTAATAATAGAATAGAAATGGATTATTTTCAAGGTACAATGTGCATGTAAGGTCATGCTCAGCCTGTAAAAACTGCAGAATTTTATAGGTAAAATATAATATTTTTTTTCTTAAATGGAGTTATAAATCTTATCAACGCTTCAGTTTATAAAGAGGGTTATTTAATTAGGTCTTTCCACCTTTCAGGTGAAAGACCTCTTGTTTTCTTTATGTTTTTTCTTCTTCTTCTTCTTCTTCTTTTTTTCTATTTAGCTCGGGGTGACTTTTTTATTATTAGAGTTATTCAAACAATGTAAACTTTACGTAATTGCACATTAAAAGTTATGGTACCAATTGACCCTGTGTCAAAGAACTCCCAGAACTTGCAGAGTTATTGCCCTTTGAGAAGGAAATGCTTGTTATCGCTACTCCTCTGAAACCATAAGAGATAGAGATTGGGAACTTTTACCAATGTCTTCATTACACTTAGAGGGTTCTTCAATCTATTCATACCAAAAGGATCTGAGCCCCCCTTGTAGTAGTTATTGCCCCTGAAAGTATTTAAATTTCCATAAAATCACTTCCAACTTTTTTATTATTTATCATAGAGACTTCGGACCACTTGGGATGGAAGCGTCTACCTTGGCCAAACAAAATGACATAAAGGTCAAAGATCAAGGTCATTTGAGAAGCTGTTAATTAATGAGTTTTTATATCTCTTTTGTTTAGGGTGGTGGAGAAAAACTTTTTTATGGATGTAGTAGGACATCCTAAGCCATTTTAAAATATAGCCCCTTGGCTCATACCTTTGAATAATTACAGAGTTATAGCCCCTTTTGTACGAAATGCTTGTTATCGCTACTCCTCTAAAACCATAAGAGATAGAAATATGGAACTTTTACCATTGTCTTCAGTACACTTAGAGGGTTCTTCAATCTATTCATACCGAAAGGATCTGAGGCCCCCTTACAGCAGTTATTGCCCCTGAAAGTATTGAAACTTCCATAAAATAATTTCCAACTTTTTACTATCTATCATAGAGAGTTCGGACCACTTGGAATATAAGCGTCTACCTTGGCCGAACAAAATGACATAAAGGTCAAAGGTCAACGTCATTTGGAAGTCTGTTAATTGATGAAATTTCATTACGGGCCGCCGGAAGGCGGTCCGTTATTTGATACACATTTAAATATTGTTACTGCGTTTCTGCGGGATAGTTCTTTTTTAGTAGAATTAATACTATGCTTATTTTTATGAATTAAAAGTAAATTTGAATGTAGAAATATGTTTTATGCCTTTTAGAAAATATCACATATTTTTTGTTTTACTCGTAAATGAAAAGTAGGTCATACTTTGTAGATTGTCGTATTCGGCGCGTTTTTATCGAGACTATCGATCTACTCGGAAAATTTCGGAGTTCTTCATTCTTTTCAAATCGCGGGACATACTAAAGACCTGAAATACTAAAGACCTGAATGTCATTAAATTTTATATAAATGATATATTTGAATTTCTATGTGCCGTGTCAAATAAAATGACTTTGCGTGTGTATTAATTATATTTCCATGTAAACTGTGGTAGAAAGTATCATGAAATGACATTATATCAATTATTTACGCAAGAATATAACAGAAATGAAAATTTGAATTGACTGGAAAATTTGAACTAATCCATTTTTATTTTATTATGACGTCCCTTGAAATCATATATTAAACTAATGCATTAAGTTTTCATTCAATACAATGCAACAAAAAAAACCCCAAAATGGTTTGAAATACATAATCTCCAAGAGAAATTTCAAATGATGAGTTGAACTTTATATTAGAGTAATGTACAAATCAATGTGTTCTCCATTACTTCATACTATGGCAATGATCATACAACTTCCGTTAAAAATGCTTACAAAAACGAAATCGATTCTTTATGATAATAGTAAAATGTTAAACTTCAAAAAAAGTTGCTAAAAGTATATTAAAATTTACCATAAAAATTAGTACAACCAACTCTCATTTTCTTCTTTGTGATATGTTTTTCTGTAAACAACCAATGATTCATACAACAATTATATTTTTGGCGGCCCATTTGACGCTTGCGTCAATATGATTTCTTGTATTATTTGAAATACAGAAATATAGTAAGGGTTTCAATAGCTTGCTGGATTGCGCAATAAGGTATTAAATTGGGTCAGCCAGGTATCACATTAAGTCCTGTGGTTACTCAAGTGGAACTTGTTTTTACAGTCAACCCATTCATTTTGTACAAAGACAGCTAGCCTCTAGAACACTTTCTTCTATTGTTAGGTTTACTGTTTATATGATTGTGTAAAGAATATTCACTTGGCTCAGTTTTGTTCATAGTATGTGGAAAAAAATTCAGAAAAGTAATTTAATAAATCTTTACGATATATACAACATGGAATTCTTAAAGAAATGGCTTGATAATAATCTTTCAAAACCATTTATCAATTAATGGCTTCGTGGTTTTCCCATTTTATAGTACAACATGTATCATAGGTATAATAATGTTTTGTATACCTTATTGAGCAATCTAGCAATTCATTAAAAATATTAGGTGGAAAGACCTCTAATTGTTCTCGAACAATTAGCCTACTAGTTGAATATTGTTATTAAAAGAATTTACGATAAATCGGGTCATCCCACATTTTCAGGTCATTTCTATTTTTTTTTAATAATTGATATGGATGTCATTTCATTATATTTCTCTAACATTTCACATGAAAATATAATATTTGCATATCCATTGTTCTTTCCCACTGTATGCCCATACCGAGGAGCTGCAGTCTGTATGCGCAATTGCCCGCATAGACTTTCAGGTAACGAATTCTCATCAAATATATTGATTTTTATTTATATATAGTAAATATTTCTAATAAAAAAAATAAATGTGGTGTTTAATATAAATTATCTAAAGTTTAAAATAAAATACAAGGTATTTTAGTTTTATTCATATTTAATTTAAATCAATTACAAATGTTATTTATTATTGCATAATAAAAATGTGCCGAAATAAAACGAAAGTTTTTGATTTTTATATTCTCATGTACAAAATTCAATGTATAAGGAAATATAACTCTTCCTAACGATACCATGATTTCAGTACCTTACTGTTGGCGAACTATGACGTCATAAAGGTGTGAAGTCATATACTTTTCAATGACTTTATAGATTTAAACCACTATTCGATACATCATGTGTTTTTCTCCAACTCCCTAAATTTGATGTATTTAAAACATGTCTTACATGTATATTAACATTTTAAAGGAATTACTGTTAAAACATATCATTGATTTTGTTAACAAGTCTATGTGAAGTAAAAAAAAATACTAGCGCGCATCATGGAATATGCCAGCAGAGCAATTGCTATTCATAACGCCATATTCACTAAATAACGTTGTTTATTTCTTAAATAAATACACACACAAAGTAATTTTTGACGCAGAACATAAAAATATAAATTAATCATTTATAAAAAAAAAATCCATGTCATTCAGGTCTAAGTGTTTCAGGTCTGTAGTATGTCCCGTATACCGATCCCGATACATTGTTTGCAAAGATTGAAAAACTCCGAAATTTTAGATAGATTAAAGTCTATGACCTACTTTACATTAATGAGTATGACAAAAACTTATGTAATTTTTTAAAGGCATAAAACATGTTTTTACATGCAAACTAACTTTGAATTTAGAAGAATAAACATGATATTAATTCTATCAAAAAAACCTATCCCGTAGAAAAACAGTTAAAGTATCTAAATTGTTATAAAATTAATGACCACCTTCTGGGGGACCGTAATTTAAATTTAAGCCCATATACTTTTTGGAAAAATTGAATTAGCTCTGTCCATTATTCAAGAGATGCTGGATTTCCAAAATTTCTAAACATGTACACACACACAGAAAATCATAAAGGAATATTGTATTAAGGACAGTGCAATAAAATAAATAAAATCACGACATAATTATTATATCTCGTGTCTGGTGACCTGTCAAAATTGACTGCGTCACATCTGAGCTTGCAGCTGTATTTAGATTTCACACGTTGAATTCATGACATAAATTATTATGTATAAAGTATACACATGTATATCTTCAGCACATTTACAACTGACAATGACTTCGATCAATAGAAGGAATTAATGAGGAACGTATGATTTATTGTATTACCGTATATGGTGTTTTATACAAAAATGTATTTTTTTCTGCTCTATTTAGAAGTATTATTCTCAATATATATAACTATATCGACAAAAGGTCAATATAATTATGTAATATTAGCTCGTCCGAAAATATTGACCCATCAATAATGACACATCAATATTGATCGGTTTGGAATATTATTTAGAGAATATGTTACTCGTATTTATGATCAGATAATCATGAGTTATAAATCACTAAAGGGTTAATTCTTTCAGCGAAAATGTCTTTAATTTAGTTTACTATCATTTTTTGAACAATGATTAATTTGGCCTTAAAATGTCAAAAGTATTAGATGTACTAGATACCTGTATAACGTTGACTATTTACGAGCGGTGTTTAGTTTTAAGCCGAAAAAAAGACGTTTACATTTTTCAATTTAATAATATATGTTTTTTATCATAATCCACAAAAAATATAAAAAAAATAAAAATAAACGACAACCCCCCCCCCAAAAATGGAAACTAATGACAGAATGTTATTATACACGAAAATGAAAAAGAAACGAATAAGACATGAACATATAAAATCATGCGTATGTTCACCTATACTCCTTATATGAAAAAATGGATGCATATAAAATTACTGTTTGTATGGCAACTTACAGATTTATGGTTTGCAGCAAGTGCAAGAACTAGAAAAAGCTGTATAAAGAAATGGTTTGCCTCCATTATGTAGCTTTATACTTTTCTGAAATGAAAACAGCTTCACAATGTGAAAATTACCACAAATATATGCAGTTCATTAATTAAGACAGGTTAATTGCACATATAAACTTCACTGAAAATATACTAACAACAATGTGCTGAAAATTGTGAAGCACAGACAATTCCATGATTTCGAAATAAAAATAGATGATAAATTGTCACTAACACATGTTACGTTGTTTAATGAAAAAGCAACGCATTTACCTTATTTATGACTTTGTAAAAATGATTGAGTTAACAGTTCACTCTTTTATTTTAAAGCTTTGAAGATTTTGTATATAGTGAAGTTCATAAGCAAAGTTGCCATTGGGTGCCAATAATGTTATAAAATCTTCTGGTAATGTTTTGCAATGAAGAGTTTTGAAAATATATGCTCAATAGTTTTCTTGCGGTTTATCACGTTTAATATCATGTTTATTTTGAGTGATTGAAGTACACTTCTAAACAAGTTTTTTTTTGTTCATAGTCAAACGTTCACATATCGATATCGGTTTAGAATATTATAAATCAAGCATGAACATCGTACGTTTTCTATTTGTACTCTTTGATTAACCACATAAACCATTTATTCCTACAAGACAAGATGTGTCAATTAAAACTTAAAGTTAGTTTTAAAAGCAAAATATATTTCCGTAACGCAATCAGCTACAACATATAATTGTGTTTAAGTTTTCCATGCACATAGGTACTTTTAAATGATTTTCATTCTTACTTATGCTTATTTGTCTTGATATTGATCAGCTTGATGCTACAATTGACAGGGGTCAATTTTCTACCTGTCAGACTGTTTCGCACGGCCTAATAGGGAAATGATGTCTAGCTGACAGGGGTTGTTCGTCATTACACCAGATGCTCCGAAGTTGTCATTCTTCAACGGTCTCAATGCTCTCCGACAACAAGTTGTGGAACGCCCCGTGTTTTGGACACCAAGGACGTTGCCCACGGGAAAAGGAATGCTTGCAGGAGATAACTGTATGTATCAGCTTGTGCTACAGAATGTATATTAGGGAATATCCAGACCGGAGCTGGCCAGTCCTAAACAAACCACCAACGAGGAAGATTTCCCTCTGTCAAAACTACCGGCTTTCCCAATGTTTAATATCGTTTGAAATGTCTTTATTTTCTCTTATTGCTGACTCTGAATAAAGAACAATTGTTCATAGTTGAAATATCTTTAGATATCATTGTGTTATTTTTTGTGATATCTTACAGGGATAGTAGTTTATATTGAAAAGATATTTGTATTTTGGTCATTATGTATTTAAGATCAATTCTATGAAAGAATCAATGATTTATAAAATGGTCTGGCCACGCATAGTCACCAATTTTCCTTATATTTCATACATGGTCACACCTAGGTGTAAAACGCAAAAAACCACTATAGTTGGTTGCTGGGGGTAACCGTTGCCATGGTAATCGAGGCTAAAGATGGGAAAATAGCAAAACCTACCTACTTTGAAGCCATATTAAAAGGTTTTGCCCTCTAATGTAAACTATCAAAGACATAAAACAGCCTTTGTCCTATTTTCAATTATTTAGTTATATAAGAACATTGATGGAGAAACCAATACTTTTAAAATGTTACCATGGAAACCGTTACAAATCAGTTTTCTGCGGTTTTTTAATAAGGCCAAATGGGAAACTGTTAAATGTTTGCATCCATATCAATGTCATTGCAACATATATTTTATCATATAAATTGACATCCGTTGCTATGGTAACAAGGCCAAAAATTAAGAAAAACTGAAAAATTGAAGATTATTTTGATATGCTTTCATTCCTGATTTTAGAATTTATTTGCAATTGTTTTAGTTGGAACTTGTAAAAATATATCTAAATTTTCATTATACACCACAAAAACCTTTGTTTTGCAACATATAAGTGTTGTTGCTATGGAAAATTAAAATGCGTAAAAAATCACCCAGAAATTCTAACTTTTTGAAAAGTCCATAGCAACGGCAGTTATTTTTAGAAAATTTCAGATTTTTTTTTAGTGTCATTAAAGTTAAGGACATACTTAATTTTTTCTCACCATTTGATTTTATATTTTTTTTTCATTAATAGTGAATAATATTGAACTTTATTTATTTTACAACGATTGATAAACAAGTTTTACAACTTATATTACTATCTCTCGTTGGCCCGGATGTTAGTGCGAGAGGGTCATTGGTGTGGGATGAAGCCGGAGTACCCGGAGAGAACCCACGCGTCCAAGCGGGCGACCGCCATACCCTATCACGGGGATCGAACTCGGGTCGCAGCGGTGAAAAGCAAGTGCATTGTCCACTACGCTACCTGGACATGAATAATATTCATTTAAAGATGACTAAAAATATTGTAATTTTCCTCATTTTTAAGCTTGTTACCATAGCAACGGTTTTTAATTTTCATATTTAAATTTTTAATTGCACAATCATAACAGTGTTTACCAAAAAATCCAAGATTTGCAGTTTTTATTTAAATTAGATGAAGAAAACAGATTTTAAAATTTCTGTTTAGTAACCATGGAAACGCTGTAAAAATACACGTTTCTCCATGAATTTTTTTTCTTTTATTTGAAAAATGACTATTTTTAATAATATAGTCTACCCTGGAAACCCCAAGTTCTGCACATTACTCACAATATCTTCTCAAATAAGCATTAAAATGCCATTTTTACATCTTTACCCTCGGTTACCATGGCAACAGGACCACGTAGCAACAAACAAATGGTGTTAGGCTTTTTTACTCACCAAAGTCTATCAAATTGTCAAGTATGAAGAAAATCCGTGACTATGCGTGGCCACCGAATTTTGATTCTTACATAGAATTGATCTTAAGTAATAAAAAAAGACTGTACTGGTACTGTACCAGTTATCGGCTAAGACCAGTTATCGGCTAAACTGAGAGTTCGGGTTTATAGCACGGGACAATGCAAGATTTTTTAATTCAGAAATTGACAAATGTAGGTCAATGTATGGCGGGCAGTTCTAGCAATAATGAAAATGCTATGGAACAAAATTGTAGTTATAATCAACCAAGTGCAACTATTATGATACCTTCAGTCTTAATCAGGACGATGCAAATGATTATGCAATAGATAGTTTTGATTTTAGTTATCTTGACTTCTCTAACAGTTCATCCCATGTAGGTGTTGATCCCCAAATATCATTTAAAGATGCATTTGAAGTTCCAAGTAATACTGGGAACACAGAGCAAGTCAATTCTGTTGAAAAAAGGGAATGGTTTCTGTTTAGTCTAGCAGAGAAATCATGGGTGAAATAGCTAAACCGTATAGGAGGCCAGAGAATTGTACTTACCTCAAAGTTCCTAGGGTAAACAAAGAAATCTGGGATGTAATGAACAATCAAAGTACTGAGAGTACTGAAAGACGTGCCCTAAGAGGGAGTTGTACCATTGTTGCAGCAACAATACAAAAAGAAAGAAAAGTACTTACTGAGCAAGAAAAATGTTATTTTCATTTTCAAACATCCTTTATGTATCATAAGGGTAGATTTGACCTAAATCTACAGTTAAATTAAAGAGATTTGCATGCATATATCTAATTTACAGAAGTTACCAATGAAAACGTGGGCCTACAACTTATTTATACACAATACACAATGCAAATATATTCATTAAATAAATGAGTTCATAAAATTTGACATCATACTGTACACGTAGACTCTTATAACATACTTGATTAGTGGAATAGTTGATGACTGATAGCTGTATCATCGCGGTGTGCTGATCTCTAGAACCTAGTTTTTATCTGAGGTCAAAGCCTGTATTTAAATTATAAATTACCTATTTAGTTTTCAAATTGCGAGAGAAACTCGTCAAAATGACCGTTTAGATAGCAATAATGATAGTAGTTAATTCCATAGTTTGAGTATCATTGGATAATGAGATAAAATGATTTGGCTTATATATAAAGGCATGTTTAACCATGTAAAGTTGTATAAGTTTTGGAAGACACAGCAAAAGAAGATGGCATTAAAATGGTTTTATGTGGCCATAGTAACAGTGGCCATGTTGTCTGCAAACTACAGCTGTGTAAGTTTCTTATATTTTTACAATTCGTTAACTACAATTTGATTCAGTTTTTAATGTTCGTAGTTGATCTAGTCATGGATCAGCCGCACATTTTATAAAGCGAGTTTGTGTGTGCAATGAAAATTAATTTGATTTGAAACATTGATTTTCGTTAAGATCATAGTAAAGGTTTGCCAGTATCCCTAGATTTGATTTTTCTCTTTCAATCAAGATTCCTCGGTTAAGCAAATTTGGTTTTTTAATTACTATTTGTGAAGTATTATTCATTACGGTACTAAATTGGTAAATTTTTAAGGACAATGTTAAAATATATATCGACAAATCGACACCTCTGCAAAGGTCACGTAAAATACAGGGAACAATATGTTTTATTTAGTAACAATCAACATGTTTTATGCTTGATTTCTGTATTAAAAATTATGTCATATTTTAGAGAGAAAAAAAAGAAAGAAAGTGACAACATAAACATGTAACATTAAATGTCTCCATTATAAGAGACGTGTATCTGTGACAGGCAATTTAAGAAATACTAAAAAAGATAATGTTCAGATAGTTTGGGTTAAGAGGGAAAAGTGGTAACAACGTTATTGTTGACAAGCCAATCGTGATAAATAGTTCGTGTAACGTGGGTGTTCGTTGGTGTAACGTGCGGGATCGTGCGTGTATCAGGAAAATTGGTTTGCGTTTATTACCGTGCCTGATCGTGCGGTATTTTCGTTTTGTATCTTTTTTTATGGAATGCCAGGATTTATTCTTAAAACAAAGACAAGGGTCCGCCGCCATAAAACTTTGAGAAGTCTCCAAAAAATTCTCAACTCAAGTCTTGAGAATTACTCAGCTAAGACTATTCTCAAAACCACCGCCATCAAGCTTCTTGAGAATATTTTTAGCTGAGTAATTCTCAAGACTTGAGTTGAGAATTAAAAAACAGTCAACTCGTATGTAAATAGTTTAGTGTATATTATGCATTATCTTCATTTCTATTACACGTAATTTTCTTTAATTTATGATAGAAGTTAATATTTGTTATGGAGACCAAAAAACTAATTTGTGTGTGAATCCGTTATATCTGTGTATGGATGTGTAAAAGTGTTAACTCGTAAATTACAAAACAGTGCATGACTTAAGTACATGCCGCTTTTCAATAACACACAAACATAAAGCAATAGAAATTAAAGTAATACGTTTCCTTAATTCTAATCTTAAAAATTAATTTTGTGTTTAATGGTGAAGAATCGTTCGGTTGGGTGTTTTATCGTTTTTGTTCATGTATCGTGAAGATTCAGTAAGTTAGTGATCGTCCGTGTATCGTGCGTGATCACTCGTGTATCGTGCGTGATCGTTCGTGTATCAAAATTGTGCGAGTCGTTTGTCAACAATAACGTTGCTACCACTGTAGTCACTGATTGAAATATTTTTTTTTTCAAACTACTTTGCCTTTTGTGATGATAATTACAAACAATCACACGGTTCTATATTTTAGATTGCTAAAATTCAAAACTAAACATATTTCCTTATTTTAGATTGCCGAAATTGTTCGCATGCCCCTGCAGCCATCAATACAAACGCTGGCACTGACTGTTAAACCTCTGAATGAAAGCTTCTCTGCGTATGTTCTGGTTTTCCGTGGACCTTCCGATACAGAGGTTGAATTCAACGGCAACACCTTGGAAGTCACTAAAGGTATTTGTTTGAAGTCAGTTAAAATAATACTAACTGTTGACAATTTATTCAGAACTATTTAGGGCTTTTCGACTTTCGGTCGAAAAGACCTATTGTTTTCGTTCTGTTTTATTATTATTATTCTTCTCGACAAAGTTTCGTCATGGATTTTTTGAAAACGGAATAGAAAAATCAAAATTTAATGTTAGCTTCTTTTAGCAATTGTTATGTTCTCCCGTATGTCCTTTTTTGGACTTCCGGTCTATATACTTCCGGTTTACACATGCAAAAAACAAAATACTAAAAGGACCTTTGTATCTTTTTTATTTTTTGATAATTAACTAAGAAATTTTGGATTTAGATACTTCCTAGTATGATATACAAAATCGTAAGCAACAACTTTTTTCTATCTCTTGCTGTTTTTGAGATAATGAAAAAAGGGGGGATGAAAAAACTGAAAATTGAAATAACCACCAAATGTTTTAAATGAGGAATGGAAAATGTTAAAACTGTCATAATAATCATACAATTAAAGTTTCGTTTGAAACCATTGAGAACTTCCGGTTTTACAAGTTGATAAAAAATCGTCTATGGGTGTTTTAATGTTAAACTGAATTCATGCGTGCCACTTTTTCTCAAACAGTTTTCAAGTAAATATTTCCACATTTAATATTCATATTGAGGGACCTAATTTGCAGACTTGAAAATATTTTGAGATAAAATTTTTGAAAGATAAGGGATCTAGAGGGGTCAAAGCTAAAAACAACGCTTTAGCTGTATCTTTTTTATTTTTCATCCGATTTTTAAAATCTTTTCGGTTTTAAGTTTTGAGTAAAGAGTACAATTTAAAAAGTATGGTCCGTAGGGCCATTTTTTGACTTCTTATAGGAGTATTAAGGGTGTGAATATTGCAACTTTCTAAAAGTTGAAAAAGTGATTTAGAAAGAGTTATCTCGCTTTGCTCAATGAACGTAAAAACATTAATACTCTAGTCATACCACGTTTCTATTTGAGAAAGGAATGCTTACTTTTTTATGGTTTTTTGGAAATATTCTTTTAGAAATTAAAAGTATATTTACTTTTAAAGTGTTGAAGTTATCTTTTTTTGACATTGCATTATTTATAAGGTTATATTTCTAATAGGCAACTGATTAAACCTAGGCGGTTAAGAATTTTTAAATAAAAAATAGATACGATTTTACCTGACATTTACAATCAAAAAAGGGAAAGGGGATGTCGAAAAGCCCTTACTTTTTGTTGAAGACAAAAAAAGTTCTAGTTTTTTTTATTACTGTTCTGGAAAATGACAAACATTAATTTTTTTTCAAAGCCAAACAATGTTGGATCATGACTATTTTATTAACATTTTTATAGACTTCTTTTTATTATTGTTTTAAAAGATGTAGATGAATTTGAATCCTTCATGGTGAATTATAACGACAACATGAACAGGAGGATAACCTTAAAGTCGAAATCAAAAAGGGAAACCATTTCAATGTACCCAAACTTAAACTACAACCTCGTTACTAAAACAAGCTTTATTGAAAACACCTGCTACGTCCAGATAGAAAAGGATGCAATGGGAGTACGCACAAAATATACAGCTACAGTGTCATCATTTGCAGACAGAGAGGACTTGGATAATTTGTCCAAGTATTTTATTGCATACTTACGCGATAAAACAGGCGCCATTGTAGAACTAACGACACGCCATCTGAATGAAATTGAAAATGAAAATATTGTCAGTTATTACAAATACCTCGACACTTACCATTCAGGAAGTAAAACTGACATATACAATGAGTACTATGCCATTCTGAACTATCCCGCAATCGAAGCAAATGGTATCACTGTCCAAAGTTTTGGCTTTGTTTTGTATGTTTCAAGCTCAGATTATTATGGAAACGACATGACGATAAATCGCAGTTGGTATTATAAGATCATCTAAAAGCATAATTTAAAAGTTGTTTAATACCAATACCTATACGTTTTTAAATAAACAAAATGATACTTCAGATCACTATGTTTTTTTCTCTCGTAGTAGAATATTGATTCAGATCTTTATGGGGAGTTGATTTTAATCAACTCTCCTATGAAGTTACTATGGCAAACAGGAAGTGAAATGTGTTTGGACCGGGAAATACTAAAGACCTGAAATACTAAAGACCTGAATGGCCTAAAACTTTATATAAATGATATTCTTTTATGTTTTGTGTCAAACAAAATGACTTTGTGTGTGTGATTATTTCCTTATAAGATGTGGTAGAAAAATATCACGAAATGACATCCCTATGAATTACTTACGCAAAAATATGAAAGACCTGAAAATTTCAGCTGAGCTGAAATTTTAATTAATTATACGATTTTATGTTCTGCATTAAATTAGATGACAATGTGTAAGGTTTTCCCTAGTATACACGTGACTCATTACACTGTCGAAAATTGCATGATCGTACCCAAAGTAGAACTTGATTTAGATATTTTTGAGATAAATCTCAAAGGGCAATGTGCAGTATTATGCATTTTTCGCCCGCAAATTTAAAATCTATCAAAAAGCTTTAAAAATAAAGAGGAAGGTACTTGATAAGTGTGTTAAACGTTATCACCAGAGTGACATCAAAATGTAGAAAATTGTGTCATGAAATTAGTCTTATTCCCTTATATTTATGTTTTGAAAAAAATATGGATGTTTCGACTTGGAAACATCGAACCGAGGCTGGCTCAAGTATCAATGTTTAGTATGATGTATATAATTATATGAATAAAAACAAATATTAAAATCCTACTTGAGCAGACCTGAGCTCTCTACTTCCCAATGCAATAGTAATATGGTTTTATAAAACAACCGAATATATACAAGAAGTTAGTGAGTAAAAGAAATATTTATAGAGTTCCTACTTTTTTATCAACATCCCCTCAAAAAGTCTCCAGTGGACCATTTACTGCTTAAATTACCCTGAAAATGAATGAAACATTCTGTATGTCATAATTTGCAAACTATTGTGCTAAACATAACATGAAGATGGAAAATTACTCAATTACATGTATTGTGCATACAAATAGCAGTTTTAATTTTGTTAATATCACAACAGGTATAATCAAATGTCTATTCTTTAAAATGTGTGAAAATTCTGTTTGAACAACACTTTAATTTTATCTATTCATACATGTAATCCTCATAAGATAAGGCTAAATGAAATAACGCATTTCGATTCACATATAAAACAACAATACAGTCTTGTAGGGCTATATATTCAATCCAGATCCTCACAGTAATCTTTGTAGTGCTACATGTAGCACATACAGTGTTTGGACTTTCCATTGTTTACATTTTCTTTGAACATGGCGAGCTATAATATTATCGCGACATGAGACCAGTAAAATACTATAATGAGCCTCAGTACTCCATATGATCAAAATTAGCGAAACGCAAAACATTTACTTTGCCTGATCGAGTCACCAAACTGATGTTTAAAGACAATATTACATGAAAAACAAATGTAAACAAGTAAACAAAATCGAAGCCGAGGAATTTCGCTTCGTTTCTGTTTCATCCAACAGTATTAAATGATATAAAACAATATCTAGGAAAGTATATATAAATCTTACCTTGTTTTGTTGAATCCTATGCCGATTTCCGTCCACGTTGGTTGTAAATGTGTTAAATTCCTAGATATATCACTGATATATAACCACCACCGTTGCCAAATTGAATGCTGTATGATGTGATAATTTCTCTGCTTTCATGTAAATTTAACATTAATCGTTTTTACACAATTAGAATCAACACCCCAAAATTGGCATCATATAATTTTTATTTTTTCAAGATCCTCAATAAAGGACATAGAAGGTGTAATAATGTCATTATCACAATGGGAAACAGGGATATTGTATCATCAGCAAATAATCTAATGTTATTTGATATGCAATCAGCAATGTCATTAATATATATCAAAAAAGGGTCAAGCACTGCTACTGACCCTTGTGGTATCCCAGATTCATTAATTTCAATCTCAAAACCACTTTACAATGGTATGAAGAGACCATGTAATTCATAAACATTTGAGATTTTCTAATTCAATAACAATTTTCCTAGCATGTATAGTTTTTTAAGTACATGAAAAGCCTTCTAAATGCACTCTTTGTTAATTTCTATCGGAAAGATATCGACGACAGGCAATTTTTAGCTTCAATCCACCCCAGAATTTTTACACTAAAAAGTAAACTATAACTATCTAACATGCTAAAATGTGTATGTACATGTATATGATATTCATAATAAGTTATAACTACTAAACAGGGTTTATTTTTGACTATGATTGTACATGTATTTAAAATAATCTTTAATGCAACCTTGTGATGAATATTGAGTAATTTCACATACAATAAAATTAAGCTACCATCAATCATAAAACAAACCCTTTTTTAATTATTAAAATTTACTACTATTAATGTATTTATCCTTTTTTAAATTTTAAACATAATTTGAGAAAAAATTGCCTGTTATTCTTTTTATATTTAATTAAATATTTACTTAAGGTCAATAATTGAACAGACTATAGTTCACCTGTAATTAATTTCTTTTGTTCCTTGACACCCTTACCTGTGCACCATTCCCAATTAGCTTAAATCAGTCACCCATAAAAAAAAATTCAGAATTTTAGCTAAGTGGGAAGACACCGTCAATTTCAGGAGTTAGTTCCAGTCAAAACGATGTGTATTGCCTCAAATGTTTATTTAAAAGAGAAAATTGCGGCTGTTCTTAGGACCTCCCTATCACATTTTAACTGCGTGTTTTACATGAAATATATAACGTGTAGTAGTAATAATCGTATTAAAATATTAGGATATGATTCAAAGATATTTTATAAATTAGAAAAGAGTGTTAGAAAATTCGAAGAAAAATTCTGTCGTCTGCAAGTGATTCCTTTGATCGATAAACATTACTAACAAAACTATTGAGTTTACACGGAACGGCCGTCAAAATGACCTTTTATCTTTATATAGGATAAACGATCTATAGAAATATGTTAGTAAAGTAGAAATAAAGTTCTTGTTATCGTGAATGTTGCAGGATAACCTCATCAGTCTCGAAATGTTCTTTGAAATATGAACGCCTCGGCTAACATATTTCAAAACAACATTTCTCGACCTCGGAGAGTATTCTGCAACATTCACGAAAATTTGTACTTTATTTCTTAAATAGATAAACCTATTTTGAAGCATCGTTTTTACATAAGGATCACTTTAAAAGTTAGAGAGCGGAACTTAGAATTGTCCATTATTTCCTAAACTGGAGAGGCATGACTTTGTCAAATATCATTCAACTGGAACTAAATTCCAATGCAATCAGTATTTTCTTGTTAAAAACCTACATATGAAATTTATTAATGAAATGAATGAGTTGTTAAAATTCGACATCATACTGTACACGTAGACTCATATACTACTTGATTAGGGTGATATTTGATGACTAAGAGCTATATCATCGCGGTGTGCTGACCTCTAAAACCGCGTTCATGTTAAAAATTGCCTGCTAATTATTGAAATTAAATAATGCATTTGGAAATAGCATCTATCCTTTGACATTTCAGATTCTAAATAATTACTCCTATCGTTTAACTATCTGTCTGTCTAAACAGCCGATATTTTTAAATTAGGTCAAATCCTATGTTTAAATTATAAATCACCTATTTAGTTTTCAAATTGCGAGAGAAACTCGTCAAAATGACCATTTAGATAGCAATAATGATAGTAGTTAATATTCCATCATTTGAGTGTCATTGGATAATGAGATAAAATGATTTGGCTTATATAAAAGGCATGTTTAACCGTGTAAATTTGTCTACATTGTTTGAAGACATAGCAAACGAAGATGGCATTAAAATGGTTTTATGTCGCCATAGTAGCAGTGGTCATGTTGTCTGCAAACTACAGCTGTGTAAGTTTCTTTTAATTTTACAATTCGTTATCTACAATTTTATTCAGTTTTAAATGTTCGTAGTTGATCTAGTCATGGATCAGCCGCACATTTTTTAAAGCGAGTTTGTATGTGCAGTGTAAAACAATTTGATTTGAAACATTGATTTTCGTTAAAATCATGGTGAAAGTTAGCTAGTAACCCTAAATGTGATTTTGTTTACCCTTGTAATCAATATTCCACCGCTAAGCAAATTTGGTTTTTAAATTACTATTAGTGAAGTATTATTCATTACGGTTCCAAATTGGTAAATTTTAAAGGACATTGTTATATATATATACATATAGTGTATAATGATTACTTAGATATAGCTCTACAAAAGGTAAACAAAAAATACAGGGAACGATATCTTGTATGTACAATGTATTAACACTAAACATGTTTTTATGCTTGATTTCTGTATTAAAAATAATGTCACATTTTAGAGAAAAAAAGAAAGAAATTGACAACATAAACATGTAACATTAAATGTTTCCATTATAAGAGACGTGTATCTGTGACAGTCAATATGAGAAATAAAAACAAAGATAATGTTCAGATAGTGTGGGTAAAGAGGGTAGTAACTGATTGAAATAAATAATTTCTTGTTTAAATTACTTTCCCTTTGGTGATAATAGTTCAAAACTACACATATTTCCTTATTTTAGATTGAAATTGTTCGCAAGCGCCACCAACCATCAATACAAACGCTGGCACTGACTGTTAAACCTTTGAATGAAAGCTTCTCTGCGTATGTTCTGGTTTTCCTTGGACCTTCCGATACAGAGGTTGAATTCAACGGCGACACCCTGGAAGTCACCAAAGGTATTTGTCTGAATTCGAAGTCAGTTAAAATAATACTAATTGTTGACAAATTATTCAGAACTATGTTTTTCTAATTACTATTCTGGAAAATGACAAACATTTATATTTTTTATCCAAAGCCAAACAATGTTGGAGCATGACTATTTTATCAACATTTTATAGACTTTTTTTATTATTGTTTTAGAAGATGGGGATGAATTTGAAGCCTTAATGGTGAACAATAATGACAACATGGATAGAATGATAACCTTAAAGTCGAAATCAAAAGGAGAAACCATTACAATGTACCCAAACTTTAACTACACCTTATTTACTAAAACAAGCTTTATTGAAAACACCTGCTACGTCCAGATAGAAAAGGATGCAATGACCGAACTCATAAAATATAGAGCTACAGTATTATCATTTGCAGACAAAGAGGACTTGGAGAATGTGTCCAAGTATTTTATTGCATACCTACGCGATAAATCAGGTGCCCTTGTACAACGAACGACACGCCATCCGAATGAAACTGAAAATGTAAGTTATTACAAATACGTCCACTTTCACTATTCAGGAATTAAAACTGACAGAGCTGAGTACTTTGCCATTCTGAACTATCCCGCAATCGAAGCGGATGGTATCACTGTCGAAAGTTTCGGCTTTGTTGTGAATGTTTCAAGCTATGATTATTATGGAAACGACATAACGATAAATCGCAGTTGGTATTATCAGATCGTCTAAACGCATAACTTGAAAGCTGTTTAATGTCAATACCTATCAGTTTTGAAATAAACAAAATAATGCTTCAGAACATTGTTTTTTTCTCTTGTATTAGTATATATAGTTTATTGATTCAGATCATTTTTTTTCATTTATTCTAAAATATATACTTTACATAGAAAGTCCAAAAATTGTAATGCCTGTAATAATGGTATGTTACAACGCACTTTGGAAAATGAAAAAGGTGTAGACATATTGGATCACGTCGACGCACGCTAAAGAATGCGCACAGATCGGTAGAGATAGCTCATGCATACAATGTACATGTATATTTTACAATTTAATTAATGATGTGGAATGCACTTTTAATGATTATCGTATTCAACACTGGGAGGTTTTGAAGCTTTGCTATGAGAAATTTAGTGTAAGGCTTAATGATATGGTATTCTATGATATGCTATGAAACTTTAACAGTACCGCTTCCGTATAATTAAAAGTTTGTAAATTTTCGAAGTAAAATATTTTAAAAAGCCCAAAGATGACAACGTATTTGAAATGTTAACATTTGTTCTTTAAAACAATAATTGACAACTAAAGTAATACAAGAGATGTTTCAATATGTGTAATCTTTGCAAAGAAAATGAACGTATAATGCAAATATGTTTATGTTTTTAAGTCCAAGGGGAAAAATCTGTCAAATCTTGCTTGATAGATATTATTATGATAAATCTGTGTACCAAATTATATTACAAAATGTGCAACCCCTGTGAAGAAAATAAACTGCTACTGCAAAAAAAGAAACTGTTCTAACTGTAAGGGGCATGACTCTTTCCAAAATTGCATGATAGAACACAAAACTGAGTTTGACCCAGTTATTCCTATGATATAACTTTTTACCAAATTTCATTTTAATATTTCAAGCTTTACGAAGAAAAAGAACGGAATCTTTTGGTGAAACAACTGATTGACAGACAAAAAGACATATAGACGGATGGACAACAGCAGGGCAAAAAGTTATTCCTCCTTAGAATGGGGCATAATTACAGAAATTAAATTCGCAGGCATGCTAAGGCTTTCCGATGGATTTTACAACGATGTGTAGAAAGTCACTTGTCTGTACTTCATACGATATGGCGTCCTAATTAAGTTTGACGTCACGATCTGCATTCCTGTCAATAGTTCTCAAGGAAAGTATCTTAACGTTAAAAGTGAATTATATCAAACCACTATAAAATTGCATGTTTCCTTTACATAAATGCTGCCGTTAATGCTAGACGTTCAGAATTCACTCATATTTAAAACCAGTATTAAATAATCGGCAGTTTTAAAGCTTCGTTTTAAATAAAAGACTTTATAAACTAGTGGTTTGGAGACTCCCTGCTACGTGTAAACAACTAAATTAAGAAATTTTAATGCATGTAAAACCAGCTTGTCGCAGGTGAAAGATCAACACAATTTTAGAATAATTTACGTAAAATTGGAGAAAATAAGTACCAATGTGAATAGTGCTTGGGAAACCTACGGATTCACCCCATGTTTTGTAAATCGCTTTTCATTAGTAAAAACGTGCATTATTTTGATGATTTTCTGGAATGTTTCAACAATATCTTCCATAATGGAAATACTGTGGAATCATTAGATTTCGTGGTGGCTCAATTTTCGTGGAATTCGTGGCTACCTTTCATCCACGAATATACACCCGCACGAACTAATAAACTAAAAAACTAGGGCTATAAAGTCATAATCTTTTTGTATGTATACGAAAATACACGAAATTACGTCCCCTCCAACCTGTAAAATTTAAGCAATCCACGAGAATTGGCCCCCACGAAATTTAATGATTCCACAATATCTATTTATTTCCCAAGCAAGAACATTCAAGCATATGACCTAACAAAGGATTTTTCTTAAAAATATGTATGATTTAATGCCATTCATCACCTACGCCGATGCGGTTTAAATAGAACATTTGCAATATTACCCGTCACGTGATTACAAAGAACATATGGCGTCACAAAATGCATCAAATATAATGTTTAACATCGGTGTCAATAAATGTAACATAGATGTTAAGAAATACTCCCAGTCAAACTATTTTTGCGATAATAAATTAAATATTAAATTTTGACAATAATCACGCATCCTTTTTTCAATAACTCTATCATTGGCTAAGATATGGCATTTCATTTGACATTAGAGTCGTTTACATTTTTTTTTTTGGTAGCGAAATTAAAGAGCGAATGGAGATATTTCCTTTATCGGTTTTAAAGGTAGTTCGCAAATCATTTAATGATATTCTTCCAGCTGAAAAATACTTCACGCATGATGCTGACTTTTATTTTTTGTTCAATGAACTGACAACCCCTGTAATAAGTAAGTACTATCATGTTATAAGTCGTCTAACTCTAATGGCTTATGTTTCTATGTTTCTTTTATGTCAAGTCTCTTCAAAATGTTAGTTTAACATGTTGCAGTGTGTTCCAGGAATCTGCAAAAAAAAACCAATAACAATATTAGCAATAGTTGATTAAGATATATCAAGACATGATGATTACAACTGATCGTTTCATTAATTCATTTGGAAAAGCGTCATTTATTCTTGCAGCATCTAAAGCTAAGTGGCCAATAAATAAACAATATTGTAGGACATTTATTTTCTTACACGACCAAACTTCTACTTCATCTTTTATGGGCAAATACAATTCACCGGTGGCAAAAATAAATACACGAGGTTGTTTAACCATGTAATAATGAAAGGTACAAAATTAAATTGTCCTGGAATGTTTGAAATTTGGAGTTTTCCCCTTCGATTTTATATACTTGCAGCATGAACACATCAGTTCTATTTACGATACACTGATAAGTGGGAGACAATCATGTCAATCTCCAACTGAAGATGTACGTATATAGTGTATCAGTTGTGTATCAACTTTCAATGTTGAATTCCTTATGTTATAATTTATGTACTTGTATACCACATTGGGAATTCAGGGGAAAATATTCATAACATTTATAATTAAACAATGACCCTGTAAATTGATTAAACATGCTACAATTCATATTAATTATCTTTATTAAATTTACTGGTACTCTTCATTTGCTATAAGAGGTAGACATGTTAGAACCGTATATGAAATTTAACGCAAATAATATGCATTTAGCTTTGTCACTAGAAAATAAAATCACCTTCAAAATCTTTTTTCGCGGCTTGTTATTGCCCAAATTGTAAAAAGGTTTTGTAAATCAATATATGCATTTACTATCAAGAAAAACATGGCAAGATCTTTAATCGATATATAGGTACATGTACATCGGTAAAATTATCAGTATTTTTCTCCCGTTAATCTACTCTTGTATTATTTAATTGCTGGGGTATATTGGGTCTCAATGTTTTACTTAGGAATGTAAAAAGAGAACAAGAGGCCCATGGGCCACATCGCTCACCTGAGGAACAATAGGTATGATAACATCAGCTAAATGGAATCATAATACAAACTACCTAGACAATGTACAATAATACATGTAGATCCTGTATAAATAAAATCCATTTTCCCCTGGACATTCTTATGTTTATAATCAATAGTCCCTTTTCTAACAGGATGATTTTATAGTCATATCATATGTTGAGTATTGCAGTTCTCAAAAAGATCCCTAACAATAGTTTATATATGGGATATAAACGTACATCAAACTCTGAACCTTCTCGTGAGGCCAAAGAATTGTCCTGGGGCCAACGTCTTAACAATTATAAAGAATCATCTGGCCGATTAGTTTCTGAGAAGATTTTTAAAGATTTACCCTATATATTCCTTTGTTAAACTTTGACCTCCCCCCCCCCCATTGTGGCCCCACCCTACCCCTTGGGATCATTATTTTCGCAACTTTGAATCTACACTACCTGAGGATGCTTCAACACAAGTCTCAGCTTTCCTGGCCGATTAGTTTCTGAGAAGAAGATTTTTAAAGATTTACTCTATATATTCATGTGTTAAACTTTGACCGCCCATTGTGGCCCCATCCTCAGGTGAGCTAAAAAGGTTAAGTTTACAATTCAATACGTTGGTTTCTGGAAGAACAGACTTTGAAAATTTTCGTAATAAATATTGACAATTTTTTTTACTTTTTTAATCTTTAGCTTTTAAGATCTGTGTACAAACATAGAATTGTAAGCAAATATCTTTATCTTGCTTATAATTCGAAGCTTAACACTCAAATATGGTTAGTAAATAGAAATTGTAGGGTAACAATTAAACACAAGAAACATGCACTATAACAAATAAAGAACACAATTTATTTTTTCGAAATGAATCATATATACATGTATATGTATATACATGTTTATACCTACATATTTCCGTCAGCGATATCAAACTCTATTTAAACTGAATAAACTCGAGAAAATGCCGAGCATCTCAACAAAACCTATTGCATTAATCTACAATTACGCAAAAGATAATGCCGAATTACCGATAGAATGAATTGTATTTCAGTACCCCTACATCAGATTTTGCTTAATTTGCGCAGGTAAACAGTTAACTGTTTGATTTACCGAAGTCTCTGTTTGATTTGATACGTAAAAATCACGAAATACAGACGATAGTTTCCAGGTTACAAAGCATAAATAATGAAAACGAAACGAAAATCAGAACAAGGTAACACCAACGTCATGTGTGAAAACTGTCAACGCATTGAAATATTTAGCCTTAATTTACTTCACAAAATCGGCACCAATATATTTTGCATGTTTCAAAAATGTCCCTTCATACGCGAACGGTTGCATAGCAAGCAAATTCATCATAGTCAGATCGACCCTTTTTCGTATAATGTCATGGCTGCTTTAAACAAAGAACCTCGTTTTAGAAGTATGGAATACGAGTTTTGGTAAAATGGGTATGCAAACCCGGGCCGTGGCAAAATAAAAGCCGGGGCAGATCGGCAATCGTCAATTCCAAATACGCATTATTTTGCAGCAATATTTACAGCGAATACAAATATACTGGTCCATCAAATATCATGAAATTTTAATGAGATTGGCAAATTAATACCTTTTGTTTTGCTCAGGCCAAGTCTTGCCTACCCATTTTACCGTATGCCGAGCCCGAAGCTATTAAACTGATTGAAACACGCCTTTCCTTTAATATGTTTTACGGTGCGACCGTTGGGGCGAGCACAGCATGTGATCACGCAGTACAGTTAAGGCGGTCAATAAAAATATGGGCACATTTTTGTGATGAAAACACATATACTTTAGTTAAACTGGCATGTCCTTTTTAAAATCAATAACAGTCACTCAAATGCAATATATTTCTAAAATATATATATAACAGTACAATATTTTATGTTCATAGTGGTCACGTGATATGGCAGTCGTATGGTACAAGCAGATGTATTTGTGGTTTTGAGGTCATTTAAAAAATTCAATATTGCAAGGGCATAATCATGTCAAAATTCACAACTGAATTATGAAATAACTTGATGTTATATCGTAGATTTTGAAAAACGGTGCGAACTTTTTAAGATAAGAATATTTGTTAGTAGAAACCGTAATTTATAATGCATAGGTTGAATAATTTTGAAGGTCACAGGGTTAATTTCATTAAAAAATAATTAATTTGTAAGATTTTACAAGGATCGTAGAAGTTTTTAAGTTACATAGCATATTTCAAATTCACATGTAAAAGTTTGTCGGGATCAGGTAAGTGTATGCCCTTGCAATTAAGTGATTTATGTAGGTACTCAGATTTTAGATATACGATATTTTATACAAAACCGAGGTGGCTTCTTTATACGATGCATACTTTTAACAAAATGAAAATAAGACTATATAGGTAGCATTCTACTAATAATAATTTTAAACAAAATATTCATTTATACTTTTCCGTTAATGTATGACATTTATTTTTCTTCGCTATAAAACTGCACGATAGCCTTCAATGATTTAACTTAATGCGTCATTTTGAAGCATATGACGTCATATTTTGTAGTACAGCGAGAACGACATCTCGCTTATTTTTCAGTGTGTACGATATAACGGACATCAAAATTGTAAGTAATAGCATTTGTTGTTTTTATTTAAAAGATTAGTATAAGTTAATTTTACTAATAAATAGATTAATAAGTACTTTCGAGGTTTGTAATATACTGTGATGTCATAATGCACATTTCCCGTACTTTTTGTCTGAACGGAGTTTATTGACAGCCTTAACTGTGCTGCGCAAACAATGAATTATAATAAATTAATAAAATAAAATTAACAACGTGAAATTTGAATGCCAAAAAATAAAACATACCTATTTTTCAGTAAATTTTCATTATTCATAGTTTATAAGATTTGTTATAATTCATTTATTTATATGTAGAAAAATAGTTTAATCTCAGATACAATGTTGTTAAATAATAAAGATTTTAATATATAAATATTCATTGCACTGCATCTCCTCTTTTAAAGTGATTGTGATTATGATTGATTGATTGATTTCCCCCTTTTTTTTTGCAGTAGACATTTTTTCTTAAACTTACATATAAAACTTGACTCATCATAGAGCTCCCCCCATGCTAAATTTTTTTTCATTTTTGTCAATTTATACATAGAAAATCGACTTACCATGGATTTGCCCCTCCACTTAAAAAAAAATAATTAATGTTTATTTTTATTTTTAATTTACGCTTAAAAATATTTGCTTATCATGTTAAAAGAACATGGTGTTGTCCCCCCCCCCCCCCCCCCCCCCGCATGTAATAAATGGAAGTGAAAATAAAGAAACCATTGAACTGCTAAAGAGCTGAAGGATTAGAATTTTCATGATTTATTTTTCTTTTTGCTTGCAAATATTTTTTGGATGAGGCTGCCATCCACCCACCCACCCCCTTTAAAAAAAGGCGCTGCTACGTATATAACGTTACGTTTCAGGAAATTACCGTAATTATAGTGAATAAAATATTTGTGAGCATTCATCCAAATTAGTGCAATTTACAACTGTTTCCTGTATCTGAAGAAATGTCCTTATTCGTCAGCTGTTCTTTATCTTAGCCTTTGCAAGATTTTAAGAGGATTTTGGTCATTTCAGCAGATTTACAATAACTTCAATTAGAGTAATTTCCCCTTATCAGTGCTTATTGTGACGTCAAAGCTGACGTTGGTTAAGTGTCGTCTTACTCTAAAAAGCATGATGTTCTTAAAATTACACATCTTATAAGCTTTTCAAAGGTTTTACTTTGATTCTCGGGAGAACGTGATGTTGGAACGTGAGGTTGGAAACCATTGGTACTATGAATTGTGGGTCAAAATTTACTGACTCCGAAAAAATATATCGGATCAATGTGTAAACGTTTGTGACGTCACACGATTATTTTTGATTGAAAGTGTACTGAGGTGAACTTTAGAGGTAACATTGACTGTATGTCGCTTACATCGTTATTGTTTTTACTGTCTAAATTTGTCTTGCTGATTCTCGTGAGAGTGTGAAGTGATAAAAATTGCCATGATTACAGGGAACTACTGGGACGATTAAAACGATGCATTACTGGTCCGATTTACTGACGCCAAAAAAATCCGTTGAATGAATGTGCAACTAGTCCGAATTTTCTATTCACACACGCCTTGCCGGTAGAGCTCGCTTCGCGCCGGCGCTGCGCGCCGGCGAGCTGCGCTCTCTATTATTATTTTCGTAATAACTCAGATTTGAATCAGAATTAGCACTTAATTTTTGCAATTTATATTTTCCTTCCCATAAGGATAATTTATGCTAAACTACGTTGAATTGAACTAATTAGTTCTTGAGAAGAAGATTTTTAAAAATGCACCCCCCTTTTTCTACAGTTTCAAGGTTTTCTCCGCTTTGAATAAAGATCGGACTTTTATTTCTGCAATTTATATTCGCCCTCCCATAAGGATGCTTTGTGCCAAATTTGGTTGAAATTGGATAAGCGGTTTTAGAGAAGAAGTTCAAAATGTGAAAAGTTTACAGACGGACAGACAGAAGGTCGGACAGACGGACGACGGACACAATGTGATCAGGTGAGCTAAAAAGTCTTTGAAAATCTTTCTTTTAACACCAATAGTAAGAAGTAATGGCAATCTAGTGAAAACAACATTAGATAGTGTGTATTCAATTTGTTTAGAACCGTGAATATTAGGGGCAAGTTTGGGCCACACTGGTAGGTCACAGTTTAAGATAGGAAAAAACTATATATGTCGAAACGCCTCGAATGCGATCAAAATTTTTAAATGCCAAATTTAGAATAACAATTTCCTGACAGCAAAAAAGTTATAAATCCCTCAAAATTACTAATTCTTTCTTCAGTTCAAGAGGCATAACTGTCAAAAATCATTGAACTGGAACCAAGTTGAGACTAGACCTGTATTTTCTATTCTACTACAGTTATTGCCGAGATCAAACAGATGCCACGGACATTATTCTCCAATATACCTCGAACATAATCAGTAAATTATCAAATCAGAAATACCTATTTGTCTCGCACTGATCATGAAAGTACAACTTCAAACCGTAAAAAGTTTTATAACTATATCAATTTCAAGAGTTTGTTCCAGTCAAAATAATGTGTATTGCCTCAAATGTTTATTTTAAAGAAATCAATGCGGCTGTTCCTATGACTCCGTACCACATTTTAACTGCGTGTTTTTACATGAAATGTATAACGTTTAGTAGTAAAAATCGTATTAAATTGCCCTTAAAATATTAATTAGAATATGATACAAAGATATGTTATGAACTAGTGAGGAGTATTAGAAAATCCGAAGAAAAATTATGTCGGGTGGAAGTGATTACTTCGATCGATACTTATGTAAGCATTACTAACAAATCCATATTGGTTACACAGAACAGCCGTCAAAATGACATAGATGGTATCTCAAAAGGAGAAACGATCTGTAGAAATACTGGGCTGTTAGTAGAGTAGAATTAAAGGTTATCGTGAATGAAGAAATAAAGTACGAATTTTCGTGAATATTGGAGGATAACCTCCTCGGTCTCGAAATGTTCTTTGAAATATAAAAAAAACTCTGCTAACGCCTCGGCTTTTCAAAACAACATTTCTCGACTTTGGAGATTATTCTGTAACATTCACGAAAATTCGTACTTTATTTCTTTAATGGATAAACCTATTTTGAAATATCGTTTTTACATATGCTAACGCCTTGGCCTTTATATTTCAAAACAACACTTCCTGACCTCGGAGCTAGATTATTCTGCAACATTCATGAAATCGTTTTAACATAAGCATTACTTCAAAAGTTAGAGAGCAGGAACTAAGAATTGTCCTAAACTGGAGAGGCATAACTTTGTCAAATATCATTCAACCGGAACTAAATTCGAATGCAAACAGTATTTTCTTGTAAAAAGCCTACATATGAAATGTCAGCTTTGTTTATGTATCCTGTCAAAAGTGAGAATTTCTTTTTTTTTCCCAAAGTTCATGAGGCACAACTCTTTTAAAAATGTAGGTTTTTTTTTATATTAACAGTTGTTAGAGATTTTGAGAACTGTAATACTCAGTATGTGACGTTACTATAATAATATCTTTCTGTTACCTAAGAAACTCAATGTTTATTATTAAAATATCATGAAAAAAGTCTTATCTTTTAAGGAATCTGTTCAGCTTTGTTGTTTAGATATTTAATAAGACTCCATAAAACTTATTTTTTTATGACTATTGTTGCTCAGAGGACCAATGTGGCCTATAAGCGCCTTGCTATTTATTTGCATCGATGAGCCGTTCTCTCAAAGTTAAAAACCGTCCGATACAGAACTAATTCAAGTCTGATGCATTGATTTTGCATTAATAATGCATGATTACGATTAATGAATGCACTTTGTATAGCGCTATGTGCTTGCAGAGAGCGTGAAATTAATGATTTTTTTCCAGCTCTGGTGACTCTACTTATTGATCAGAAGATTGATGATTACAAAACGTTGCAAAATATCTATTCATTTTTTCACTCATAAGACAAGGTCATGAATAAGTAAAATTGATAGTAAAAGATTGAAGATCTTAAAGCGCTATTTTTTAACATGAAATGAATGACGCAGGTTATTTATTACCCGTGCTTGCAACAAACATACAAATGTCAATTACTGGATACCACAGTTTACGATTTATTTTAATTTTATTTCTGAATATCCATCTGTGTAAGTCGGAACTCGGACATAGCTATTCGATGCTACAATATGGACGAAAACTGGAAAAAAGGATGATATCGTCGTATATTAATTACAGTATTCTGGATTGTGTGGAGGAATGTCTGAGAACAACACGATGTCGGTCCATCAACTATCACCAGGGAGCCCACTTCTGTCAGACCAACTTTGAAAACAGGACAAATGAACCTGATCTCTACACAGAGAATTCCGGCTGGATATACAGCGATATAGAAAACTGGGACAGGGTAAAAATATAGATATAGTCCTAAATACATGAGCTTGTTTAATTCGGTTTATACATGTACCTATTTTATTTTATTATTGATTTACATTGTTGAACCGATTTTCTTATTGTCGTTTTCTTTAATATATAGCTGGTGGTAAGATATAAAATTAGTTTAAAGGAGAAGAAAAATTAGCTTATTTTAAAAATCATTTTAATAATATCAACACAATAAAAAGCTTTTAAAAATGTCAACTGTTGCCCGTTATACAGAGTTTTAATCTTCATTATTCAAATGTTTTAATGTCATTGGCTTTATTTTCTAGCCTATCAAAAATGCAAGTTCAAGTTGTAGTAGCTATTTACTCTTAAAATCTAAGGAAAATCATAAAACTTAGATTTAACAACCGTTTATCTTGAAATATTTACCCTAGATTTTATTTAGCAAATTTGAGTGTGCTCTACATTCGGAATTATTTTTCCTTAAAAAGTCATCAACAATCAAAAAGAAGTGTAAATAAAAAGTTTTCTGAATGCTGGTATCAACTCCATAGTATATGAACAGGTGTCCGTACGAAGGATTCATTTAAAAATTCTGTTTATATACTCCATATAATATCAAATGAATCGGAATTGTTGTGAAAGTTAATGCTACCACCTCGATACAAGAGTCAATTTATTCACAAAAGTATTTTCTGCACCTTCGTTGCTTTGTCAAAAACCGACCATCGGTCATGCCTAGAGATCAAATTGAATTCTAGTTACAGTATTTCTAGAGGCGGCTGTAATGTACGATATCCAAACGTTAGCTAACATTGTGCATTTCAATTGTGTGACACTTAAAGCTGACATGAATTCATAAATACGCATTATTTCCCTTTTATCTCCGACTACCGCCATATTGATTGCCTATTTATATCGTTCTTCTCATTGCTACCCCCCCCCCTTATAAAAGGCTGAGAGCACTATTCATGTACACCGCATTCAGGTAATTCATACACCCAAACACGTTATATTGAAAGAAAATACCCGTACAAACTCTTAGAAAAGACAGACTGAAATCCAGGCACACATACTTAAAAAATCCTCGATATCTGTAAACCGTATTCCTGTGTACGTTTTCACATCGCATCTGCACACTGTGGTAGATCGAGCAATGTCACTGATCACATGGATTTTAAAAACGGAGCTTTTTGGTAGAAACTGGCGAAAACTCTGTACCGTTGTTGCATTCCTCGATTTACTATTACTGTGTTGGATGTAATGCCGCCAGGGGTTTTTAAAAAGATGCAGACGTTAGGCACTCCATATGAACGACACACGTGTTTGATGTGCATGCGAAGTTAAGCAGTATTATCTGAGCAAAATAATACGGATATCTTGAAAATTCTTTCAAAGAATAAAAAGATTTTGTGTTTTATTGATTGTAGTTTCCTTTATTTTTTATTACAAACAAGTCCGCTTAACCTGAGGGACTCGATCGAAAAGCAACCGACCGTAAGAATATATACCCCTGTGGCAGTAGAGGAGCGATCGAAACTAGTAAGGCGACCAAATGCTATTATGAATTCATGTCAGCTTAAATATTGGATTGCTTTAAACTTATAATTAATCTATGAATTATGAATAGGATTCTGAAAAACTTTTTGACGTAAAAATTTCAAGATTAACGGTATACTGCTCTTTCAAATGAATTCTTTTGTATTAAAAACTAACCCACGTTAGCATCTTATTTTAGTATTATTTTTTGGCAATGATCGAAAATTTTATAAATCATTAAAGAAAACTTTAAGTTGTTGAATTTACTTCTTTCCTTAAATGATTTAATAAAGTGATGACCATGATAACCTCACGCTGTCTGTGGTTTCCCTCCACTTGCATACGTATTAGATGAGCTGGTTAGAACTGGATCTTGAGATTTCAGTTTTTCCAGTTTCTATAGCTGTGCATACCAAATAATTTCTGTAAGAAATACAGTTTCTTTCTTTGCACCTGATGCCTTGCAAACTTTTTTCAGGAGATTACAGGAGCCTGTTTGCAGTCAGACTGTGCCATTAACGAAAAGTGCATTCCAAAACCTTTTAACCAGTTCACCTGCATTCTTTCAGGTTTAAATTGTGCTTCAAGCAGTTTTAATGGTTTATTTGCAATGTACATATATCAATGCACGATTAAATGTAACAAAACAATTAGTTTAAAATTTAATTATATGCTAAATTAAACGCAAATAACTAATTAATTAGAAATGTTCACTGATATACAGCTCTGTTCGTTAGTTTATTTATGTTAAAATAAAAAAAAATCAATAAAATCCGATGGAAATAATAATATTTGAATTTCAATTTAGATTGCGGAGTACCTAATGATGAAGGCTACTCAATGGAAAATGTACAAGAAAACGATGCCATTGGTATATCAAGGAGAATTCATGTAACTTGTACAGCCGGATACAACAAAGAAGGTTCCGAACTCCTTGTTTGTCGATCTGATGGTGTCTGGAAAACAAGTTTGAAATGCACCAATAATCGTAAGATTTTTCTCCTTTTATATATCAATTCTATAAAAATAGAATAATAATTGTATGTTAATATTGTGAATAAAACTTCTTTACTTATATTTCAAATATAACCATGAAAATCTCAATAAAGAATAAATTTATCACCCTAGCGTGTTTTATGGGCAGCACTTAAAAAAAACTTTTTTAATTAAAAAAAACCACTGATTTGTTAAAAAGGACATGCATTTCTCGCCATAAAATATAAAGTTCTTTTGAGAGCTTTTAAATCAAGGCTGAGTTTTAGTTTCTTGCTAAATCTAAACATGTTTTTCATTTTTTAAAGTATTCCGTAAAACGGCTTGTGAAAAAGAAGAGATGAAACTAGATTGCGCAGCTGGAAACATTAGCATCGTGGAAGCCATCTACGGACGAACAGAAGGCAACGTCTGTTATTCGACAAAAATAAAAACAACTGAATGTCGGTCTACACAATCAGAGGCAATCGTAAAAAGCATATGTGATGCAAAACCAGTTTGTAGTATAACTGTTTCGAATACTGCTTTAGGTGGAGACCCGTGTCCCGGTACACTTAAATACTTGAATGTAAAGTTTACCTGTATTTGAGAGAATTCTTAGCGTCTGTTAATGAAGCTGCAAATAAGTACATGTATATTGTGATTTAATTTCAAACACTGTAAATAATTGAATTTTAGTCACATTTGTCTGTGTTTGGGGATAAATGATCACATCATGCTATTTTGTTGAACATTCGTAAAATGGCTATCTAAATAAAAAAGAGAAAGTAATACAAAAAATGTTTCATCGTAGGGATTTGCACATGTGAAATCACAGCGAGATTATATTTGATGATTTTAGCTAACGGTATTTAAATTCAGTGTACAAATCCATCTTACAGTGAATTACTGATAAATCGATTACATCAAGTCAGCTGTATTGATACATTTTTTTTTAATTTTGGGAATTGGGTGGGTGGACAACTTCATAGAATCTCCGTAATGGTGGAAGTGCGGGATCGAGTGATTTACTCCAGCAACGATTCCGGCTCAAATCGTATATAAATTTCTATAAAATGTTCTAACGGACTAACCACAACTAAAAATAATTGTTGATGTGTAAAGCATAAATTAATCCAAAAATAACAATTATAGTCAATATATCAGTTTTACATTTAAATTTTGCGACGGCCAATGAAAATGCAGGATCGTGTCTTGTAATGAATATATAGAAATCTTTGATTTTAAACATAAACATTTATTTATTATACCCCCCGCAAACGAAGTTTGGGGGGGGGGGTATATAGGAATAACCTTGTCCGTCTGTCCGTCCGTCTGTCCGTCTGTCTGTGCAATCGTGTCCGGTCCATATCTTTCTTATAGAGAAACATTGGAAGTTCTTACTTCACACAAAGATTGCTTATGACCTAAGGATGTGTCATGACCTTGACCCAATGTCATTTGGGCAAGGTCAAGGTCACTGGCAGAAAAAATACAAAATCCGTGTCCGGTCCATATCTTTCTTATGGAGAAACATTGGAAGTTCTTACTTCACACAAAGATTGCTTATGACCTAAGGGTGTGTCAAGACTTTGATCCAAGGTCATTTGGGCAAGGTCAAGGTCACTGGCAGAAAAAATACAAAATTCGTGTTCGGTCCATATCTTTGTTATGGAGAATTATTGGAAGTTCTTACTTCACACAGATTGCTTATGACCTAAAGGTGTGTCATGACCTTGACCCAAGGTCATTTGGGCAAGGTCACGGTCACTGGCAGAAAAAGTGCAAAATTTGTGTCCGGTCCATATCTTTCTTATGGAGAAACATTGCCAGTCCTTTATTCACACAAAGATTGCTTATGACCAAAGGTTGTGCCATGACTTTTATCCAAGGTCATTTGGGCAAGGTCAAGGTCGTTAGGAAAAATAGTGCAAAATTCGTGTCCGGTCATTTTCTTCCTATGGAGAAGCATTGAATGTTCTAACTTCACACAAATATTGCTTAGGACCAAAAGGTGTGTCCTGACCTTGACCCAAGGTCATTTGGGCAAGGTCAAGGTCACTGGCAGAAAAAGTGCAAATTTGTGTCCGGTCATTATTTTTCTTATGGAGAAGCATTGAATGTTCTTACTTCACACAAATATTGCTTATGACCAACAATTTTAAAAAAAAATAGAGCAGTTGTTATTTATAGAAAATGGACGGTGAAATAGATTCATCCAATATTTTCTATAATTAGAAAAATACACGCATTATGATTTTTATCTTAGCGGGGGGTATCAATTGTGAGCTTGCTTACAGTACCTCTAGTTGCATTTAATATGAACTTTCTATACTACCTTCTTTTCTTTAGCGATGCTATAGTGATATAACAACATAAAACTGATTATTTACATAGATATCAAGCTTAAATCAAATATAACCACGCGATAACTGCCATTGCTGCTGACCAGAAAAAAAAACCTGGTAGACATGTTGGTATGTTTTATTTGGTTTTGATTATATACTTTTTTTTGTTCTACTTGAATTAAAAAGATCCTATGGAATTGCAGTGTCCTTTCTGTATATATTTTTTTTTCAAATAATATCTACCATATGACAAAAGTAGTCATATTCCAGATATTAATTTTTTAAAATAATCTATGTCACTATTGATAATTATAACTAGCTTTTCTGTACCAAAAGTTAATATTTCTTTTTTTTTTCACTGGTTTAATATCTAACAGTCATCCCGAACCGTTAAGACTAGTTACCTGATTCCTAAAGGTCCCTCACTCCAAATATTGAACATTCCCAAAATTTGAAAGGACAACTGGTTGAGGTAGCCTTAAGCCCATGTACGCAACGATATAACTTGAGGTACAAGAACATGATGCCGACACCAGCCGGTGAAAATTCATGACTCTTATCGTAACAAAAATTATCTGAAGCAGTTGCCATTGACACACTGCCATTTTATTAAACATGTGTAGATGAGAGTTGGTTTTTCTCCCTTATTGCTAATATCAAATCCTCCTATTAATCTATACGACAGGCCACCTTCAATCGATTCAAGCCATCCACACGTCAAAACCTACAACTTACGGATGTCAAACAGAAAGATGCTGAATGTGTGCTAAATGTGTCGATGACTTCGTCTTTATGAATGGCCTGAAACCAGACCTCAGCGCAGAAGTAGTCAAGGCAGACCCCCAGACGATGAAGGACCTGAGGAACGTGGCAGAGCGACGCAGAACGACCACCCCGGCGGTGCATGAATCTTTAAACCTTGCTCTTTTAAATGCATTACAGGATATGTGTGAGGATGTGCGGGAAAACCATTGTACCACCCTCGAGAACATCTGAATCGGTCAAGATACCAGGCCCATATCAACAAATAATTTCCTTTCTGGAATTTTCAATAGAATTAGCACAACCAATATGGGGCTACTGTGCAACACGATCGACACTCGGCTGGACTATAACGCGGTTGACTCTCGAGTGGTAGCCCTCTTACATAATAGTAGAAATAACCGACTAAAGTACAATCGGCATTTCAACATTTTTAAGAATTTTACATAAATTTTAATAAAGATCAGCGATATCCGCATGTCTGTCTGATTCCTACTAATGTACAAAAGAACTTCAACTGTATATAAAAAAAACCATGTAACATGTGTGAAACGATATTATAATAATATAATAGCTAAGATCATAACACTCGAGTTAAGCCCTAATTAGTTCGAGGGTAGGATATTGTTCGTAAGTCAATATTGCTCAGCGATTTGCACCATCATATAAAAAAGCATCATCTTATAATAAAGCACCATCTTCACATAAAAAAGCACCTTCACATAAAAAAGCATCATCACATAAAAAAGCACCATCTTCATATAATAAAGCACCATCTTCATATAATAAGGCACCACCTTCATATAATAAAGCACGATCTTCATATAATAAAGCACCATCTTCACATAAAAAAACACCATCTTCATATAATAAAGCACCACCTTCATATAATAAGGCACCACCTTCATATAATAAAGCACCACCTTCATATAATAAAGCACCATTTTCACATGAAATAACCACAGCATAATATAATAAATCACCATCTACATATAAAATAGCCACATAAGGCAGCTATGGCGTTCCATACGTTTTATAAAATACCGTGTTTAGGCAGACACGTTACAATATCTTTTTTGGTTCTTCAAAGATTTCATCAGAAGAACATATACGTCTGATTCATGTTTTTAATCCTTTACTAATCTTAAAGTATGGGGAGGATGGCAGGCAGACGGCTTAAGATAGAAGTAAGATGCATTGGGTCTAGTATGGAGACTGAATCAAAACTCACAATTTTCCAGAGTTGAGGTAGTGTCAGAATATACGTTTCTTGAAATAGATATATAAACGTGAATTTAATTAAATTATGGAAGTTGACAATGGGTATGAAGTCAATTAAGTCCGTCCCGGTTTTCATCTCAACTATTCAAAATGTATACTGCTTTCTCTCGAATATTGGCAATTCATCATTTATAATGTAAGCGGATCACGAAGACGCCGTTTATATTTTAAATAGCTTTACTCCTTCTGTATTTAGCGAGAAAAATATAATTAGGATCATTAAAGAAACATTAACTGAACGCTTTAGTGAAAATGAAATAGATGGATCATTAAGAAAATCTTTAGTGAAGGTTTGTTTTATCTTTTTTTTATTTATTTTTCTTTAACATTTGTTCCATCGCCCACATCTTAACCAGTCTAATCGAAATAAATTTTTATAGTCGATCGTATCTTCTCTAATAATGTTTTTTTACACAATAGTTGCAGCTGATTGATGATATAATGCTGAATGAATATCCAATAGTTCTTGGATTTGAGGCATCTCTGAAACAGACTGGTGAAATGTTTTGGGAACGGTATTCCATTCTTCACACACCGACTAACTCTGCAGTTTTTTTAAATTCTAAATGTCGCAGTGAAACTCTTCTCCACGATGACCACCCAGTTCTTCAAGATGACTAGTGCATCAATTCACACACATAAATAGGGGGTTAAAAATCTTCGTGCCACTGCCGACAATGACTGCAGGACTATTTCAGTAGCGCAGCTTCTTTCCGTTGGGACGTCGCTATGTCGCTGAATCCAGGACTAGGAATGTCTTGAAAAGAATCGGAACCTGTTTTTTTACGAAAGATATTCACCTTTCGGTATCATTTTAATAGACCAAGACATTTTCCTCTTTCAATTTATTGTGCATTAAAAAATTACATTTTTGCATTGTATTCACATTCCATTTAAAAAGACCTTTAGAAAAAAAAGTTTTAAAACCTATAGACTGTAAAATAAAGCTAAAACAATTATTAACAAATCTTTGCAAAATTTTACGGTTATAACGAATTCGGATATAACAAATTTACGGATATAGCGAACTGATTTTGATCCCGTAGAGGTGAATAATAATGAAATTTAACACCTTTATAACGAATTTCTTTACAGTGTAAACAAGTTTGCGCTACCAATTGATAAAATAATTTGAATTTATTTTCAAATAATTTTTTCAATTCACAATCCGATTTTTTAATGTATCAGAGTAATGAATTTCTATTTTAAGCCTCAATTAGCAAAAATCATGTCTGGTGAAAGAAAACATGTTTATAGTGAATTCGCCGTAGATATTATTAGGAATCAGTTATACTGATATAACGAATTACGGATATATCAAAGTAATTCCATTGGTACCTAGGACTTCGCTATAACCGAGCTTTACTGTAACAGGATATGTTATATATTTCAAAATATGTTATATCTTACAGGATATGGAATACATTACAGATATATTTAATATTACAAGTTATGTTATATATTACAGGATATGTCAGCTGAGTGGAGAATTCAGAGAGACTGGACTTTACTTTTAGGGAAAAAAGGCAGAGACTTAGGCTATTTACCAAAGTCGCTAAACTGATGTTAACGGCTAATGGAAAAACGACAGGTCTTCACTTATTGTCTCAGCGTTATGTTATATCAGAAAGAAACTATTTAACAATTGACTAAATGATTATTTGTCATAGTGAACCAAAGATCACGGGTAATATTTTAAATACATGTACATGCATGCCTAAGAGCAACAGTGTTAAACTAAGAAACACAAATGCACCAAAAGGAAAATATATTCAGGGTAAAAATAAAGATCTTTTAATTCTGAATATACAAGTAAATGAAAACATGTTTATTTTGTCACTGATAAATGTATTCACAAGAATAGTTCAATGATCGAAACACTGCCCGACAATGAACTTTCTGTAACGAAAGCCGTTGTTGTTGGCTGGATCTGCAATCTTCTGGATGTCCGGTGCGGCTATCGTAAATCATCAAGGCTGAGTGTGACAATGTTATGTCGCAGGGTGCCAATACAATTCAGAACCATGCAAGATACAACATACTGGCATATTCTTCCTTGGTCTGTCCGCAAACTAACTGCAAAGCAGGGGAACTTCCTCTTGAGGATTCGGTATGTCTGCTCTATAAGTACCCGTGTACGGCATAAGGTTGTGTTGTATCTCTCCCTATATCTCATATTTTTGGTGATGTTGGAATGAGTCATCAGATATGTTTGGCAACATACCCAGAGTCACTAAGCAGTAATTCATCATCTTGACCTAAAATTACTTGATATCATATTAAAGAAATAAAAAATTCATATAATATGTACTGGATGCATAATTTAAATATTTTTTCATCATGCCACAACTTCATCAATCAAATGGACGAATGATTATGTTTTGACCTGTGAGGAAGTAAATGAATTATGTGATGCATGTTAGTTATGTAATTAAGTAATTTTAGTCCTTATTCCCATCAGAATATTTTTCATGTATGCCCATATAGACACATTTGTATTTAATTTTTCATATCTACTAAGAATTTTGAAGGCTGTTAACCAATTTGACAGGATTGCAAGTTCTGCTGACAAAAAGAATTGCATGAGGATTTGCTGACATTGGGTGTTTGACTGAAAACTATGACTATCAAATGGGTCACAAACGTTTTAACTTGTAACTTGTTCAGAGGGATACACTATTGTATTACAATGTCCTACTATTTTCAAACTGATGACATTAAGTACTTTCTCTGAATACCCATTAGTCATGGACATTTCGCCACACAGTTGGTTATTTAAAAAATTGTTGTCACATTTCATCTCAAAACAAAAGCAAATATTGGATTTGTTTCTATATTCAAACAATATTTTATTCAATATAACTTAAGTTTTCGTTATAGAGAGTTTACAATATAAGTCACTTGTTTTCTTGTAGTTTAAACGAAATATAATCATTTTAAATATAAAGTCTCATGCATTTACCAGAATTAAAATTTACCATGACATTTAGAGAGTAAAATATCATATTCTGTCTCATTTTCTGTCTCAAGTATTATGAATACTTTTAATGGAATCAAATTCGGATAAATTGTAATTTGTTACATTAACTTATGTGTAACTAAGCATTAATTTTTATAAGACACGTTTGATATGTTGCATTTTAACAAATGACAAAAGATGATCTGAATGAACTTTGATTAGGCCTTTGTAAAGCTATTCCGCTGCCCCCCCCCCCCCCCCCAACCTTTTCCCATTAAGAGAACACCAGGGCACCATAACCTAACCTGAATGTATAGCATGATATTTTTTTTTCATTTCAAAAATTCCGACCATGGGTTATCTAACCTATTTTCTCTGTAAATTTTTTTTATGTTTTATTTTATAGAAAAAAATGTAAAAATCTTCACTTTGATATTCACCTTAATTTTAATTCTAAGGTGGCGCTCTCATACGTGACGTCATTTCGTGAATGCATACATGAATGCAGTTTAACATGTTCGGATCGGATGTTAAATGATTTATAAATTAATGGATCTTAAAAGTTGAAAAAGGGTATTCAGGGACTTGTAGAGGATATTGAAATTATTTCGACCAAGAAAGTGATTATGATTGAACATAGAAGCGGCATGAAAATATAATGCTATGTCTTCTACTGCTGTAAACAAATTTTTCACAGAGGGGGAACACTCGTTTTTGTTTGAATTCCTTCGGTCAATTAGTAATATGATACAAAAATCCGATGTAATTGTTTCCGGAGTTACATGTTTGTTACTAATAAATATACCATTTATATAGCTGCTTCTTTCTTACTGCTTCAATGAGATCTTCTTATATGGTTTATATGCAGAATATATAACGTTACTTTTATGGTAACAATTATGTTTATGCGTTTGGAAAAAGAAACAAATTCTTATTTCAATTTTATTTAAATAATGCAACTGGTTTTACTTACCAGTGGCAGCTGACTGTGACTCAAATCCATTTAATCTATTTAAATACAGGCGAGTCTTTGTAGAAATCGACGTTCTTCTCCCTCACTGCCAATAGTGGCTTTGCGCAAGGTAAACAGTGTTTTGTTTTCTTTTATAGACCGATTTGCATTTTCCAAAGAGTTACCATACAAGGTGATGTTTTCCCTTTCTTCTTTTTCTCGCTCGTAACTGAATTCGTATATTTTCTGCTAATTTTATCGATATCTATTTCTACAAAGTCTGCGAGTAATTTGAATTCGCTGGTATACAAATCCCACCCCCTTTTCTCACTGATTTCGTCTCAATTCCGGCTTCTGTCATCTTGGCAGATTGATTACAAAAAAAGCAGACACCCGGATATAGATGAGCATAGCATAATTGGTAATTTGTAAAGTTTAAAAAAAAATGATTGACTCATTAATATTTTTATCTGAACTACTTAAAAGCCATGACTGTATCTTATATTTTGACTGCAACATATCGAGAAAAAAAACTAGAAAACTCCCATATTGTATTTGTTTAAGTTCCAATTCTGTAGAAGTATTTTATAAAGATATTGAATTACACATTCTATAACGATATTGATTTACACGTTTCACATCTTCACTTGTAAGGTTTTGGCATGCAAGAAACTGTAACGTACAATTTTAATATATTTGTTTTCTTTAGAATTACAGAAGTGCAACTTTACCTAGTTTACATCGGTGACCTTGGTACCCAGGTTTACAGCCCTGACAGGTGCCCGTCTCTATATGACAGTACTGACAGTTATCGTCTGGACAGGGTATGGAACAGTTGGACCCAAAATATCCGGTAGCAGGACAGCCTATGATATAAATCAGTAATTCTGAATAGTATATCCCTGGTAATGTGATTTATTTATATTACTTTTTTTTGTTAAATGATACAAATCAATTATGTTGAACAGGTTATACGCTACATTTTTAGGTTTTAAATCTATGTAAAATGCAATAAAGTAATTCATTTTATATGCTTTATTAATTAATGAGCGATATCACAACAGGCAGTCATATAAAACGATCTTCATTTGCATACTTTAATGCACGATATTTGTTTTACAATTTCCATTTAATCCTTATCAGGCGGGAGAAAAATTCAATCAGTGAGGCCATCATTAACAAATATAGGTGACTGATGTCATAAAAATTAATCAATTTTCAATTAATGTATCACTTACTGTATTCTTACTAATATCTCGTCACAAGTTGATAAAAGTATAATATAGCACCCACCATACACCTCCACCTCACAGAGTAAACTGGCAGCATATTCAGAGTGGATGTCAGGATGGGTAACTCCTGGTAGTCTTTCGATGTAGTAGATGACGTACTGTCCATGTACAGGACAGATGGTGGTGAAGACAGCAGGTATTGTCTCTCGTGTAAAGTTGTCGTCCTTGTAACACAGTCTTCCCTGTAGTCTGTCTGTTGTATTGGAGACGTACACCGAGAATCCAAGAACGAACTTTGTGAGGTAATTAGAAGAACCTGGAAGAAAATTAAAATAATTTTAATGGAAGTATACTTATGCAGCTGGGTTAATAGAATATTATTACGAATGTGGGATAGTGAAATTCTTAAGAGCAGACAATATTTGCGGTCTTGGACGAGGCTCTGCTGAGTTCTAGACCGTAAATTTTGACCCCGAGTCGGACTTTCACTATCCCAAACGAGCATGTGTGATGACTGATTATTATTCTCGCATCATTTTGCATAAAAAAAACGTCCTACAGGTCTTAAACATATCATACTGTCAGACAACTTTCTATTTCGACTTTGAAATTTACATTCGGTTTGTTCCTCTATAAATCCTGCTAAAAATAGTTCAAGTGAAGAAGAGAGCCTACGATAAAAAACAAGTCAATGAAATTTAATGTAGTCAACTAAGCAAAACAATGATTTATAGATTGGATCATTTATCATTTCTTTACAGCATACGATATTTGTTTACATTTTACATCGGCGTAGTAATATACACTGTTGGACGGAAAAATACCACACTGCTGTTTCACATAGGACAAACCGATCTCACATCGGCGATAATTCGAGGAAAACAATGTCTAACAAACAGTTTGCATTAAAGACAAGTTACAATGTCATGTAAAGTTGTCGTCCTTGCAAAACAGGACCTGAGGGGTGCCATGAATTGTGTCTGCTGTTCTTTCATTTGCACCTATAGGTCATGATCGTATTCCTAATTAAGGTATTCCGTTTCAACGGGAGACCTTATTGTTATTGCTTTCTTTTCCTCTATTATTATTTGTTTTGTCACGTTTTCTAAAAAACGCTTCAGCCGATTTTCATGAAAATTCTAGACAAAATTGGTAAGAAAACTGTTGATAATTTTTTTTATCGTCACTCCGGTCCCGAGATATAAAAGATTTGGTTTTTGTTTGTAGCTTATTTTTCTTAAACATTCTGAAAGATTTAACTTTAAGTTTTAAAGGATGGCAGAGAGTCTCCAACCGCAGTGTCTCTTGCATATCCAAACGTCCGCAGACACTTCCGGTCGTCACCGGAAGGAAATGAAAAACCTTTTTTTTTAAATTGTTTTACTTGGATACTTTTGATTGTGACATTTCGAAATAACCATAAAACAGTCTCATTACAAGTATAATCCGAACATATCTAATGTCCCACTAGACTAAAACATCATACTGTTACTGAGTGTTAGTGAATTTGACCATACCCCATTGATCATTGTCCGTCAAGAAGTAGATGGTGATGTGATGGATGCTCTGGATGTTCGTCAGGTTAATCCACCAGGCGGCGGTTTGATTGCCGTAACTTGATACAGCACATTCACCTCCATGCCAACTCAAATCTGATTTTCGTCCGTCTACAGCGTTATTGGCGTCATATCTGTCGTCTCCTGTTCTCCATGGATAGTATTGGTATGCTGGTTTGTTTACAGCGATATTAACTGTTAAGAATGAGAAAAACAAAATCCTTTAACATGATCCCTCTCTTATTTCATGATATAAGGGGTGAACTGTTGTGCAGATTCCATTTTTTACATTCTAAGATATAAGAAATCATAATTGGATGCATGTACTGTATTCAGAAAGAATAATGTAAATTAAATAATTAAGAAAACATTATATACCATTTGCAGAAGTTACCAATAGATAAGCAATAAAGAAGTTTTTTTTTACATAATAATTAATTTCTTAATAACGTTGCAATGATTACTGCATTACTCCATGCGTTGATCGTTTATTGCATTATACAAAAAATACAATAATCCAGATACGTTAATGATAGTATTCGATTTGCCTTTCAAAAAACGTAAATATGTAAAATAATGTTTACAAAAACAAAATGATTCTCAGAAGATTTGATTACGGTGTATATTCCGATGAACGTTTGACATTACTGGCTACTACTTATTTACATTGAAATAGTCAAAGGTTCTGAATTATGAATGCAATTGTGTTATTATGTCTACGATAATGCAAATGTCAAAATATTAACTCGTGTCAATATCTGAATTATCAGAACGAAAAAATGTTGCGTCGTGATATTTTTAAATGTTAAAACATTCCCTACAATGACACATAATTGATTCTCAGATATAATGATATAACCGGAGGAAAAATCAAACACAAAAAAAGATTCTACCTTGAGAACAAATGGGATTGCTTAGACGTTATATAGAGGTTAAAATTCTTATTGATAAAGTTTTGTTTTATATCTGATTAAGAACTAATAGTCATAATACTTTTTTTAATCAGAATTTCAACATCATCTCTCTGGTACTTGTAGTTTATCTTAATAATTATTAATAGCATTTTGTTTATCTGATGAGCCAAACAGACATCAACCCACCTTCATGAATATACATCCGTTACCGAAAATACATACGTTGTTACTTGAGTCGACTTTAAAGGCAATGATACGTGTATTTAGTTAAAACTTAAATGAAGGATATTACTCACCATAACCAAAGGCAACAATCCCGACACACACAAATACTGGATACAGCTTTGTGACAAACCCAGACATTAGGAATTAAAGACGAAATCACAAACGGTTCATGTATTCTGTTTTCTATTTCACGTGAACATTCTTAAAAAACAAGATTGTAGAAGCGAATCCTCAGTTTCAAGTTTTCATATATTGATAACTATTATAATTTTACTCGTTTTAATTTCATTTTCATTATAAGTAATCTATTACTGACGTTTTATTAAATAATGAGATAAACAAGGAAGTGTCATTTCCATGCAATAAAGTCATGATAATATCGTATCTAACAATTTCCTGTTTATCGATACTCTAGTTATATGCAGTGATTCATCACACATGATTCACAAGCAATGCAATTCTATAGCTAATTAAAAGTGTTTGCGATTTGGATTATTTTCTTATAAATTGAATACAGTTTTGTTATATACATGTAATTGGGCATTTTGAATCAAAATAATGAAACAAAGAGAAAAAATAATAATAATGTAATAATCGTGAAGTATGGACATTGAACAAATTTCATAAAATGTGAAAGAACTGCGAACGCTAACGCCCGTTTCCCGCCTACATTTTACATCCAAATATTTTGGAATTTCTGTCAGATATTCAAAAACTAAGTTTTCTACTAAAAAGTATAATCGAATCCTAATCAATTTATATCAAAATAAAATTTGTAATCAAATTAATTATCTTTTAACAAAAGTTTTGCTAACGCGGGGTCTTAAAAAAATGTCATTGAAATCGGTCTCAATGAGTGAGAAAAATATTTTTTAGCGGCCAATATGTGCATAAAAACTTAATAATTAACATATTTACGATATATATTAAAGTAACATTTCATTTTAATTCATATCTGTTAATTATTTTTCAAAAATTTACAAAGCAAAATTCTTTTTTTGGAATGTATTTCGGTCTGTAGACATATGTTCCCCCCCCCCCCCCCCCCCGTGAAACAACAAACCCTTTGGTAAAAATATGCTAAATAACAACAATAAAATCCCCTCAAAAGGAATTTTTGTTTCACGGGGGGGGGGGGGGGGGGAAAGATGTTTTAAAAAACATTTCCGTTTTCCGTTATTTTCTATTACGAAATAAGCTATTTTAACCCAAAATACAAAGTTACCTCTCTTTGCTTGACCAAATCATTTATATTTAAGGTTGTATTCTTGTCATCAATTTTTACCCCAAGTGGGTCTCCATATATGAACATGTCGTAAAATTTAAACTGTTACAATTGTCAACAAAACTTCTAAAATAAATAAAGTGAATCATATTTTACACAATAAACCCTTATTAAATGCATAAGTGACAGTGGAATAGGTAAAATTATGTCATTTACGACATACCATAGTCGGCGCGAACAACATGGTGAGGGAAATCCGAAAGGAAAAAGGGTCGCTTCGTTTCAAAGCAATGTGAACAGCAGTACGAGTTCTCCGAAAATGACAACTGAAAGATGAGGAAAGATGGGGAAAAATTCAAACAAAATAATCGCCAACATAATTATTTTAGAACTGCAACTAACGAGCGAAATGAGTCAGAGGAAATTCCAGTAGAGAAAATCGAGATATTTTACAGCAAAAATGTAAGTCGTCAGTGCTTTTAGACTTAGTACAGTTAAAATGGCAACGTTTATGTTACACTATGCCCATCATATATTTTTTTTTCAAACTCAAGTATCGCATATATATGATCTTTTGGATCAAATCATCACAATAAGTGGCATTACAACAAGCAGGCGATACATGTGTATGGCGGCCCATGCGGTTACCAAAATGGCAATTTTATGAGAAACACAAAATATTTGAATGTTTATATAGTAACTATTTTCATTTTATTTTAATTGTCGCAAGTCTACAATAGAATTAAACCTTGCTAATAAACAGGAGACATTTAAATTATAATTGACTGTCTATTTTCATGTAGAGCTACATTTGTATAAATATTTATAGTAAAGAGATACAATAGAGTCTAAGAAATTAAAGCATTGTATGTATGCACTATACTTTTTGCAGCACTAATACAATATAAGTCACAATAAATATTAAATGTGACAATGATTAATTTGTTACACAATGGCATGGACATTTAACTATTAAAATGTAATTTTTTTCTGCATATCTAGTCTAAAGTGGAAAACTAGCAAGTTAACCATAATTTTGCTTATTATGTATTAATTTTTGTTTCATAGGTGGTAACTGCTACATTATCCAGATAGCTGCAGCATGATGAGAAGATCACTGGCATTGTTTTGTCCAAAACAATTCCAATTTCTTCCTCTGCATGCGCATCTGAAGTGACAGTCATAGCTGTGAAAGGTGGTCAATGTTCCGCAGAAGCAAACCTGTTCAATCCAGCAAATTTCCTCTGCTTTAGAGTACTTCGTTGACTTCATTGACAAGGAAATTGAGCCATCCTTACTGGACGCATCAAGTCTTACTGGGCATAGCATCAAGTCTTAAGACAGTCATGTTTTAGTCAACACCATGTAAGCAGTTAGAAAGATGGATGCTTTTAAAAAACATGTTGCAGGATTTGTTGATACAAAGCTTTTGTTTAGGTCACAATTCCCAAGGTTGCCATCCTATACCCAACAGAGTTTAGTTTATCTTCTTACATTGTAACTATGCTGCTCATGATGCTTTACAAGATGTCATATCCCTTCAAAGACTTGATCAGTCAATTTTGATTCACAGAATAGTTACAAGGCGTCATTCTATTTGCTAAGTGCAACTTTTTCACATGAACATTTGTCAATGAAGAGAATCACGAAGTGTATGGATAGAAAAATAGCTGCCAGTGACGTGAACTATGCAGTTCTAAAGCTAGCATTTAGTAGAGGAAGAGGGCACACAACAAGTTTTGTCAAAAAGTGTGGAAGTGGACCAAGAGTAACAAAGTCATCAAAGATCAGTACATTCGCTTGCTGATTCAGAACATTTTGGATATACTTTTATAAGTGATAGTTAAAGCTCATTATATCAGAAGTGTATATACTGCCTTTGATTTTCATTATTTTTCATTATTCCTGAACTAGTTATTAGTTCCAGTACATGTATGTACTGTATGATGTAACACAACACAACACCCCCCCCTCCAATCAAAAATAATCCTGATAAAGAAAAATTGATAAATTCTACTGATAGTATATTTTGAATCACTCATCGCTATGAATTGTTCAATTTATGTCTATATTCTAGCTACCTGAATAGAATGATTTTTCGCATTCAGGGAATTTTCATAAAACAAATGTTTTTCAACTGATCAGATGAAGTAATGTGCAACTTCTTATATCAATAGACAAGACAGTATTGTATTGCAACCATATATTGATGTGTGTTCATTTACAATATAACCTAACAGTTTATTAGAATATATCATACACATAATTGTATGTATATGAACTATCAATATATGCTCTGACCTAGAACACATATATACTGGTTAAAACTTGTTGATCAGACATCAATCCATTTTGAAGTTGCAGTTTTTTCATTCCATGTCATTGCTTGCATTCATTGAGAAAACAATGTCAATCAAAATCTATGCATCTAGCTGCTTTTTTTTCAAAGAAAAATATCAAATGAATTTTTAATTTCATAATTATTACATTATTTTAAAAACTTTGATGATTAGAACATATAATTAGCAAGGAATACCTAATCTCATTCCAAGTTATTCACACCAAGGTCAAGGTCACACCCAGAAGATGGTTTATAAGCACTATTTTTATGATTATTTTAAAGTTTATTTTGTTGTATGTCTACTATATATTCTTGAAATACTTTTCTTTACATAATTACAATTGTTATTGAAAATAAATACACCAATTTTAAAATTTTGGTGAATAAAAGTTTATGTTTTGCTGCAAATATGGCTTATTTCGTTAAAATGCTTACCATAAAATGCTTCATTGGAAATAGGGGGTGGGGATGTAACCAACAATATTTTTTTCTTATATGCACACTAACCCCCACTTTTTATGCCTTCAATTGGAACCATAATATGTAAAGAAAGTATACAAATACTTTCATAAAAAGTTAAATTCTAGAAACCTGTCTAACTTAAGTTTATTTACCACATTTGCAATGAAAAACATGCTTCAATTTTACTTGGGGAACACACATTTTTAAGCATAACTTTTCAAAAAAGTTATTTCATAGTTTAAGATTTGTCTAAAAATAAACTCCGAGATGTTTTTAAGTAAGCAAAACTGAAAATGTCTGAAATCTGCTTTTATTTTCTGAATTAGATGGAATTTCTGGTCAATTTGCACTTTCTATGAGAATTTCAATGCACTATTTTTGGCCCATGTTCTGGGGGTCGGATCTCTCTTAAATGAAAACGAACATACACTTTTCTTGTTTTCAATTTATTCCTTAGGAATAGTACTTTTAAAAAATCATAAGCATTTAAAAAGTTTAATGTAGGGTTTTTTTCGTGAATGAGCAGAATACACCCTTAATGAAAATATATATAAATGTTTACATTATAATAAAATAATAACTTTGATTAGACAACTTTCAAAAAATGACCTTTAGTTAGGCGGCAAGACAATGCTATCTTTCGCAGTCCTTTGCTGTATCCCGTTTAGCGCTCTAAAAAAAAATTCGTAAACATGCTACATGGGGTCCTGTTTCCTGTTCGCCTACAAATCATAAATAATTTCTGTTTGCATAGAAATCATAATTTATTTAATTAATACTCGTGATTTTTTTTATATAAGTTTATTAAATTAGGGAAAACTCAAATATCTTTCACCTAACTTAACGACAGTGAACTAGATAAGACAGCAATATCATGATGTAACTCAATGTAGGGTTTCTTTTGGGGATTTTTAGTTTGTCTTTTTTATTTTATTTTAATATATTGAGGACTTTGTCTTTGCAAATTCGTACCCATCTGACAAATGATATGGACAGTTTGCTTGACATATTTCATAATAATTAACAACTATATTCGTGCAATTGTTGTATCAAAACTTAACCTATATTTGCCACAATGGAAAACAAAACAAAAAAGTATTTATAAAGCAAACAGGTAAGCGTCATTTTTTAAAAGCCAATTCTTAATGTGTTTTGCATGTAAACATGTAAATACCAAAACCGACCATAAATCTCTATTTCACATCAATCATCAAAGCATAGCGAGAATATTTGCCAGTACTGAAGATATTTTCTCGTTGTAATAGATGACACATGTCAATATACAGGACAGGAATGAGTAAAAACTGCTAGTATTGTGCCTAATAAAAAGTTGTCTTATTCTGTGTAATTTGTGTGTTGTATTGCAAATATACACGGTTGATTTAAGATAAATCGAGGTATAAATATAAGAGTGTCCTAATTAAAAATATGCACTTCGATACCAAAAACACTATTCTTGAAATGCATTTGTCTGGTTCTATCAATGCTATTTCCAGTAGCTAAAAATCAACTTACATTTGGCTTACTGCCTTACAATAACCCTGTTACATGTACATACAGTATGAGAATGCCCATAACTAGCACCTACGACTACTTCAGTTTACCTTTTTTTCTTCAATGTTTGTTGGGTTTTTTTTCAAATAAATTTATTTTGATTTCTACAATAGACGTTGGACGTTACCCAATAATAATGGTGGACATGACCGATTAATCAAAACCGGATGTGACTTAATTTAACAAGTAATTTAATAAAAAATAATATATTAAAACACTGTCAAAGTAGTTTATATGGGAACAAATGAAAAAAAATGAATCGTTTACTTTTGAAGAATTATTCTGTGAAAACTCATAACAAAATAACAAACGATCATTATATTTTTTTTAAGAGGGAAAGCAGTTAACAAGGCAAATCGATTATAGTTTTTAAAAAAGGAAAATCGTGACCCCCCCCCCTCCTCGACTAATGCTGTGACCCCAAGAGGGGTTCAAAGTTTAACATAGAAATGTATGGAGAACGAACATGTTTACAAATTTTCTTCACAAAAAGTTCAATGCTGCAATTTGTGAACTACTCTGCAACTATCCTAAGATAATGTAACTAATTTGCAAAAACCGTCACCAACAGACTAATAATGGAGATCAAAGAGGGTTTCTAAGTTAAACATAGAATTATATACAGATAATATTTGAAAGTTCTCTTCTCAATTAAATTCCCGAAGCATTTTTTTTTATTTTTTTACTTATTAACGTTCGTTTTGTAAATGAAAAGTGGCCTCAGTACAATGAGTACCGGCCTCAAGTATACGAAGGTTTTACTCAGTACCGACCACATGGCTTTTCTGAGTTTCCTCAGTGTAAACCTCAGAGCCATTCAGTGTCTATAAGGATTTCCATGGTTTTTTTTAATAACAGCAGTGCTAGAAGCGAAGAAAAAATGCATGCACTTTGATTATAAAGCATTCTATAATTGTGTACCCTGGGAACCCCACCTCTTTCAAATGCACTGTTTACAGTGTCTGGTGTGTAGTTCAATACTCAAAAAGAAATACATGTATAGCCTAATAAGAAGTAAGAATTCAAAAGAACGGTAATGTGCAAACAAACAAGTGTAGATACACTCATAACACTGAACTGAAAAGAGTAAATGTTTTGAAAATAAAAGATCAACACGACATATTCTGTATTGATAAATACCTTTGTTATCGCTCAAACGATAGTTAAGCTGCATTTTCCACAGTCGACGTCTTGCAGGCCATGCATCTTACGAAAATGTTGACACACCGCTGTCAGCTGTTCGCAACCGAAATTGGGCGAGTGAAAGCACTTTGTTGACGCGGAAGATAAGCAAACGACAATGCAATTTTAAAAAATAAACGCCTTTTATCGCAGATTCTCGACTCAATATTGATTAAAATAAAACTCAAAATGATTATTTAAAGCAATCAATCGATAAATTTCAACAGCGATTACTTTACTAAATGTCGAAATTAGGAAAAAGATCAGAACATGAATAATGGGCGGAGCTAACGTCATGAAAGGTCACGTAATATCCATGAACTGAAATCTATGGGAGGCCTTAACCTAGCTGCGTAATAAAAAAGACTCATCAAAGATAGTTTATATTCGGCGCAAATCAATTTATATAAATAAACTTCCCTTGACTTTTAAGAATTGTGCATGTTTGCATCAAACAAAAAGTTCATAAAAATCATCTCTGTTCTTAATTTGACAGAAGCATGCATTTGTTGAATATTGTCATCACGGTTTGCAAAATGTTATAAACAGATAGTTTAATATTGAAGATATAGCCAATGCACAGATGGTCTTAAATCACAAAACCAATCCAACTATGAATATGTGTTGCTTATTTTAGACACAAAAGCTGATTGAATTACATCTAGTTTTAATCTGAATTATGCAATATTGTTATATAACATGCATTGGTTTATGTAACAACGTCCAGTTTATCGACACAAACCTCTTTGCATTGGCGGTGGTCGGCTGTTTATCTCACGAAATAGAAGGTAAAATTATTAATCGATTTCTAAACATGATTTTAATTTCTAATGATGAGTTTTATTTTTTAATACACGTACATTTGTTTAAAGCGACTACTTTTTAATTAAAAATAATTGCTTGTAAACATTCGATATGAATTAAAGTTTTCAGGACTTTTTATTAGTCCCCTACCGGTTTCACCGTAGGAGACTAAAATTTTCCATTGCGTTTGTCAGTCCTTCCGTTCGTCTGTGTGTCCCACTTCAGTTTTCCACACTTTTTTTTCTTAATGTGTGTGAGGTTTAATATGAAACTTGCTGAAGAGCTTTAAAATGTCAAACTACATCAAGTTTACTCTTTTGGAGCGTCTGGAAGCTATATTTTCGAGAAAATATTTTTTTACATTCTAATTTCCGGGTCAGTATTTAGTCAGTAATAATGTCGTGCGTTACTTGTACCATTCCTTTAAAGAAACATGGGCACTGTTTACAGTGTCTGGTGTGTAGTTCAATACACAAAAAGAAATACATGTATAGCCTAATAAGAAGTAAGAATTCAAAAGAACGGTAATGTGCAAACAAACAAGTGTAGATACACTCATAACACTGAACTGAAAAGAGTAAATGTTTTGAAAATAAAAGATCAACACGACATATTCTGTATTGATAAATACCTTTGTTATCGCTCAAACGATAGTTAAGCTGCATTTTCCACAGTCGACGTCTTGCAGGCCATGCATCTTACGAAAATGTTGACACACCGCTGTCAGCTGTTCGCAACCGAAATTGGGCGAGTGAAAGCACTTTGTTGACGCGGAAGATAAGCAAACGACAATGCAATTTTAAAAAATAAACGCCTTTTATCGCAGATTCTCGACTCAATATTGATTAAAATAAAACTCAAAATGATTATTTAAAGCAATCAATCTATAAATTTCAACAGCGATTACTTTACTAAATGTCGAAATTAGGAAAAAGATCAGAACATGAATAATGGGCGGAGCTAACGTCATGAAAGGTCACGTAATATCCATGAACTGAAATCTATGGGAGGCCTTAACCTAGCTGCGTAATAAAAAAGACTCATCAAAGATAGTTTATATTCGGCGCAAAATTTATATAAATAAACTTCCCTTGACTTTTAAGAATTGTGCATGTTTGCATCAAACAAAAAGTTCATAAAAATCATCTCTGTTCTTAATTTGACAGAAGCATGCATTTGTTGAATATTGTCATCACGGTTTGCAAAATGTTATAAACAGATAGTTTAATATTGAAGATATAGCCAATGCACAGATGGTCTTAAATCACAAAACCAATCCAACTATGAATATGTGTTGCTTATTTTAGACACAAAAGCTGATTGAATTACATCTAGTTTTAATCTGAATTATGCAATATTGTTATATAACATGCATTGGTTTATGTAACAACGTCCAGTTTATCGACACAAACCTCTTTGCATTGGCGGTGGTCGGCTGTTTATCTCACGAAATAGAAGGTAAAATTATTAATCGATTTCTAAACATGATTTTAATTTCTAATGATGAGTTTTATTTTTTAATACACGTACATTTGTTTAAAGCGACTACTTTTTAATTAAAAATAATTGCTTGTAAACATTCGATATGAATTAAAGTTTTCAGGACTTTTTATTAGTCCCCTACCGGTTTCACCGTAGGAGACTAAAATTTTCCACTGCGTTTGTCAGTCCTTCCGTTCGTCTGTGTGTCCCACTTCAGTTTTCCACACTTTTTTTTCTTAATGTGTGTGAGGTTTAATATGAAACTTGCTGAAGAGCTTTAAAATGTCAAACTACATCAAGTTTACTCTTTTGGAGCGTCTGGAAGCTATATTTTCGAGAAAATATTTTTTTACATTCTAATTTCCGGGTCAGTATTTAGTCAGTAATAATGTCGTGCGTTACTTGTACCATTCCTTTAAAGAAACATGGTCACGATTTTGGTCAAATTCTATTTTTCTGTTTTTATTGTTTACTAAGCTTTAGTACTGCATTTCTAACGATCGAACGAAATTTGAGAGTCAGCCGTAGAGTTATAAGCAATATCTGGGGCTCACAATTCTTTGCCGTGTAGACAAGGCTCGTGCCCTATTTCTGTGTACATAGGTTCAATATACCAGTAAAATATTTTTTTCAGGCTAATATGTCTATATTCTTATTCATTTTAGCATAAATCAAAAGTTCCTGACAATTAACCAATTCATTTTAGTTGTTCAACTGTAATTTTCACTTCAGCATTCAATCTGTAAACAAAAGCTTTGTTTACATAGCAAAGAATTGTAAGCTCTGAATTCGTTTATAACTCAATTAATGACCCTCAAATGTTGATTGCCTTAAAAATTGCCTTACTGAAGCATTGTAATTCAAAAAATCAGATTATTTTTTTTACCAAATCGTCACTTTGCCCCTTTAATCATTTTTAACAAACAAATAAGTTCTGCTCAGTAGTGTCATGCATTGTGTTGTAAATGTAAACAGCAAATTTTCTTGATATTGTAACAATCGGGTTTGGCTGTTCAACTGTTAAGCCTGAATCGGGGTATGAAGACGGTAGGATATGATGTTATGCATAACAGTGCATTGTTTTTACAAATTTCTACCAACGAATACTAAATTGACGTGGCGAAATTACAGGAGATAAAATAAGATATTACATGTAATTTACCCTCTTTGAATTTAATTACTATTGATTGAATTTCCTCTGTTCTTTTATCTATTATGAAAGCATTACATCTCGTTTATAATAGTTCTGAAATAGTTGTATGCTGCGAAGCTTTAATAGAATAATACTATCTTATCTATACTACTTTATAAAAAAAAATAGACTCGAATTCCTGGGCTTTAATACCGAGAAATCGGAAGAGTACTGTCTTTTGTTTTATATATTTTAAACATCATTAGAACTTGAAGATTACCAATTTGTTATTATTTTTAACTGGTTTTTTAAACCCATACACATTTAAGAAAACAAGATGCAGGGTTATGATGTCTATAATTTTCTCAGCCTAAATTGTAAAACTAATGGTCCCTTGGTCAGGGACCAATGTAGCCACATAGTAACAATTCATCAATTTATTAAAATTGTATTGTACATCAGAATCGTGGGAGATAAAGTCATGCATTGTAATTATATTAATTAAGTCCTGGTGTTCAATTTTAAAATCAACAGCCCAGGCTACTACTTTAATATGCTGTGAATCGTATACTTTTAGAAATAATCGGTATGAATTTTGTGTGTATTGTTTATAAAAGATTGACTATTTAGGACAATTTTTACGCCTGGAGCAAAGGTCTAAAAACTGAGATTTCTTCGACTCGGATTAGGGTTAAGACTTTAAAACGAACCTGTAAATGCAAATATAAGACTGCCATGTCAATCTAAAAGCTATTTTACTCAGATGACCAACAAGGCCTGTGAGCCGCTTGTTGCGTGGACCCTGAGGTCCACGCAGAAAATATATAAGCGAGGTTAAACCGGATGCAATGGGGAAAATTAAGCCTGTGCATGAGCTAGTCTGGTTCCTGTGCGTAATGGGTTGCTCAGGGAACCCGGCTAGCACATAAATCGGGATCAGGACTCTATGCTATATGCACACATAAGTTCAAAGGCGCTGTAATTGTAAAGTTGTCGGTAAACAGTACAGAAACAAAGAATTCCTTTTAAAGAAATGATCGGCATTTGATATGAACTGTCAGTATTATGAAATAAGTTAATGTTATGCCGAAACTACAATAGGTATCAAATAGCATAATTTGCAATGTTTTGTTGTTTTCCGAAAACTCCCCGATTAAATTTTTTTAAGCATTTAAGTATGATTGAATAATTATGTGATTGTATATAATAGATGACTGAAAATTTTTGTCACTGTATTAAGTTAAAATCTCAAGAAAATTACATCAAAATATGAAATTAATTTACACAAAGCTGTCACTGCATAGTTAGCAAAGTAGTGCAAAGCGTAATGTCTGTGCAAATAGTAGAATTCGCCGAATGCCTGATACTATACATGCAGTCTTCATTAATAAAGATCATAACTATTTAAGAAGTATGAACCTTAACTGTGAGATAAATAGTCAGGGCTATACATATATATTTACTATACATATATATTTACATCTACCAAGTAGTATTCCCTCTATTTCTAACGAAAACTTATTGTTAATTCATAGCTCTATAGAAACAGCCAGACTGAAATATACATGCCCCGTTATCGAAATCTACAGCGGCTGAAACTGAGAAGATATTGACAGGTCTGAATTTGACACGCTCTGTTTATCGATTGGTCTAAACCTTCAGCGACCTACAAAATATTACGGACTGCACGAAGTAATCATGATGATGTCTGACTCAAAGTCTCACAGGAGACGATTTGGCTGTTTCTTCTAGCTAACGTACTTATGTACATAAACAGTAATTTAGTGATTTTCGCGTATTTTTCTTAATCAGTTTATTTATTAGTTAAAAGAGAGATGTTAATATCAATAATAAAATTCTTTCTTTGATGATTCAACCGGGTTATGAAGGTAGCGATCATAACCCGCGTTGCAATGTCGCTACCTTCATATCCCGAATGAATCCCCGAAGAAAGCATTTTATTGTTTAGATAATACAATGAAAAAATTTAGTGGCTAAAAGTAAGCGGCTAGAGTCGGAGGAATATCAGATAATCTTAAGACTTTCATGTTTTCGTTGGAAACACATGCAAATGGTCCACGTATTGCAGTCCTTTTTTAAAGGACAGCAGCTTGTTATTTATTTAATGTGTCTAAATGATTTGATAATATCATTAACATCAAAATCTCTGCCTTTGTCAAATAAAAAATAACCATTATCTGACAAATCTCGGAAATTGGGCATACAAAATAAAACTATAATAACACTGACAAAAATGATGCCTTTTAGCAATAACTTTATACATGTGTGTACAACAGAAAACAAATCTTAAGGCAGCAGTTTGAGAAATGTAAAAATAGTGCTATATTGATACAAAATTGAAACTTTTCGAGCAAAAAAAAAATGTTAAGAGTTGAGATACTGTTAGACGCCCTAATCAAGCGATGTTTAAGTGTCAGATTTTTTTTAAATTTTAAAACATTTAATTATTTAAGTCGAAATTCATGATAAATTTTCATTTACAAATTTCGGACAGAACAATTTAATCCTGTCTAGTTAAATACGGTATGTTATGATGCTCTTTGTTGCAGTCAAGCCACCCATTTAAACTCATCATACTGAGCTTTGATGATGAAAAAAGGCCCGGATACAGGAAAATATTAATTTTTTCTGTCTTAAACAATTATGTGCTTGCTCGGTATCATTGTTTGTCATTATTTTACGCGGTTTTGATGTTAATTCTACTAAGTCATATGCGTTTTCCACTTATTTGGTATTCCTGATCCAGGTCAGTAAGATGTTTATTGGGATTCAATTTTTTCAAGGAAACAGCTTTTACATATAATTCTGATTTAAGCTTGACTACTTTTCTAAAACCACTGGCCAAAGCTTAACCAAACTTAAAACTAAGTATCCTTTTTCCAAAGATATTTATTGATTGTTAAAATGAAGGGAACACTCCTTTCTGAAAGGCAGATTATTGCGAAACTGAGAAAAATGGGTGCGTGTCTGAAAAAAAACAATCTTCTCGAGATACACTGTACCAGAAACGCCAATAATTACATCAATATGTAGTAAATATTCTAAATTGATAAAATCCCGACCCCACCCGTATAATGCTGCAGTGCTACAATTTGTGAAATAACTAAGAAGTATTCTAAGATAGTATAAATTCTAAATTATAAAAAAACGGGACCAACGGACAAATGATTAGGCCCCAAGAGGGTTTTCAAAAGTTAACATAAAGGTAAGATGTTCAAAATCCCTTTTAACTGAATTCCCATAACCTTGTAAAATTATTACTTACTAAAGTTGTTTTTCCTTTTAAATCAAAAGTGACCTCAGTACCAACCTGAAGTATACGACGGGTTTCCTCAGAACTGACCTGAGGGTCATTCTTGGTTTTCTCAGTACCCTCCTTGTAAACCTCAGGGCCACCTAGAGTTTTTTAAAGTGACTGTGAAGGTTTCCTTGTTTTTTGATTTGTTTTGTTTTTTTCAAAAACAGCAGTGTTAAACTAGGAAAAATATTTTGTCCCTTATAATGAGAATAATCAAGGCATAACTCACCAATTGTATATATCCATCAAAGATAATTTATTTTCGGCGAAAATAAGTATTTCTTAGTACAGAGAATGGTTGATAACCTTTCTAAATCATTTCTTGGTATATAAAGAAGCATCAAGGACGGTTTATGTTTGATGCAAATAATTCAATATTTATACAATACACAAAACGTTTAAAAAACTTTTTTAAGCATTTCCATTTGAGTATAAAGAATTATAAAGGATAGTGGATATTCGGTGCAAATCAACTAGTATGAATAAATTTTCTAAAGCATTTCCCTTAAGTTTTAATAATCGCCCATGTTTGAATCGAACAACAAGCTCAAAAATAGATTTCTATTCTAAAATAGACAAGAGCATGCATTTGTTGAATATTGTCTCATGATTTGGAAATTTTATTATCAGATAGTTAAAAAGTAGAAGATATAGTATATGCACAGATGGTATCAAATCACAGAACTAATCTAAATGTGAACGTGTTGCTTATTTAATTCAGCTGATTGAATTTCATCTGGTTTTAATCTGAATTATGCAATGTATTTTATGTAACAACTTCCAGTTTCATCGACACAAACCCTATTATATTGGCGGTGGTCGGATGTTTATCTCGCATAATAGAAGGTAAAATTATCAATCGAATTCCAAACATGATTTTAATTTCTATTGATGCGTTTTATTTTTTTTAATACACGTGCATTTGCTTAAAGCGACTCCTTTTTTAATTGCTTGTAAACATGCGATATGAATTAAAGTTTTCAAGACTGTTTATTAGTTTCCTACCGGTTTCACCGGAGGGGAAACGTTTTCCTCTGCGTCCGTCAGACCTTCCGTCCGTCTGTCTGTCTGTCCCACTTCAGTTTTCCACACTTTTTTTCTTAATGCGTGTGAGGTTTAATATGAAACTTGCTAGACAGCTTTAAAATGTCAAACTACCGATCAAGTTTACACTTTTGGAGCGTCTGGTTGACACTTTTTCTAGAAAATAATTTTTAATATTTGTGAGGATGTGTGATTTTGCATCCTGATGAACTTACATAAATCAACAGAACAAAAATGTTAACAAAATATTTAATAACAAAATAAAACAAGATATCTGTGAGCCAATGCTCACTAGTGATACCCCCGCTCTGATGTGAATATGCAAAATAAGCAAAGTCGACATTTAACAGAAAGCTGGCATCCAATTGGTACAGAAATATATTCCACAATATGGCATGCCTAAACAAATAGTGTGTTAAAATTTCAAGCATCTGCGAAAAATAGCTGCTGAGAAATCTTTGAGGATAATTTGTTTGAAAATTTTGGCTAAAATAAACAAAGTACTCATTTAACAGGAAGTTGACGTCCGATTGGTACAAAAATATGTCCCACGATATGGCATGCCTTAACAAACACTGTGTAAAAATTTCAAGCATCTGCGATAAATAGCTGCTCAGAAATCTTTGACGAAAATTTGTTTGAAAATTTTGGCTAAAAATAAACAAAGTCATTCTTTACAGGTAGTTGATGTCCGATTGATACAAAAATATACCGCGCAATATGGCATGCCAAAACAAAAACTGTGTGAAAATTTCAAGCATCTGCTATAAACAGTTGCTGAGAAATCTTTGACGAAAATTTGTTTGAAAGTTTTGGCTAAAAAATAAGCAAAGTCGTCATTAAACAGGAAGTTGACGTCCGATTGATACAAAAATATATCCCACGATATGGCATGCCTATACAAATATTGTGTAAAAATCCAAGCATCTGCGATAAATAGTTGCTGAGAAATCTTTGACGAAAATTTGTTTGAAAATTTTGGTTAAAAAAATAAGCAAAGTCGTCATTTAACAGGAAGTTGACGTGCGATTGGTACAAAAATATATTCCACGATATGACATGCCTTAACAAACACTGTGTAAAAATTTCAAGCATCTGCAATAAATAGTTGCTGAGATAAATGCGACAGAAATTTTTGTTATGGACGGACAGACAGACAGACGGACGGACGGACAGACACACAAGGGTAAAACAGTATACCCCCTCTCCTTCGGAGCGGGGGTATAATAAAAATTAAACAGAAAATTCAACAAGAAACTGTATTGTCTTTCATCGAGACAACGTTTAACATACAACCTTTCCAACACCGCCATGTGTCTTTTCTAGAATGCTCTTTAATTGTCACACTATACACTAAAACATGCATGTCCGACCCGACCAATTCCGGATAACACAAATTACATCACAGAAACAACCAAACAAACATAAACATACAAATGAAATAATTGAACGAAGAAAAAGTCTATTTGGTCAGCCCGGTTCCGGCGCACGTGGTATTGAAGAACCCTCAGGTGAACACGTGGTTACAGTCAGGTATAGGTATATCGGCAACCACCAGAACTAAGTTGAAGTAGAAAGGTCACATGCTGCACGGGTTTATCGAGATTGCATTAGACGAAACTTTTATTTGTAATGTAAATGACCCATGGCCTGGTCCACGCTGATTGGACGTTTCTTTCAATAAACTCAATATGCAGAATATAAGTTTTCAAATGACACAAATTATATAAATATCAAACTTTCACAATGTTAAGTTAAAGCATGTATCTGCATTGACGATAATAAATTGGTAAAACTGCAAGGATCACCCTCAGATATAAATTCATACGCAGTTTTAGAGATGTGTCGAAAGGGCCGCCGTAGTTCACTCACTCACTGTAGAACAGCGGTCTCTATAAAATATCCCATGGAAATGGAAACGGCTACTCATAAATACAGGAGCTGGAAATTTGTCAGCACCCGAGAACCCTCCTTCCCTGACAGGTATTGACGTTCTGTAGGGACAGGAAATTTAACAGCAAAACAAGGCAAAAGAGACCCTGATAAAAATAAACAAAAAGAAAAACACACTACCGAAAACCTATTCAAACACGTGTGGTTAAAACGTAAAAAATGGGTTGTTTAAATACCTGACGTTTTTATAAAACAGGCCCCTGACCTTTAGACGGGATGACAACCAAGTCTTTCGGCTGATGTTCCCGGGTACAACCCGTGCATACTTTTACCAACTATATAAGTTATCAATGAGGGGATCCCCACAGGATTGATATGTTACCACGGGAAACAAGGGTCAAAGTATTAAAACAAGGGGCTCTCCAAAGGATAAACCGGAAGGGTGATCCAAGGGGTATTATAATTATACACACAGAATTTTAGTTTGTTACAATATTTCATTTTTTTAATTGTCGGGTTCGTTATCGGATTCGGTGGTATCGAATAAACGGAGCCAGTATTTAGTCAGTAATAATATTGTGCGTTACTTGTAAAATTCCTTTTATCATTTTTAACAAATAAATGAGTACTTTCAAGTAGGGTCAAGCATTGTGTTGTAAATTGAATCAGAAGGTTCTCTTTTTTTGGTATTATTACAATCGAGTATGTTTTTTTAACACGGACGGTAAAATGATAGTGTGCATAACAGTGCATTGTTTTCACTTATTTCTACCAGCGAATAATAAATTGACTTGGCGAAATTACAAGAGATAAAATAGGAGTATTACATGTATTTTACCCACTTTTTAATTTCTAGTGTTTGAATTTCCTCTGTTCTTTCATCTCTTATCAAAGCATTGCATCTCGTTTATAATAGTTTTGAAATAGTTGTATGCTTTGAAGCTTTCATAGAAAAGTGCTATCTGATACAATTTATATTTAAGCATTGATAAGTTGTATGCACACAGCGCTGCAGTTTCTCTTTAAAAAAATAAGGATTTAAGGCTTATATTTATATCATTTTTTGGTACCTTTCTGCCTTGTCTGCAAATGTGGATTTTACCCAAAAATGGTTGTATGATCCAATGGGTAAGTTATTGGAAGAGCCATTGTAGCAGCCATTAGTGTATTTTCTTACTTCCATTTGTGTCGTTGCACCTAACAGCTTTCAATGTTTGTGACATAAAACTCGTGATTTACCCTTTTAATACTTTATCAATGTTAGAATGCTATATCTGCAGTAGCTTTTCATACACTTTACATGTAAAATATATGTGAAATGAAAATATTTAGGAATAAAAGATACATAAAACGAAATTTGCAAAAACATATGTTTCTGAAATTAAATATGTTTCATAAATACAAAAATTCGATATTTGTCCAAAAAAGTAACTTATGTGACCTTGCATTATTTATTTTAATCGAAACTTGGACATATACCGGACAATATTATTCAATTAAACACATGTTTACCCTTTCATTTACTGAGGAAACCTCTTGGTAATCGGCTATTAATTTCGGCAATAGATGTTACACGATGGGAAAATTTACAATTTCTACACGTACCTGTAGTTTAAATTTAACATGTTTAAAAATTAAAAGTATTACCTCTTGAAAGCGAGCTGACACTACTTATTTTGGTGTGCTCAGTTATTGTTGTCATTTGCATCCACAAAATTATGTTAAACGTAAAAAGTACACGCATGCTTTCTTTGGTTTATATATTTAAACTTGTACAAGTCGAATTGTTCGTCGATTGACTTAGTTTTGCTTTAAAATGTTAAGAACTGTAAAATAAGGCAAATATTTAGTAAAAAGAAACGCTGCATTATGTAGCCTAACACTTTACACAGTAGCGACATTCTAATAAATGAATCATTAAATGTACCGCATATATACTTATGTATAATTATTTTTCTGACAAAAGGCTTATGTTGTATAAATAGCGGTATGTTAACTTTCGTTTTGTCAAATTACTCTGAAATTTTTACTTATTTATACAATTTTATGCTATGCTATGGCGTGCGATTATAATGATGCTATGAGATTTCAATGCAATGCTTTGAGATTTGTGTGCTACATCCATCGTTGTAAAATAAAAAAGTTCATTTTTTTTTAATTTAGGCTAAAAGTAAACAAAGTCGCTGAAAGTTTGTTTTTTTTAATTAATATACCATATACATTTCATAAACAGTTGTTTAGGATCTTCTCGACAACTGCAATGCCAAATTTGCGATATGACTACAAAATCATGCTCTTACAAAAGGGACTTAATGATAAACTTAAGAATATCCAGGGGACATTTTTTTGTTTTATATACAAAATCAATTATGTTTTATGGTTATGATGATTTCTGTATGACTCGATAATGCGCTGATTTTATAATGGCAATTTTTCCCCATGTGAGCTATGTGGTCCGTGGGCCTCTTTGTTGATTATTCCAAAAAAAAACTATCGCTAGTGGCCAATAAATAATGTATTGTTATGAGAAATATGTTGTACATCTATTCTTATGCATTTATTCATCCCTGTACCAGAGTTACTGATTCCTTGACATTTTAACACGTGTTGGTATGGCGTAAACTCATTGAATTTTACCTGATAGATACAAGTGTATGTAGTGAAAAATTGGTTGAAGATCGATAACCGTTCAGAAGTAGCAGAAATGAGAGTCGGGTGGTGGTAAAGCTTTACCAAATCTGGTAAAAGATGGAGTCATCAGCAAAATAACCATGATTCGAACGATTTAAAAAAGTTTCCCTTAGTTAAGGTAATGATCCATACGTCACAAAACAACGTCTGACGTAATTCACGCGTTATTACGTCTTTTCCGTGCCCGATCTAATCGAGACCTAACGCTAAAAGGTGTACATGTGTTTCAAAACAAAAAAATCAAGCTGACCTAGAAATTAATTCAAAACAAATCTATTAAAAATCCTGAAAACTGCAATCAATTAGCCTATTACTCAGCGAAATGAGAAATTGACTGGGTTGTGTCGATTGAGTACTCGTTTTGAAAATACATACCGCTTACTTTTGTCCTGCATAAACATCAATTCATTACAAGGTTGAACTTAATCCAATTCTTTGAACGTTAATCCCTGAAGATGCATAAACATCCAGACCGAGATCTATATTCCAGTGCATAAGGGAGATAAATACACAAGGGGAAATAATTTGACTTATTTCATCTATATTCTATATTCGCTTAGCAACGAGCATAGATATATTTTCCCACAAAAAATGTTTTTAGAATTAAAATCATACGCTTAAGAAAAGTTATTTCATTTTAAAAACAGTCTTTAAAACCAGTAAAAAAAAGTTGAATAGAGGTTTTGTCTTACAGGCATATATCAGGTAGTTAGCATTATCCAAGCGTGGGACTGCAATTTCTAAATACCGATCTCGATCCATAATACTTACCGATATCCAAAGATACAATCTTTTGCAGACTAGATAATACAGATTGATCAACAGTTTGTTTAAATCATGTTTTCTATTTAACAATAATCTAAACATTTTTTTTAGAGTGATGAAATAATAAACCTATGCACAATTTAATTTTTACGGATCTTTTTTCAAAATATATATTTTAATGATTTTTACCCAAAATACGCCCATTGTGATCCTGAAAAGGCCGGTCCCTTGGGTAATTTTATTTCCAATTGATTAAGGGCGTTAATGTGTAAATAATATCAAAATTTTAGAGAATTCTGTACGTAAATAAAATTATAAGAGCTTAAATTCTCTTTGAAAATTTATTTCATTTTATCTCATTTGTATGCAGATTTATCTATTTTTGATAAATAAGCAAGTGTAACATAAAAATTTTTGTTTTGAAATAATAATTCCTTTATTTTACATAGGATATAAGTCAAAAAATTATTTTGTGAAATTCTAATTTCAGGCTTAGGCTTATATTCTTTATGTATGAAAAAGGGCCATTTTCCGCAATCGGTTCTATTTTTAGCAACGACCCTAGCTTTTATAATACCGATGGACCACCCAACAGGATAAAATTTGATGAGAACATATCCTCAGATACATGTTTGAAAAATATGAAAAAATTCTGTACGCATTTTATTTATTTAGTGGGGTATGGACCATTACCTTAATGTCATATTCATACTATTCATACAAGAAGTAGAATGATTTGAATTGAGGTGTCAGTGACACTTGTAGAAATTTGATAGGCTTTGACCCCAAAAGATAATGTTTTGTCTTAATCAAGGTACAAAGTGTGTGAATAAAAATTTCATACATAAAGTACCTACATGTATAACTATTATCATTTATACAGTATATATTATATAATATTTCAATTAATATAATAATAATATTTAATCTAATATAACAAAATAACTCTCATGATTTTAATCAGTTGATGTGTAAATCTATTAATTGTTTTGTTTTCAGATCGCTGCCATGATTTGACAACTAAAAATATAGTTTTTTATTTGTGGAGAGCTACATTCCATATTTCAAAACTTTGTTTAGAGTTAGCATAATGGCTTCTTAGGTTTAGGTCTTTGCAAATTAAGCAAACTGGAAACACGAGAAAAATTACAACAAATATTAAGATGATACGTATGATTTTAAATGATATTTATCTGCTTGCCAATTGTTCTTCAAAGTGGTGCCAAAATTAAATAAAAAAATCGAGCAAAAGACAATATTTTCTTAAATGCACATCAGACTGACACAAATGCCTATTGTGCCTGTTTAATTTCTAATAAAATCCGGGTTTTTTTCTTTTTCTGCTTCTCGTTTAGAAAATGTGTTTGTTGTTTGCGAAACGCAACAAAATTTTTAAAAAAGAAATGTATTAGTGCACATGCTCACCTAAACCGAACGTGACTTCTTTTCTAAAACCACCGGGCTAAATTTAACCAAACTTTGAAATAAGCACCCTTATTCAAAGGAAAAAAAATTAATGTTAAATTTAAGTATACAACTCTTTTTAAAATGGAGATAATCGCGAAACCGTGAAAATTGGGTGTGTGTCTGAAAAAAAAATTTCCTTGAGATCCACTGTACCAGAAACGCCAATATTTACATCAAAGTGTGAATATATAGTAAATATTCTACATTGATAAAATCGTGACACCCCCCCCCCCAAAAAAAAAAAAAAAAAAAAAAAAACGGTAAAAGCTACAGTTGTACATTTTGAAAAATTACTATACAAGTATTCGAGGAAAGTAAAAGTGTAAATTCTAAATTTTGAAAACCGTTACTTACGGGCTAATAGGTTTTCAAAGTTAAACATTTTTACAAAAACAGCAGTGCCGGAAGCTAAAAAAATTCCCCACCCTATGATGAGAATAATCAAAGAATAGTTCATGAATTGTGTCCGGATAGCGTTGACTTACAAAAGTCTCATGAACTTTCATTCGAGACCTCTTGATTTAACGTTTGATATACTTTCTAAAGCATTTTTTGCATATAAAGAATCATCAATGACAGTTTATATTTGGCTTAAAACAATCACTATTACTACAATTCACAAAACGTTTAATAAACTTTCTAAAGCGTTTCCTCTGAGTATAAAGATCCACCAAGGATAGTTGATATTTGGCGCACATCAACTAGTACAGGGATTTGAAACTACCGACGCCCGAGGCTACCAATTTCAGTGATCTGTGGTAGCCCGTCGGAGGTGGCAAAATATGCTGGTAAATTTGCAATGTCCTATTAGGTAAAATGTGTCGCCATTGCTGTCACAGAGCCAACATTTGTAATTGTACAGCCATGTAGTATGAATAAACTTTCTGAAGTATTACCTTTGAGTTTAATTAATCGTGAATGTTTGAATCAAACAACAAGTTCATAAATAGATTTCTATTCTAAAAATAGACAAGAACATGCATTTGTCTCACGATTTGGTGAATTTTATAAACAGATATAGAAGATATAGTGTATTGACAGATGGTATCAAATCACAAAATATATCCAAATATAAATATGTTTCTTATTTAAGACATTAAAGCTGATTGAATTACATCCTGTTTTAATCTTAATGATGCAATATTGTTATATAACATGCATTGATTTATGTAACAACGTCAAGTTTCATCGACACAAAGCTCTTTGGATTAGCAGTGGTCGGCTGTTTATCTCACGAAATAGAAGGTAAATTTATCAATCGATTTCTAAACATGATTTTAATTTCTAATAATGAGTTTTATTTTTTAATACACCTGCATTTGTTTATAGCGACTTCTTTTTAATTAAAAAAATTGCTTGTAAACATGCGATATAAATTAAAGTTTTCAAGACTTCTAATTCATAGTTCCGACACGTCAATCAAACTTCTTTTATTAGCCATGTAAACATGCGATATAAATTAAAGTTTTCAAGACTTCTAATTCATAGTTCCGACACGTCAATCAAACTTCTTTTATTAGCCAATCAGAATGTTCCGTATAATTAGTCAGAGAAGCGCTTCGATCGGCCGCCATGTTGTCCCACAAACAAATCTTGGACAAGTTCTGGGAAGTTTAAGTTTTTGTTGAAAAAATGATATTGCGGTGTGCGTGGGGAACGTGTAATGTTGACGAGAGATATCTTGAGAGGTTACAGAACGGTGGTAAGCTTATTTTGTTCCCCAAACCGAAAACTAATCTCCATAAATGTCTTCGATGGATCAAAGCTTGCGGACGTCCACACGAACAGTTGAACATTCAGAGAATAAACAAACACAAAGCTGTTTGTTCAAAGGTACAGCTGGTTAAATTTAATGTTTATGACTGTTGTGCACACTGAGTCTTATAATTATTAGCTGTATTCACGACAATTTTGGGCCGAGAACTTCAAGAATATACCATACCTGCATACCGTACAAAGTCGCAATGCATCGATTTTACACATGTTTGTAAAATTGGGCTATTTTATTCATATTGCAAGAGATGGTAATTGATATTTATGTGTGTTTTGCTCTTGTTATCGCTTATGTAAGCAATTTTTAAACACCGTATGGTTTGTCATTGAGGTCAATATAACTGAATTATTTACAGCATTTCGTGGGAGGTAATGGAGCGACTGTGTAATTTCCTGTCCCATTACAAGCTGATGGATCAGCTGTTAGACCGGCCAGGCCACTTCGCAAACAGACTAGCACATTCACCGAGAGTAACCAAGTGTCAAAGAAAAAAAAAACTTCTATGGTAAAAACCCACAAATTGACAATTTTGAGTTTTTGGGAGGTTATGACCAGCAATCGACTAATTCCATCATTACATCGATCACAACATATTCATCATAAAGTATGTACCAACTACCATACTGTTAAAGTGATTTCCTTAGTACCATCAAAGGGTGAAAAAACATACCATCAGAGATAGTCGCTGTTAAATTCTTAATTTTGGTAACTAAATGCACACTACATTTGCCATTATAATCAAGTAGTTGATTGTGGGCATTACAAGGCAAAAGCAGAATCTTTCTAACTTCATATTTTTTTTAATATTTTTTATAGTACAACAGATATAGAAAATGTGAACTCAACAACAGAAACTGAAACATCAAACAACACCAACAGTGGTAACAACATATCTATACAAACAGAAGAACCTTGTAAGCATTCAAAATTCCCAAGTTACCTAACTTAATTTTGTACTGTTTGTTTAGCAAGAAACGGCTTTGCATAGGCTTTGAAAAAAACACACAATTTTTCCAGCATAGTGGTCATAAACGGAAGGTCGGGCTGTATTCTCTCCACAAAGATATCTTTCTGTGTGAAAACAACAAGATCACAAAATGCACAACCTGTGATCATGAGTTGGCCCTGAATTTGTGCATAATGTGCATGATTTTTTGTCAATGTGATTTCTTTGGTTTTACAAAAAAAGAAATCTCTCACATTCTCGCATGCTTCCGCAATTGTCATATTCCTAGCAGAATATGGACATTTTATTTCAATAAGACCGCAGTGATCATTGTCGCACACCTTACCATCGGGAGTTGCCCCTAAAAAGGCAAACTCCTTGTTAATAACTAGCCCACAGGTGTGGATGTGCCTAGATTGGAAGTCTTTTAAGTATTTAGACTTTGCATCCTTTTCGTGGATTTTACCATATTCTAAGGAAGGAGCGGAAATCTTTTTAATGTTAAATATGCTTCCCAGAAACTTTCCATTAGGGGTCGACTTTCTTTGCAAAATTTTCCCTAAATTAGATGCAGTTAAACGATTCTTTCTTTCATTGTACCATTGTGCTGAATCACTTTGTTCTCGTGTATGCAATTTAATTTTAATGGGATCACAATCTTTGTATTTCATATTCAAATCCATATACTCTTGTGGCAATGGTAGAGGGGCTGGGTGGAATACATCAGTATTGCCACAACCATCTGACATTGGTGGCTCAACCTCCTTAATATTATTTGTCTGAAAAAAAACTCCACTATGTATAAAACTGAAATAAGTGTAAGTAAGTATCAGATTGAAATTCATTTTTTTTTAGGGATTTCTCCATTTGAGATGTTTGCAATGGCCACTGAGCTACACGTGTTAAGAGAAAAAGAGAAGCAGTGCGAAGCTACAATCTGCACTCTGAAAGAGGAAATAAAGGAACTTACAGACAAACTATCATCTGATGATCAAAAGCCATCGTTTGGAGTCGACGAAGTGATAAGAAGAGAGGGAAAATTGCAAACTGTGTTCAAATATTACACTGGCATTGTATATATAAGATTTGCTGGTCTTTTGGCATTTTTAGTCTCTGATGGATCATCAGTAAATTATGAAAAAGGTCGAAAAGACATTAAAATGTTGTCACTGCAAGATGGACTCTTTTTAACTGTATGTAGACTGAGACATAACTTTAGTTTGAAAGATTTGTCAGGTTTAAACTATCACTGCAGTCATCTGGAATTGTATTTAATACTTGGATATCATTGATGTATTATAAGTTGGGTCAACTTTGTATTTGGCCTCATCGTGATGTAATTATTAATAACATGCCTAAAGATTTCAAAAATGATTACCCTACTACTTTGGTAATAATTGATGTATCTGAATTTAGAACACAAGCACCATGTGCACTTGGTTTGCAAAGTCAGCTTTACAGTGATTATAAATCTAGTACTACTTTTAAAGCTTTAATTGGTTGTGATCCAAATGGTTCAGTGATTTTTGCATCTGAATTGTTTACAGGATGTATATCAGATAAACAAATTTGTGAACAGTCTGGATTTTACAATGTTCTTGAATCACTTAAATTAGAAGGTTACGTAAAAGATGGGGATGTTATTATGGCTGATAAAGGGTTTACTATTAGAGAGGAATTAAGTAATTTAAATTTGGTATTGAATATTCCACCAATGGCTTCATCGACATCCCAGATGTCAGTCTCAGACACTTTGCTTACTGAGAAGATTGCAAAACATCGTGTGCACATTAAAAGACTTATCGCAAAGGTTAAAACTTACAAAATGCTTTCTGTTCGCATTCCTACATCATTATTTAAAAACATTAACAAAATTTGGTCTGTATGTTGTCACTTGACTTTATTCCATGATGTGTTTGTCACAGACAGTAAAAATTGTAGTAAATAACATTATTTATTGTGACCATCTTTCTGTTAGAAGTGTTGAAGAAACTGAATGCTTCATATGTATAAAGATCTGTGTAATCTTTCAATACATATGTTTATGTAATAATTTTTGTACCTGATAGAACAATATTGAGCCTATCTGCACATCACCAAGGGGGGGGGAGTGTTTACAAGTGGGTGATCTGCTGATATTGTATACTCTAGAGGGGTTCCCTTTAACATACTCAGCTGCATTATGTCTGTTGTGGACACTTTGGGAAGTCTATTATTAAAATATAATAAATGAATCAAGATTTGTTTTTATTTATCTTATATTAAAAACTTATCATTCAACTTAATATGTATATATATTGTTTTACAATATCTTGAATATTTCATCTACATGTAAACAAGTGTAAAATGCTATGGCCAAGAAAAGAAAAAAAAATATCTAGGATTTCACATACTCTTGATCTAAGTCAATCTGGCATGTGACAGGTTTTCGTTTTCGGGATTCTGTGGGCCTTGCCACCACTAAATGGTTGATTGGAACAAGCTTAATTTTAGAACCCCTGGGCACATGCCACTGCTGTGGTATACTTGTACAGCAAACTTTTAATGAGGCCAACTATATGAGAGCAGTGACCATTTAAGCTGTAAGAAAATATATCAGACGAGCATGAATAATTGTCAATGTCTATAAAAAATTATGCATGATTTGTCTACAAAAAAATGCTTTGGCAACAATTAGAAAAACTGGATTAGTCAACTGTTTCTGTTTAAAATCATGGCCTTATCACAATAAATTCGGTAATATATTTACTATAAATTGCACACTCGAATCAGGAAATGAATTAAGAAATGAGACAATAAATTGTTTTATTATGCTGTTTTACATTTAATGAATTTTTCATTCATAACGCATGCAACATATGTCGCAAAAGATAACGTCACTACAGTATTGTTTACATTTTTTTTCAATACACAACCGCCATTTCATTTGCATCATTTCCTTGTGAAATACGTAAAAAGTGAGTGTTACTTGCAATTTTTATTGAACACATGTACCCAACTTTACAGGAACAATGCGACTCATTGATTGAATCATTTTTGATTTCCAAATGAAGTCGATGCGGGGATTGATTTTTCCGCATCGATCTCCAGCATCGTGCTGCAGCTTGAACGGACTCATCGGAGTTGAAAATCTTAATATCATGAATGGACCCTTGCGGAAAGTAATTTACACCCTTTTGCAAGACTTTTTCCGACAAATTTGAGCTATTTGGCAAATATTTCACACAAAAATCGTCTGGAATAGACTTAAGGCTGTCAGTCGCGACATTCGGTGATGTACCCGGCATCGCCATAATGTGGGACTTAGTAACAGTTACTAAGGTGGGCGGGGCATCGGGAGACCAGTTGGAACTATGAATTAGTCCCCTACCGGTTTCACCGGAGGGGACTAAGGTTTTCCCCTGCGTCCGTCAGTCCTTCCGTCCGTCTGTCCACACTGTTTTTCTTTTTGCTTTTGAGGAATACTATGAAACTAGTTGAACAGCTTTAAAAAGTTAAACTTCTGATCAAGTTTACACTTTTGGAGCGTCTGGTAGACATATTATCGAGAAGATATTTTTTATAATTCAATTTTAAAATTTTTGGGTTTGTTATCGGGTTCTTTGGGTATTCAATAAACAGGGCCAGTATTTAATCACTATAATATCGTGCGTTACTTGTACCATACGTTAATTTCGTTTTGAAAAATAGGTCTGAAATTGATACTCGAATCTGATTGCCTACAGGGTGCAAAATGGAAAAGTATAGAATAAAACCGATGTGTTTATGTCAACTTGAATGATGGTAGGACTGCTAAGCAGACGTCGAGGTCAGAAGAACATTAGTTTTTATCAAACAAAATTATCAAGGGTGGTACAATGTAAAAGTATATAACTATTTTCGTAAGACATCCTAAGAAACTATATCCGACCGCTTAACCCTAACTGTGGAATAAGTCCACCTATTGTAGCAATAGTTTTTATCGCTCTTGATACTATAAGTGATAGAGACCTGCAAAATATTATGTCTTGTTTACCCTGAAAATCGTTCAGTATATTCATAATAAAATGATTCTATATCTCCTTGTAACAGTTATTGCAGTTGTATTTTTATACATGTAGTACACTTACAAAATTCAAAAGTATTCTATACTGAAGTTTAGAGGATAAAAAAAACAATTTATTGCTTGCGATCTGATCATCATTAAGTGGTTTATATTAAGGCAATGCTTACTACATCAGAAGATGTCTGCTTTTTATCTGTTTATTCTCTTGTGTCTGTAGAATATCAATATTTTTTTATATTCCTTTCAGATGAAGTTTACGTTAATGCTTCTCATTTCATCTGTCCTAATGAACGTGGTGTATTCTCTACCCCCTACACGGCCTATCACAGGAAGAAGATATTCAAGGGTTGATTTGCTTATCTATTGTTTCGAAGTGATTTTTGATGTTCTTTACTGATACATGCTATTTACCTATTGAAAATGTAGACGTATATATTAAGATATGAGGTTTTATAATTCATTTTATTACATCTGTAAGGTATCTGCTTTCCTCAAGACGATGTATTCTGTCGTTTTCTATTTCTAGCTGCAAAAGAGTGTACATATATCTGAAATGAATTTCATAAGACTAATATACACATCTAGATCAAATAAATGATGTAAAGAAAATGACCCGACTTGTTGATATAAAAATTGATAAATTTCCTAGGTGAACAATACATATAATCATACATGTTATAGGGGAGATCAACTCATCTATGTGCTTTTGAATTGTATCGTTTCATCAGTTTATTTGAACACAAAATGTAATATGACATCTCGTTTTTTTTTTTCAAAAGGTATCTTTTTAATCAGCAGTGCGATCAGAAAGTAACATCAAACTTAATTATCAAAATCGGTTGAACAACTCGTTAACTGAAGATCTTATTCATCGTACATCAGTTATATTACTCATTTTAAACATGGCCAGGAGAAACCACGCTCCATTTTGTTGTTCAAAAACTGAAAAAGGAGCACGTGTGAGTCGCGTAGAAATTCCCATATGTTGAAGTTTTATGCCCCATTATTACATTACGTAGCAATACTAATAATGCATAATTAGCTAATTTATACTTTAAATTGTATTATATCGTAACTTAATGTTATGAAATCATTTTTTCAATATTACAGATAGAGAGTGACATGAGTAGACTAAGGAGAAATGAGGAGAGCTCTGCAGGCGGAACAAAAAGATTAGTAAGTAGAAGAAGATAAAGATGGAGAAATGGAATACCAAGGGGAAAAGTATAAATCCAATTTTAATGTTAAAAAATAAGAAAAATCGCTAATCTTTTTACTACAGCTAGTACAGATTTCAATTCTTTCTCTATTGATTATTTTTTGTATTATTATGCATCGTTTACAGTTTGAGATAACGCTATAAAGATCGCTCCATAATGCTCAGATTTTAGTACGTCTATAGTTATCCAGGTGGGCGATGTAGTCTCTTGGCCTCTTGTTATTTTTCCCAAACAACAAAAAAAATTTGTGATCGGCCATTTGATATTGTAATATGATGAAACAAATGTAAACATCTATATATGTACATATACATTAAGACTTTATGCCAAAAAATAGGAACTGCCTGTACCAAAGGAACTATTCCTTTGATATTAAACACGTGTGGTATGTTGTCCGTAAACGATAAGTGAATTTTACCTGATACGCACATTTTAAATATTGTAAAAATTATTAGGAAAACTTCTTCCATCTTCGACAAACGGTTCGAAATATCAAACTGGTACAATCATTTGGTAATATCCGTTTTACTGTATCAGAATTTCATGAATTTATTATGATAAGAAGTAAGATTGCTAACGAGAATACTAATTCCTTAAATCATTGTTTTAATTTCAGCTAGCTGTGATGATCTGAAAGCCAAAAAAAATTAAAGTTATGAAGCTTTTGTGTTTATATATATATATATCTGGATTAAATATGAATTAAATAGCAATTACTATTTGTTCTTTAATGTATGTGTTTATTTTTGGTTTGTTTTTCATTTTTTAGGGGAAATATCTCTTGTTTTCTGTATGTTTTTTATTCTTCCCCTTTTTTCTAAGTATCTTTGAGTGACGTTTTGTTATTAGAGTTATCCTTACTATCTAAACTTTTTGTATTTGGTCATCCACAGTTGTGGTACCAAACAACCCCGGTGTATAAAAACTCTCATAACCTATAGAGTTATTGCTTTTAGAGTAGGAGATCTACTCCTATGAAACTACGAGAGAAAAATTGGAACTTTTACTAATGTCTACGTTTAACTTAGAGGGTTCTTCAATCTTTTCATTCTGAAAAGATATTAAGCCCCTTTCTAGCAGTAAGTGCCCCTCAACGTATTGAAATTTTCATAAAAACGCTTCCAACTTTTTAAAATATCTATCATAGATACTTTGGAACACTTGGCACTTGGGATTGGAGTGTCTACCTTAACTGAACAAAGTGACATACATGTCCAGGTCCTTTTAAAATACATGTATCTTATCATATCATTTAAAAATACACAATTCTAGTAAATAATTCTCTTTTAAGTCTAGTAAAATTTTCTACATCTTGCTAGATTGCACAGTAAAGTATACAATTTGGTCAGCCAGGCATAACATCAAAGTCACGGAATTACATAATGTTTGACAAACTATCTAACGCATTCTCTTTGAGAATAAAGAGTCATCAAGGATAGTTAATTACCGGCGCAAATCAATCAAGAATTATACATACATGTACACGAAACGTTAAACAAACTCCCTAAAGCGTTTCTCTAAAGATTACAGTGCTTGTTTGCATCAGACAACAAGTTCATAAATACATGCATGTTCCAAAATTGACGAAATGTAAGCCTTCTGTCTTACGGATCCAATTGAGGGTCAGCTCAAACTTAGTGATGACAAGTACAGTATTTCTTTCTCAAGCGGTTTTATTAAAGTGTGATCGTATAGTTACAATTAAAAGCAGCCCAAATCAAGAGTTTCTCTGCTCAACATCATTTTACATGGATATATATAAGATTTTACTTATGATGGACAGTTATGACTAGTTCGGCCTATTTACGACGATCATGAGTGAACATTTAGTGTTCAAAATTAAGATTAATAGTTTATTCCTAAATAAAGCAACAAAACCGTCAAAACTGCCAATCAAAGAGTCTGGATGCAGGATTTGAGTCTCTGAGTCCTGGGTCTCGGAGTCCCCCACCTAGTATGAGGCATCACTTACTCATAATACGTTCATTCATACATGGCATAAAAGGTTATAAAGGTTAATATATAGAATACACAATACATGAGTCAATATAGAGTACTAGACCTATCGTTGCAGACACAGAATCGCCAAATATGACATTTGTTTTAAAACCCTCAATTTGGATATTATTATGCCCGTATTATTCGCCTGGTTTTCTAACATCATTTAGGAATACTACGCAGTGCTACAAGATTCACAGAGTTCATTCTATTAATTATCATTAACACCATTCAATGCGCAGTACCTAGGTACACTTTAATATCATAGTGACAATTATTTAATACTAGCAATTTAAGGTCAAAGCATGGCTATCTGTTTACAGAAAGAGTGCTTTTGGTGAATATCGTCATCACGAATTGGAGAATTCGATAAACAGATCATTAATTGTAGAAGATATAATCTATGTACAAATGGTCTCAAATCACAAAACGAATACAAATATGATTGTGTGTTGCTTTTTTAAGACACAAATGCTGACTGAATTATATCTGGTTTAAATTTAAATCATGCGAAATTGTTATATATCACGCACTGATCTGTGTAACAACGTCAAGTTTCATCGACACAAACCTCTGTGCATTGGCGGTGGTCGGCTGTTTATCTCACGAACGAAAAGGTAAAATTATCAATCGAATTCCAAACATGATTTTAATTTCTTATGAAGTTAATTTCTTATCTCCCCCAAATCTTCTGTTTTATCATTGAACACGATACTTTGTGAGGCATTTCTTTTTCAGTTTATATTTTGATAACGGGCCTACTGCTGGACAGTTCATCAGCCTGTGAAAAATGACGGAAAAAGTAGAACAAATGCTCTGCCAGGAAGGAATATATGATACTGCTTATGTTTTGTACAATGGGTTATTAAAATGCTGCTGGACAGCATTTTCGTTTATCAGAAACAAGTCTGTTTTTAAAACAAAATGTAAAAATAAAAAGAAATATATCTTCAACACAATGTGTTTTACTGTCATGTTTTAATGTAGATGCTGATGTATACAAGTCTACGGCCAGACATGTTCCACGCCATTGACGAAATGATGCAGAGATTCCAGATTAAGTACATTGATGGATGGAGACCATCTTTCATTTCTTTGACAGACCAACTGTTCATGACATTAATGAAAATAACTATGAACACCCCTCTTTCGGACCTTGCAGAGAGGTTCAACACAAGTGCATCATCAGTTAATAACATTGTAACTTCTCAGATTTGTGCTATGCATGAGGTTTTATATGAAGGACTCATAGAGAGTCGCATTCCATCTCTACAAAAATGCAAGGGATCTATGCCTACCAGTTTTGGCGATTTTAGCTCATGCATAATAGTACTCGACGCCACTGAAATCAACCAAGATGTTCCTGGGAATGACATGAGATTGTAGGCCAGCACATACAGTGGCTACAAAAATTCCCACACTGTAAAAAGTGTTACAGATGTTGCACCGAATGGTGCCTTGGTGTTTATTAGTAAATTGTACCCTGGGAGCACATCTGATGTTGCAATTGTAGAGCACAGCAAAATTCTAGAGCAATTAGCGCCCGGTGACATGATATTAGCAGATAAAGGGTTTACTATTCACAAGTTGTTGCCCCAAGGAGTACACCTTAATATTCCTCCCTTCCTTACATCTAAATTGTAATACACCCCCAGTGAAGTTCAGCTTTGTAGAAAAATTGCTAAATCACGTATACATGTTGAGCGTGCAAATGAGCGCATAAAACATTATGAAATTCTTAGACATATCCCTCATCAGTTTAGATACATCAGTACCAAAGTGTTTCAGTTATGCTGTGTACCTGTCAATTTTCAGGATCCTCTTTTGCAGGAAATTGCTCAAAACTTTGTAGGTCAAGATTGAAATGTTAGAAATCAAGAGTATGAATATGTTGCTATCATATTTAATATTTTTATAGCTGTTGCAGATGGGGAACAAATTTATCAAAGTACAAATCTGTCAAAGCAGAAATATCATCCTCCCAACTGAGTTGTTTTGTGATTCAACAATCGCACAGTCCTTTGGTGTCCAAACCATAAAGTCACACACAGACTTTCCAGTAATGTGCAGCTGTCCTTGGACCTGATCATGATATTGGTGGTTTTCTCTTAACTTGTATGATTTCACTCCATGGAATTCTTAAAACTCTGTAAGTTAACAAAAACAATTACAATGGTCATGTTTCCAGTCACTTCTACAGCATAAATTAAATATCTTCTTTTTGTGGTTGATCATGCAAAAGACTTTTTTCTTTTTGTTATATAAATATTATATCTATCTTGTTTTATATTCAAAATAAAAACATATTGCTCATATAATTTGGAATAATTAACTCTGTAAATGAGTCTTTAAAATATAAAAAAAAAACCATTAATCATAATTTTAACCAACCTAAGCAGAAATCATTCAATTTTTCGATAGCTTCAGGAATAGTCATCTCCTTTGCCGAAAAGGGGCATTTCACCTCCAATATTTCTAGTCGAAAGTTATATAACTGAAGCATGTCAGCAAGAGCTGGATCTTGATAACAATATCCACTCCAATATTTCTGGGCGAAAGTTATGTAACTGAAGCATGTCAGCAAGAGCTGGATCTTGATAACAATATCCAAACAGCGCAGGTTGACGTACGATTCCATCTGGACTTGATCCAAGAACCCCATTTTTGTGAAGCCAGATACCTATTAAGCAACATTGAATTTTCAATGACAAAGTACAAGATAAAAATGAGAATTATTTTCATATTATCAGTTATCTTATATTTAATATATATACATCATTGACAATAATGTTCGCATTATCGGTTATCCTGTATAATAATACCCACCCGTTGGCTCTACAACAGCATAATCCAAAGAAATTTTTGCAACTGAAATACAAGAAACATGATTCAATAGTTCAACAAAACGTTAAGATGTTTATTATTCTAGCATTAAAGCACCCGAAACACAATGTTATTCAAATTATATAATTAAACAAATTATAATATTTTAAATTGATTGATTGAAAAATGTGTGTTCTACGTTAAATGATTGCTTTAAAGTATTTAGTTTGTATTTGTCGGGTATGACTCATTAACTGTACAATGAACTGACATTGCAGTATGCTTAGCTCTAAAACTGTTGTTAGAGTACTACAGTAGAAAGATGATATCATTGGCACTGCGTCCAACATTAAACGCGGTATATGAGCTAGCATGACACCGCAGATCTGTACGTTGTTTTAGAGTTTACTAGTTGAAATCTCTTAAAGAATATAAGCTTTCTGTTTTGCTTTATGAAGTGAAAATTTGTCAAATTAATCGGTTTTTGAGAAAGAAGATACTGCATGTAAAGCTTTTTTGAAGAGGGATCATATCATGCATATTCCCGCCCTCAATGTAGCCTATAAGTGCGGTCACACGATGCGGTTTTCCATCAGATTTTCAATTGACTTGCTCAGGTAAGTTGATTGGAGTCGATTGTTGAGGTGGGCACACGATACGATTTTACAGTCGATTTTTTATTAATAAAACCTATTAAGTATAATTTTTTTGTACGGGAACAATTCATTGTGACGTCACGATTCACGGACGCACTTTAGATTTTCAATCGACTTCAGACTTTGCTTTCGACTTTCCACTTAGGTGGTCACACGTTACGATTTTAGTCGAAAGCGAATTGGATGAGAAAAATCTGATGGAAAATCATATCGTTTTGTGTCCATCTGTCATATATTATCCACGCAAAATCAAGGTCAAAATGTTTTTATATACGATTTCTTCGAACTTGTTAATGTGTTTTTAACCTATTTAGAAACCAAACATGATACGATTTCAAGCGACAAATTTATTCATTAGATATAAAAAAGAACCATTCAGTTTTTAATATAATATAAATTTCTCGTCCTAAAAGCAGTTTAAGCTATAATTTCTTATGTAAGCAAATTCACATCGCTAATTTCAAAATGAATAATAGTGAGTCATGATCTATTTGTCAATCTTTCAAACTGACAGGGCGCGGTCTTGAACCAGCAAGAACTTAATGCAAACAACCTGTTTGCAAATAAATAAACAAATTATTTTTCCGGTTTCAAATTGCTTTCAAATGCAACTAAAAGCTAATTGAATGTCAACCTCAGTCTGTTCACATTTAAAAGATAATGAGTATATTATACCATGATGTATTTCTAAAAGGTTTTTAGTGTTGACGTTATGTGGCTATCTTTTTGGGATCGATTGAAACTAAACCCGAAGAGAGCGGACTATATGGACTTTCAGGGGCTGACCCTAGACTTCAAAGAAATTGTACATGTAGTTATCATTAAAACTCTTCCGATTTTTTTTTAAAATTTGGCTATTTGTTTTGTTTAAAGTGATAATAAACATTTTAAAAAGCGAATTATTTTACGCTCTTTTACTCACTCCTTATGGATAAGTATTTCTCAATGAATGATCCAGAACCGCATGCAAATATAAGACAGTAAGCTGCTTTCTTTGGTGTTTTATGCGGGCTTATAGAGTTATAATGCATGGAAATAATTTATATAATAAATTGTTTATAATCAATTGTTATAATTAATTTTCTATGATAAAACTTTTATTTTGTGCCATCCAACTTTTTAGAATTGATAAGTGGGTTTCATGTGTATTAAAATCTCACTAATTTATAAACATCATCAAAGTGAAGGGCAAATCAGGCGTTCTGTAAAAATGTGTACAACTGTTAGACTACAAATTTCACGCTACAATAAGACTTTCACAGTGCTCAAGGTAAAGGTGATGCGATCGTAATGGTGTGTTACATTTTATTTATATTTAAAGGAACCTAGACACGATTTGAGATAAAATCTTCAATTTCAATTTTTATGTATTAAATACTTAACTCAGCATTTTAAAATCAATCGCCAATATTGAAGTCAAGTCACAAGCGAGATGCAGAGTCGTTGTGTAAACAAATCTCGAGTCTTATTTTTGTAAAGTTAAAAAATTACCATTTTTGACATGGTTGGGACAAGCAAGATAATCTGATATAACAAAATAAACAACTGCATTTTAATCCATTTCATCAGATTCATAACAGTATCTGGGAATGTTTATGATATCTGGTAATGATCTGAATCAGATCTGCCATGCAGATTATAGCAATGCCCGCTCTCCCAACGGCTACGGCGCTCGGGCGCGTTACATACACGCTAATTAGGCTTCGTATGTAAGCGCTGGTTGTCTTTTTTTTGTCTACTGTAATTTTTTTCTTAATGTCCTCTATCCATTTCTCTATGGTTTGGTTTAATTTAACATGATGGTGTGTTGATATAACTGAAAATTAATTTAAAAGGTAATACAATTAACTGCTGAACGTCAGATATTATACTTTATACTTTATAATTCTTCTATATCAACTACATACCATTGCACAACCAACATTATTTATCTTTACAAAACTCTGTTATTTTTCGTATATCTTGGAAGTTTGAGAATTCTATCCAAACCATAAAACTATTTGTTGTTTATGTGACTGTACTTATGTATTTCTGTGTGTGTAATCCGAAATCCAAAGCTAATGCTCAACTGAGAATCTTATGACTAGTCACCTTAAAAAACAACCAAATGTTAATTCAGATCCTTATAAAAGTTTCTTTTTAATTACCCGCATAAGTTGTTTTCCTACACACTTAAACATAATACAGTCAGTTCAAGCATATCTTTTACAACATACACCATAGCATAGCATAGCATTGAAATCTCATACCATAGCATTGGAATCTCATACCATAGCATTGGAATCTCATACCATAGCATTGGAATCTCATACCATAGGATACAATCTCATAGAATCACATTCGTCATATCATACCATAGCATACCATAGCATAGCATACAACATTGTTTTAACTCGGTTTTAAATGTTTTTATTTGAAAAAATAAATGTTTACATGATTGATTTGTTGTAAACTTTGGCTTCTTATTATTTCACTTCGAAATGTGTGGGACTCTTCTGTGTATGGAGGCGTTTTTGTTTAAATCTCATAGCATACCATAGCATAGCATAGCATACCATATCATTAAGCCCTTCATTTCAATTTCTCATAGCATAGCATACAAATCTCATAGCATACCATACAAATCTCATAGCATATCATTAAAATCGCATACCATAGCATAGCATTAAATTGTAAAAGATATGCATGAAATGACTGTACCTGAAACACCCTAAGACTTCTTCATAACTTATATTTTAATTATTGATAACAAATATATTTCTCTCTTTTCTCTCTCTTTCCCTTTCAATCTTCAAAAGAGTGTACTATCAATAAATATTTTTCTTAAATTCTGTTTTACCCTCCACTTCTTTCAGCTATAAAGATTCCTATGCTCTAGTTTGCATGTAATAACAAACTTTATTTGAACGCACTGTAACAACCTTTAATGATACCACGCCGCTAATTGATATGAATATAGTTATGTGTAGAAATTGTGCTATATATATATATATATATATATATATATATATATATATATATATATATATATATATATATATATATATAACACTGTGCCGGCTAATTATGCCAGTGCCAAGGTGGCATTTTTGCACCCGCTTAAGATGCAGTTTCGGCAAAATCCATGTATACCAAATGATAGACCATTGTCTAGAGAGTATATAACCACTTTTGTTTTTAGTGTGTTTTACCTGACAGGTGATATATTTACACTTAAAGATTAATATCCCATCGGAAAATGATATTCCCATAGGAGAATTGACTCTCCTACAGGAAATATTGACAATCCTTTAGGATTTTTCAAAAGTCCTGTAGGAATTATATTTCCTATAGGAGAATGGTAATTCCTGTAGGAATTAGATTCAGACATGTAGTTTTCCTATAGGATATTAAGTTTTCCTACCGGATTTTATCAAATCCTATCAATATTAAAATTCCTATAGGAAGTTCTTGTATTCCGATAGGAAATTTCAAATTACCTATAGGAATATCGATTTTCCTATGGGAAAAATTATTTTCCTATAGAAATTTATTTTTGAAAGGTAAATATCTTACCTGACAAGTGAGATACACTGATAACAAAGGTGGTTGTTAACTCTTTAAGCAATGGTCTATCATATGGCATATTTAAATTTTTCGATATATGCAGCTTAAGCGGGTGCACAAATGCCACCTTGGCACTGGCATAATTATCCGGCACAGTGTTATATATATATATATATATATATATATATATATATATATGATTGTATTAACATTTAACATCGCCTACGGATGATCAATTAATTATGAAACCTGTATATATCACACATATATTTTATGGGCAGCCAGAATATTAGAATATTTGTCCCGATGTTACAGGAAAACTCAAAATTGTGTTTAGTCGCCCGATGCGAAAGATAAGGACACAAGGGCTTTCTAATCACCGAGGGGGAAATATCCTGGTATTGCCGCTCAAAAAGACACCTAAAATATGTTATATAATTTTATTTTGAAAATCAAAATCAGTTAAGAACATATTAACCTCATTAACATAGCTAAATAGATTATAATAGATATAGATTATAAACACGAGGCACGATTTTTGCTGCGAAACTGAGAGGTTCAAATAAAAATACGTTGTCTATATTTAAATACGAATTACATTTGCAAGGGTGTCTTTGGCGGTAAAAAAAATTACACACATCATTTCGGATCATAAATCACATCATTACCCTTATAGTTCAAGATATTGGGGGGGGGGGGTAAACAAAATGTGTTCTCATAACTAAGGATATTTAAACAACAACAAAATACATACGTAAAAAATCTCATTTCCAAATAGATAAGTTAAAAGAAAGAAATATAAGAACAATATCCTAAAAAATCGAACACTTTTTAATCAAACAAAATTCTGCTTCAAGAAATAGAACACACCATACTGGAATAACAAGTAACGTTTTTTGATCTCTTAAGTACATGACATTTGTAATGAAACTTGGCTGCAAATAATTAACATATATTCAGCAACCCGTGTTTAATCATACATGTAATGTGTTCATTAACATCTCTCTCTCTCTCTTTCTCTCTTTCTCTCTCTCTCTCTCTCTCTCTCTCTCTCTTACATAACTTTTATACTTGTGCGTTTCTTTTAAGGAAAGCCCTTATTAAAATGTTTTACAAACAAACAGATATTTCGTTACAGCTGCATTTATTTATTGATTTAGATATATATTTGATTAACGACAGGTGTAATTACTTTCAGACAATTCTTTACATCGTTAAATTACTTAAAGCAGCAAAACACAAATATCAACATCAGCAAATGGGGGTCATTTAAACGCCCACTTACGTTTGATTTTAAATGTTAACCATATTTGACAGAACCAACCCTTTCAATTCTACGGTTCAGTTAATTTGCTACAGTATAAATTACACGCAATAGAATCAATTTCATCAATTTAACTCGCCAAGATGGGGAAAGCTTTTTTCTTCACGGCGTTTACCCTGTTCCTTTTTGCGCTGGTTCAGCCTTCGGCAGGAAAAGCTTATTCAAGTGGTGAGTTAGAAGCATTTATATGTATTTTATTCATATATTTATTTGCTTGAGGGAAACAATTCTTATTCATTTAAAGTCAATTTAATATAATAGATTTAGTTTCAAGATTTTTTTTTTCCTAAATTTTTTTATATCGTCGTTCAAATATCTTTTTTATACTTTTAATGGGAGACATCTTTTATCTTTCGTTATATAAATTGGAAACTTAGTGTGTTGTCTAAAAACTAAGCAAAAAAATCAAAACAAAAGAAACATGAAGAGGCTATTTTGTTTGCTAACAGCTTTATAAAGAAATGAAGAAATGGCAGTTTTATTTTTTTTTAATTGGAAAGGAATCTATAGGGTTTTTCTCCAACAGCCAGATTCTGTTCATGCAATAATTAACAAAGATTGCCCCAGAACACTTTCTATAAACGTTTAAAGACATATATGTTTATACATGTATCTATGACATTTACACACTAAACTGCATTAAAAATCTGCCAATGTAAAAACCCAAATATATCCTTGCTTGCACGCTATTGAAACACAAGAGTAAAATGAGCACTACTGTTTTGTGTTGGAGGTCAATTGTTTAAATGCTAAACAGAAACATTGATACCTTATAAACGTGAGACGAATGCTTTTTAAACGTCTACTACTTACTGATTAAAAAAAATCAATCCAATCTATGCCTTACTTTCTATTTTTAAAACGTTCATTAAAATCCAAACTGATACATTAACGGTAGCCCTGAGATATGAATATTTAAGAGCGATAACCTTTTATTACAATGATTAAAAGAAGTCTTGTTCATTTCAAATATATCAAGGTAAAATTATGACTACATTTCAACAAACTTAACGATTTTAGAAAAAAGAATTCCCAAATTTCTCTCTATATATATTTATATATACATATATATATATATATGTGTGTTTTTCTATCTTGCTCCCTCTTAATACAGCTCCTGTTAACGAAATTGAAGGATTTAAATGCATCAGTAACCTCTACATACATTAATTAAATCACATTTTTAAGTTAATGTCACAATAAAACAGTTGGTTGATATTTTGAGCGGTAGTGTACATGTAGTTCCACAGCAATGCAATTTTTTGCCCTTCATGACTGTTATTAAAACGTAATTGAGTGCATATGTATTTCAATTAAAATTTTGAACAACTCAACATTATTTTTTGGCATAAGCTTGTTTTTTTTTTAAATTTGTTTACGACTCACCTGCTTTTTTAATTGCTTGAACAATTGAAATCAATTTTATAGGCTTAGAGTAAATTTCTCTCTATTTCCATGATTTTAAAACTTTTAAATACTTCATTATTTATTGAGACCGTTGACCTCCAAAAATAAAGCTTCAGCAAAAATGTTAGATTAAGATAAGCATGGTTATTTTTTCTTTTGCCTTTCGTTATAAAAACGTAAAGAAATGCTTGCTAAGGCGTTGTTATGTTCATGCACATGTTATCATAATGCTGTTGACCCTTAGATCAAGATCTAGTAAATGATTCCAGACTGTCTTTTTGGTGCTAGAACCATTATGACGTCATAATTGATTTGATGAATATTTTCCCGTATTTTACGGCTTTAAAGGAATTATGTAGAAAACAAAACAATATTTTCACATTCTATATTTACTGACGGGAAAAGTAATCCCGGTACCTATATTCAATTTGACATCATTTTAAAGAGGAGGTCAAGAGCTTGTTTAATGCCGTTTTTGGAGAGAGTGTAGGCATTCTAAATTTATTTCATTATGCAACAACGGACAAAACTCCCAGATTTTTTACTTTTATGCTTAATATTTTATAGAAAATGGTTGTTTAAAAGATGATTTTTCATTGCGTTTACCAAACATTAAACCCCCGGTACACCCTATGAAACAAAGATATTGTTATTAAGCATCATTAAAAGAATTTATATCTTGAATTTCATAAACCTATAGGCACCTTTCATTTACTACATCTTGACCTAAGAAAAACCTTAACCAATAAAGAAATAAGGTCATGCGGTTCACTATCCTCCATATGAAAAATTTAGGAAGCCCCAAAAAAGAAAGACATCAACAGCAGACTGACAAGGAAAACTTTGAATGAAAGTTTTTATTTCTATAAAAGGCATAAAGAAACAAGTAACAAGTGAAGGTAAACAAGACGAAAACGATTTGCAATATTTTTCTTAAGTTCAGAGTATTCAGAGTATTCCAGAACAATCAGCCACTTTACTAAAAAAAAAATGAAAACAAGATTATTGTCATTTGTAATGCGTCAATAAACATTTTTTATCAATCGGAATGGCCAATTTAATTTAATGTACTGCCTATACGGTGAGAAAATATCAATTCCTGTTAAAGAATTACCGACACCGTGTTACAGCTGTATAAAACGTCATTCAGACCTATTCGGTTAAACACAGGTGTAAAGTCTTCCCGACAGTCTTTCACATCATTGACTGACTGAAGCAAAATATAAACAGAGAAACAGAATTTGGGTTATTTAAACACCCACTGGCGCAGGACTTGAAATTAAAAGGAAATTTGCCGAAACCTGATACATCTGTCCTTTTAAATTCTCCGGTTTTCTAAATTTGTTACAGTATAAGTTTAATTCAATTGCGGCAATCACTTTAATTTGCTATGATGTGGAGAGCAATTTTCCTCCCCGCGGCTGCTCTGCTTCTTTTGGGTGTAGTTCACCAGTCTTTGGAAAAAGCTTATTCAAGCAGTGAGTTCAAGCAATGATTTATCCTACTTCTGTGTTTATTTTGCTGTAAAGAAGGAAAGTATTCAGATTTACAAACGTGAATGTCCATTAGATTTCGTTTTCTTAAGGGTTTTCCTCCTGAAACTTTTGATATTGTAAAACGTTGTTCTGATAAAAAATGTTAGTGTCATGTCGGAATTTTTTATCCATTTCTTTCATTTTGAAACATATAGTATTCGGTTTTTTCTTTGTTCTGTAACCATAGTTTATAATTTCGTTGGGAAAATTACACGAGAGACATAAAAAGTATATAATCTTTTAAAACAGATTTACTGACAAAAATATAAATGAGGAAAGTTTTATAAAATATATAGTTTGTTCCCCTTGTAAGCTAATTTTGATTTCATTTTTTTCAACAAAAAGTTTAAGATCCCTTTCTGTTGGTGTTTAAAGACATAATCGTTTATATCTTAAATAATTGCATATAAAACTGTATTAATTACAACAGTTCAAGCAGTGAGTTCACGCATTGATCAGTCAACATTTATTTTATGATAAAAAATATAACTCTTAATTTTCAAAACAGGAACATATTAGTGAAACATATGAGCTAAAATGTTGATACCTGCACTACTGTTTTGTGTTTAAATAGTTCTTTTAAAAAGAATCAACAAATGCATATTGATACATTATAACCGTGAGACGAATATCTTTTACATTTTTATCGTTAACCTATCAAAAAAAAATACGTTATATACATACAAATGTTCTGTTATAAAACATTACGACAAAGAGCACACGGCGAGTGTTACCGGTCAGCAGAGGATGCTCACTCCTTTTACATGTAGGCATCAGATTCTGCCTCTTATGTTTTCCAGAGATCCTTGATTGCTCTGTTCTGGACTTTTGATTGAATACCGATATTGTCCACGATACTTCTCCATTTTACCGATTCTGACATTTTCCCGTAATTACGACATGTTTCCCAATAATGACATTTTTTACCGATATGACATAGGGCGCACAACGGGTGTGACCGGTCAACAGAGGATGCTTCCTCCTCCTAGGCACCTGATCCTACCTCTATCTTTTTAGAGGTCCGTGTTGTTCTGCTTTGAATTTGTATTTCGTTTTATGGATTTTTGAGATGGTTGACAGCTTGTTATTGTCCCTTTTCATTTATTAAACCCAAAATTGATACAATAGAGAGGTAAGGTACATTACAGTGAATTTGAAAGCAATTACCTTCTTTCTTTAGAGGAGTTGTGAATGATTTATATACCATAAAGTAAATTTATGACTATATCAAAACATCTTTAACTCTTTATGTTTTTTAAAAATTTAGTTTTTTTTGCATTTTTACGAGCGAAACAATCTCTCTCTCTCTCTCTCTCTCTCTCTCTCTCTCTCTCTCTCTCTCTCACTACAATATCTGTCAATCATTTCAAAGGTATGCAAGGACAGACATGTTATAATTTCAATTGTTACAAAGAACGTTCTATTTATTTTATTTATTTAAAGGACAAGCATGTTAATATGTTTCACGTTTGTATACAGAAATGTGTCACAAATTTTATTGCATAAGATGTAGTTTAAATGTTAATACTTATTCGATCAAAAAGACATCCATTTCAATCAATACTTTAAGACTAAATCGTTTTCTTTAAAACAGATCTGATTTCATTGAATGGTGTATATTTGGGATCAGTTACCTTTTTACGATGGCCATAAAAGAGTCTAATATCATTTAAAAATTGAAAAAATGTTATTAAATTTAAACATTTTTTAATAACTTTTTATGTTTTATAGATAGTGAATTTTGTTGCATTTTCACACACACACACACACACACACACACACACACACACACACACATATATATATATATATATATATATATATATATATATATATATATATATATATATATATATATATATATAACAAATAACTCTCTCTCTTTCTCTCTCTCTCTCTCTCCATGATGTCTGTCATTCTTTTTAAAGGAATCCATGTACTAACCATATTTAAAACTTAGTTATATCACATCTCTTATGTAAATGTCACATTAAACAGTTGTCAAAAAATATATATACAATAGAGCAGTATCTTAGCTCCACGATTAGGCAATAAAAAAAAAGGTATGTCCAATGCACGATGTTTTATCAATATTGTTGACATCGCAATGTTGGCCAATACCGAGTAGACATTGTGTTAATATCATATTAGCATAATTTTTTAATTTGCATTTGCAGCGTACCATATATATCCTGTGTACATTTTCGATATCGCAATGTTGACCATTGTGTCCACATCGTGTGTCTTGTTTCCTGTTTACATCGTGGACATCGCAATGTTGATCGATATCGAGTCGACATCTTGTCTACATCGTACCTCTTATACCCTGTTTACATCGTCGACATCCTGTCTACATCATGTGCCTCCTTTCCTGTTTACATCGTCGACATCGCAATGTTGATCGACATCGAGTCTACATCGTACCTCCAGTTTACATCGTCGACATTGCCAATATCGCAATGATGACCAACATGGAGATATGTCTTACAGTGTAGTTTCTACTCGCGATGTCGACAATGTAAATTCGATATTGGTTCAACATCGTCGACATTGCGATGTTGACAATGTCTTCGATGTTAACAGCAAAGAAATATCGGCAATGTTGACGATGTAAACTCGATATTGGTTCAACATCGTCAACGTTGCGATGTCGACAATGTCGACGATGTAATCGGCAAAGAAATATCGGCAATGTTAACGATGTAAATTCGATAACGGTTCAACATTGTCGACGATGTTAACAGCAAAGAAATATAGGCAATGTTGACAATGTAAAATCAATATCGTATCAACATCGCGATGTTGACGATATCGAAAAAGAAATATGTATTGGACATGAATGCACGCTTTGGCGGATCCAAGTCAGTGGGAGTTTGCAGCAAAACACTGTATTCCCGGGGGGGGGGGGGGGGTGCGTGTCACAAAATTTGCAAAAATGGGTAAAATCTTTTTTAAAACATTTTTATTTGCGTTAGTCATTTTTTGCGATTTAAAAAGTTTCTTTGAAAAAATGAAGCAGTATATAATTTCAGCGTATTCAATTGTTTGCGTTAAAAAAGGTCGCGAAAAATACATCATCGCAAAAATTACCGGATATACCTGTATATTCTTGAAATAAAATAATATTGAATGATAACGTAAAAAGTAATGATATATTTTTCGGAACTTAATTAGGATTTATAGAGAAATAAGGATTTGACAAATCTTGATTGAATAAAATGTGTCAATTTGTTTCTTGAATGCAAGATTTTAGTTTTGATGGATAGACGATTGCGAAGCACGAACTCTGGTTAGAGAGAGGTTAGAACATTAAGCATTGTATCATTTTCATGTATAATATTAGGTACATATTCATGTAGTGACCGGGTATGGGAAGATACCTGGTTAGTAAACTATATACCTGGCGAGGCGAAGCCGGGTATTACTGTGTTTCAAATTCATAACAAAGGTGTAGAAAAGATTGTTTAAATGAATAATTTTTATCAGTTTTCTGAAGGGAAATAAAATCATTCCTCTTCTAAGAATTTTTACTTTTTTATATATTGCGGTTGATAATATGTGATAGTGGGTTTTAATTTAAACAATAAAGTGTTTTCTTTGATTATGCATGCCGGATATGAAGGTGGCGAAATTTGAAAAAAAATACATAACCCGCTAATGCAGGTTATGCCATTTTTTCTGCAATGATCACTACCTTTATACATGTACATATAACTCGTATGAATCATCAAAGAAAACACTTTATTATTATACTAGTATTTACATCTGTCTCTTAACAGATTAATAAACTGATGTTAAAAAGTAGGTAAAATTCACTAAATTACTGTTAATTTACTTCAGTACATTAGTTTAAAAAAACAGCAAAATCGTCTCCTGTGGGAATGGTAGTCTGACATCATCAATAAAATTTCGTGTAGTTCATGAATTTTCTTGGGTCGCTGTATGTTTCGATACACGGGACGTGTTGATTTTGGCCTGACTGTTTCTATAGAGCTATGAAAAACTTTAAGTTTCCATAGATCAAAATATATGATAATATTCTTGTCTAAATGAAGAACAATATATTTTGAGAAATAAGAAAAAAAAATTCACTGTACTGTTTGCCATTTCTGAATGTTACAAAAGAGCAATTGAGTGCATTCGTATTTCAGTTGTGAGGATTTTACATTTCACTGGTGTGTGTTAAGGCTTGTATTTTATTTTAATTTATAATTTTCCTGTTTCACTGCTTTTTAAATCGCTTGATCAACTTAAATCACATCGTCTGAGCTGAAATTAATTATTAAATGGAATCTTACCTGATTTTTTTTTACACTTTAAAATACTTCACAATTTGTTGAAACCTTTGACTCGAACAAAATATAGTTTCAGTAAATCTTTAGATGAAAGTCAGCTTCATTTAAATTTTTTTTACCCTTCGTTATAAAAAAGTGATAAAATGCTTGCAGGGGCGTTGTTAGAGACGCGTTATTATACTGCAATTGCGTCTTGAGAAAAACCGTTCCCCATGGATCAAAAGGGTCCATAGAAGGATTTTAATACAAAGCTCGCATCAACAACATAATAAAAATATAAATGGGTTAGGAATCAGATAAACAATTTTAATGTCTTGCCGTCAGCAATATAGTTAAAGATTTTTTAATAGTTTTATAAACCATCAACAGAGTCAGACTTTTAACACACAAGGAATCAATGTGGTGAAACGCCTTTATGTCTACAAATATGTAATATATCATTCTTCTTAACCAGGCGGCAATTTATTTTTCTGAAAAAAGATCAAGAAAAAAAAAGAATTCAGCTGCAGTATAGCGAAAAACGTTATGAAACGTGTAATTATTTTTCAGCTGAAAGGCAAGAACTTCTTCGAGAAATAGAGCGGGAGTTGGAAAGATCTGAATTTTTTGAGGTAAAAATTAACATATTTTTAAATGAGATAACGCTGGCTAGAACCAGGGTTGGACATCAAAGTAAATGAGATTACATCATATTAAAAGAAATATTTGAAACTTATAATGCTTCAAAATTTAAAACCCATAAAATGTTAAATATTAATGTTTTCATATTTTAGACATCAAAACAGAAAAACTATTGTTAATGACAACTAAAAAAATCTAACAAACTTGAAACTATTGCAATCCCAAGATACATTCACCCTTGTTTTAGGTTCACAGTTTTTTGATTTCTTATTTTGTCTTCAGAAAAAGATTTAAAATCTCTCGTTTATTTCAGAGGGAAGTATATCACATTATGGAGTAACTCAAACTTATTTTATAGTGTACGTAATGTTTAGCGCACAGGATATATTAATTTTCAACAGTTTTAATTTCATTTTCATTTATTCATCCTCTATGTCAGCCGGCAAAATTTTGTGAAATAAAACATTCTTTGTATAATTCTAAAAGACGTATCTAGTTCTAGCTGTGTCTGGACGAATTAAAGACAAAGATAAAAAAGATAGATCCGTATTCAATTGTAGAAAGGCGGACATTACAAAGGGCGAAAAAATTCCTGAATACAATACTGTATCAAGAAAAATATGCGTCCCGTTTTTTTGCCTTTGTTGTCAAATGACCAATTTAAGATTTGCCCAATGTCTGTGCATACTATATTTCTGTTTTAACAAAGCTATCTAGGCCCATTCAAAACGAGGCGAAACCATACGCAAATGACAAAGAGCAAAACTGACACATGGCAAAACAACCTTGTACATGTACATGTGTACAGTATACATATTATGTTATTTATGTGTATTTATATTCTTTATCGTTACTGTATATTTTAGAGAGAGAATAAGAAAGGTGACAAAAATGAAGACAATAGTGACGAGAGCACGAATGTATTAGATGAAAAGGTATGTATTTAAAAAGTAAGTTACATGTAACCATTCCGTCTTATGGATCCACTTGAGGGTCACCTCAAACTTAGTTATCACCAAATCCAGTAGTTTTTTTTCACAAGCAGTTTATTAAAGCGTGATCGAATAGTCAAAATTACATCAATTAAAAAGAGCCAAAATCAAAGATCTAAAATAAAATTATGTCTTAATTAAAATCCCAATGTTGATATCCAAATAATAAATCTAGGCCCAATAATTACAGATCTCTATAAGCAAAATCAAGACCCAGAATTACATTCTAAATCCAAAAATTAAAAAAAAATATCAATCAAAAATCAAATGAAAATTTTCAAAATCAAAAATATAAACACCATAAGTAAAATTCTGTCTAACATCATTTTACAAGGGATTATGTAACATTTTACTTATGATTGACAGTTCAAATTAGTTCGGCCCATCTACGATGATCATGAGTGAACATTTAGTGTTCAAATTTAAGAGCTATATTTTATTTCTAAATAAAGTAACAAAACTGACATAACTGTTTATCAAAGAGTACGGATACAGGTTTTGATTCTCCGAGTCCCGGGTCTTTGGGTCTCCCACCTGGGTATGATGGACCACTTCCGCATAATACATTTACTCTTACATAGCTTTAGGGTTACAAAGTTTAAATAGAAAGAACAAGCATGACATGGCTAAATTGCAATATCAGGGCCTTCATTGCAGACACAGAATCGCCAAGTATGACAATTTATGTTTATATATTTTCAATTTGGATTTTACTGTTCCCGAATTCCGTACCTGATTAATTAACGTCATTTAAAATTAAGATTGTTATGATGCAGGTTTTGAGTCTCCCGCCTGAGTATGATTCATCGGAATTTACATGTAATTTCCTAAATAATGCGTTTCCTCCTACAACAAGTCATGTCGTGAGGGGATGCTCCGCTTTGCGGTGCCCTTGTTTTAACTTAATCCCAAATTAATTATGAAACTACCTGTTTTTCAATATATTCAACTAATTATATCAGGTAAGGAACTTATAAACAAATTCATGTTATTCATTTCCATAATAGATGGAGTGACCGTACCAAAAGTCCTCCATTTTTTTTTATTTTAGGATGTCGATCCCGATGATCCAGATATGCGGCTTGTTCTTAGCATGGGAGTTGTTGTGGACGGTGTTGTTAAACACGTAAGCTCTATTGTGATATTTTCAACAACAAAAAATAAAGGAAGTTCACAGAAAGACGCCTTAATATGTTCTTATTTATACTGAAATTTACGATGGTGATATATATATATATATATGTGTGTGTGTGTGTGTGTGTGTGTGTGTGTGTGTGTGTGTAAAGATCATGCATTTTCTTTTAACTATTTTAAATGAAGATTGGTTTATTCCTATCATTAAATTACTACTGTAATATGTCCAGCATTAACAAAACTGCGTCTAAGTTTACGAAAAGACAACATCAAATGCAACAATGGTTGTATACCGATCTCTAACATTTTTAGTCTATTCAATTTAAATTTTATCGAACAATACATATCTTAAAATGACCGTTCAGAGCTTTTGTAATTCATACGAGTATTGCCTATATACTTAGCCGATACTTCTTTTTTTTGTTCTTTTTATATTTAGCCAAAGGGACTACACGCTGATGACTCCAAAAAGGTCAAAGCAAAGAACTTAGACAGAACTATTGAAACTGAGGAAGAAAAAGAGAAAGAGGGAGAACAGGGAAAACAGGTTCACATTTGTGAAATTTAGAAATAAGGGCTTTTTTTTATTGACATGTGTAATTCGACGAATCATAAGTCAGAATGTACCAGTTCTTGGTTCAGTGCGTCTTATAGGTTTATTTTTTCTCTCAAGGACTTCCTAAAAACTTTTTCATTAATACATGTACATAAATGTGCGGTTAAACTTGTTCATAGAATTGAACTTTTTGAGGATAGGTAGATTTAAATGTATGTAAAAAATGTGTTAAACCGGGAATATTTCTATTCCTCTTTCATTAAATGGCTTGGGTTTGATGTTCCGTCCTTTTGTTATTCCGTCATCATTCACTTTCCGATCATTATCTCAACAACAGTTGCACACATTCAACATAAATTTAAGATATGGATGTAATTCGAATTTGGTTCCGGTCCGATAAATTTGACAGAATTATACCCCCTGAATTTCGAAAAAAAGGGGAAATTCACTTTCTGATTATTCTCCCAATAACCGTTATACATATTAAACTCAAATTTTATTAAAATGTAGTTGAGTTCAAATTTTGTTTCGATTTTATAATTTTAGACAAAGTTGAGCCTCTTAAACTTTGAAAAAAAGAGAAATCTCAGTTTTGGCTCTCTTACGTTTGAGGGCACGCATATATTAATCTGATATTTCATATATAGGTTATGTACAAAACAATACAGATAAGATACAGATCTAGTTCAATTCCTGTGAATTTTGACAGAGTTGTGCCTCTTGAACTTATAAAAAATTGAAACTCGTTATTTCCGCTCTTTAACTTTTGAAATAATGCATATGTAAAGTTTATATTTCATATATGATTGATTTATTACAAAAATACAAATCTGGTTTAAATGTTGTTCTGGTCCTATGATATTTGACAGAGTTATTCCTCTTGATTTTAAGAGAAAACAAATATTTTTCAGGTATTTATAACTTATTCTGCAATAAAAACAAATGTTATACAGAATTTGGCATTTGAAATTCTGGGCACCTACGGAGGCATTCGTAGCGTTACGACACTTCTACTTGGTTCTCTAAACATGACTTTTTTTTTCAGAAACGCAGGAAAAGAAACTTTGGACCTAATTGGCCAAACTGGCCAAATGGGATAGTACCGTATGTGTTTGATTCAAGTATACGTAAGTACAAATTATTCATTACTGATCAAAGTAGAGCTTCATGAAATAAAAGTTATAATGATGTGCTAAGTCAAAAAATTATTGTGTTCTAAATGTTAATGTTCTAATATGTGAAATAGTTTTAATGCGATTTGAAAGAAAATTGAGTGAGTTAAGAGTTTTAAAACATCAAAATATCCACGAAATTGTAACTTCAAAGAAATAACAATATGCTAGATACTTATTTCATGTATCTATGCATGTTTAGTTGCCAACAGAAAGTATTTTCTCCAAGCGGCTGAGCTTTTTCAAAACTTGACCTGTATTCGCTGGAAGCCGAGATCGTCGGAAGTTGAAGCTGAAGTGGGACACAAAGGATACACACTCGTCAGAAGGTACCGGATAATTTCCTAAAACACCACTATTATATTTAAACCAACTCATGTTTAAATTGAAACAAAAAATAGCAAAAAAGCATTTAGCTATAGATCTAAATTATTCAATCTTAAACCAAAAGGAGATTTCCAAAATCTTCAGTCTTTCATTCATAAGTTTTTGTTAAAGCAATATGAACTGTATTTTTTTTTAATTTTATTTTGGTTTAAAAACCTGTTAGAATAAAAAGTCTGCATATAACTTAAACTTTTATGATAAATGATATTCAAAAAAATCATTAATTTTTGTCAAGAGAAAGATATCTCTTTTAAGGAATATATAGCAAATCATATTTTGTACAGGATGACAACAATTCAATTTTGCTTCAATTAAGGCTACTTAACGGATTTTCCCATAAAAATAAGCAAACAGAATTTTAAAACCAATGATATTTTTTGTACTCTAAGCAAATAAATAATATTTTCGTAAAAACAAATTTCAACGTTAAATTCCAGCTCTATTGCTTAACTATTGATCAAGGGTTTTTTTAAATTTTGAATCAGATGTGAACAAATAATGATTTGTTTTATAGTGGGACAAGCTGCAGTGCCGGTGTTGGTTTCTATGGGGACGGTGAACATATAATCAACTTGAAAGAGCCTGGGTGTGGAACGGTATAAAATTAGAAATTTCAAACTTTGCAATGAACTATATGTCTTATAATATATCATCTGTTTCTTACAAGCAGTTTACAGCATCACATAATAAACTTCCTTAAATTCTTTAGATTCATAAATGAATTTCTCTGTTACTTGAGTGTTTCTTATATGTGTCTTACCTATATAAATTGTATGTCCACGTATTCTTTTATATACTTTTTTTCCCAAACGATGTTCATTTTAAAATACCGTTCCCTATATTCAAATATGCTTTCGAATTTGAAATATTTTGTAAAATTTGTAGCATCCATGTTTATGAATTGTAAAAATTAAGGTTACAAGTATTAAATACAAAAGAACAATAATATTGTTGAAATACCTGTAAGAGGACATTGTCGTATTATAGGTTGGTGTAGCAGCTCATGAAATGTTACATCGGCTAGGACAAAGGCATGAACAGAGTCGTAGTGATCGGGATCGGTATGTACAAATTAGATGGGACAGAATCGACCCCGACTCCCAATACAACTATTATCGACGATTAACGTACAACAGAAACCCGTATGACATCGGGAGTGTAATGCAATATGTAAGTATTTCTATATCCTGTTAAATGTCTGTAAATTTTATCAAATTTCCTGAAATGTATCTAGTGGTTGCATGATTAAGTTGGTTTTATTTTGGAATAAAATTAAGATGATATTTATCCTATATTAATGGGCAAAGTTTATCATTGACAAAGCCACCTGTACGCGCGTGTTTCTATACAATTGTCATTTTATTTACATCAATCAGAAAAAAGCAACTAACATTGTTTAAATTGCAAAAATTATCTTTTTAATTTATGTAAAAATGAATATGTTGCTTAAAAAGAAGTTAATTTTTTTTTAAACAGGGATATGGTGAAGGACGAGGCATTGAATTAAGAGATAAGAATTTGCTATTTTTGGAATTCCCCGGCAATGAAGTGCTGTCTTTTTATGACATCAAAGATGTATTAGATCAATATGATTGCACAAGTAACCTTTCTTTTATCTTATTCAATATATTTTCTAATTACTTTATTTAGTTTGTAATCTTCTTTTGATTCCGCGACTTTGCTTTTAAGCCATTTCTCGTATCTGCTGTTTTTCTTAAGTATTTAGTTATGTATAATAAATTAGTCAATAACTAAATACTTCAGAAAAAAAGCAGATACGAAAATTGGCTCAAAAGCAAAGTCGCAGAATCAAAAGAAGATTACAAACTTGACTACAAGATTTTAACTTAAATAGCTAATGTATAACTTCAAAAAAAAGCATAAATACAATTCCTCCTAAATAGACAATTTATATAACATAGCATATGATATCGATTTTGTTACATGTAACTACAGATACCTTTTATTTAGTAAATCTTTTTTTGAAATATTGTGTAGTTTGGAGTTTTTAAATTTCCTCTTTAATAATTTTCACCCAAGGAACAACTTTCAGGCAGTCATTGTATTCGATTATTCCAAAAAATATTTTGATTTTTTTTTTATTAAAATCTAAATTATGATTGTACATATTTTAAAATTGTACACGATGACTTCCATACAAAAAGCAATACATTGCCTGACGTTACATTTTGATCAAAGCTGTAATCATAGATACTCAGAATGTTATACAAACATGTATCAAAACAGTAATGCAGAAAGGTAATGAAATACATTGTTATTAAAGCTCACTGTACATCTCCCCCGGATTGTCAAAACGAAGGGTATGTCAATGTGGAATGCACGTGTACTTGTCCCGTGGGATTTACTGGAACCAATTGTGATACAATCATCACAGATCCTGGTCAGTCATGTTCTTCCTTTGTGCTTTCTTTAGTTGTTGTTTTTTGTTTGTTTGTTTGTTTGTTTGTTTGTTTGTCTGTTTGTTTTGTTTAGTTTTTTGTTTTTTTTTTGGGGGGGGGGGTTGTCTTTTTTTAACTGACTCTAATTGTGTAGTTTGATTTTTATTTCATGTTAATTTCAGATTATTACAAAATTTGAAATTCGTTCAAAATTCTTTAAAAGATCAGTAAGAAAATATTCTCAATTGAACTGTGTACTACTATTTGACTTTCCTAATCAAGATTGTGGCGGATTTATACATCTTAAGGAAAACGATCCTTCCCTTGAACGAGATAGTGATGTCACTGTCATTTCGCCAAATTACCCGGGTCCAGTTGGCCAGGACAAAATATGTAGATGGGCAATAACGGTAATTTTTTCTGTAAAAAAAAATAAAAGTAGCATATACGTTATGCAATGATTCCTATATATTTACATCTACCAAGCATAATTTCCTCTATTTCTTAAGGAAACTTATAGTTAATTCATAGCTCTATAGAAACAGCCAGACTGAAGTCTACACGCCCTATTTATCGATTGGTCGAAATCTCAACGTCTGAAAGTGACAGGACTGAAATTGACATGCCCTGTTCATCGATTGGCCTGAACCTACAGCGACCGTAGTAAAATCCCGGACTCCACGAAATAATCATGACGATGCCAGACTCAAAGTCTCACAGGAGACGATTTGGCTGTTTCTTTAAGCTTACGTACTTTTGTACATTATTAGTAATTTAGTGATTTTTACTAACTTTTCATAATCACTTTATTAATTAGTTAAAGAAAGATGTTAACATAAACAATAAAATGCTTTCTTTGATGATTCATGCGGGTTAGGAAGGTAGCGATTTTAAGCATTTTATTGTTTAAATAATGACGTTTTATGTCTGTATTTTTGTATTTGATTGGGTTTTTCTTCTTCGAATCTTCATAATAAATGGATTATCTATAGTATTTAACGATTTCCGATACTCAGCAATGATTGATAACTCTTAACTATCCTGATGTTTTCATTCGTACCATAAATCTCCCTTTTATAAAGACAAACATAGTTTTCATGTGATAATATTACGATGATTTTTGCAACAAACTGGTTGGCTTAGTGGTTACACGCAGAGCTATTACGCAAAGGTAAAATGGTTCGGACCACTGATTCACCGGTATAACTGCGTTTTCTCTTCTTATATGATCTTAACTTGTATATTTATTCCATTAAATCTATCGTGGTCAAAACTACAATTACTTCGTAAAATGTATTGATATCATCAGTAAATCATAATATATTTCTTTTCATTTATAAAGTTTGAAGAATAGATTACATTTTCATTATAAAAACATACTTTAGGCTGAGGATCGGAGAACCTTAATTGCTTTTTATCAATTTATCTCAGTTTTATTTTATAGCAAAAAGCTGTTGAATAATTAGTTTTTTTATCCCTTACAGTTAAATTCAATATTAGGCGACGTTTTTGTCGGTTACCCCCCCCCCCCCCTCCAATATTCGAAATATAATGCTTATGTCAAAGATATACTCCTTTGAAAAAAATATTTAAATACTGAGACAAAGATAGAGGTGAAAAAATCAGTTTTTTTTTACCTTTAATTTAAATCAAATTTAGGCGCCTGCTGGTTACATCATCAAGATGACGATAGACGACCTCCACATGTCCTATAACCCGGATACACTCCGCTGTTACCACTGGCTTGAGATTCAATACAACCTGCCTGGCCAACCAGGAGTGAGGTATATAGTCTTGCTTTTGTGAAACATAGTAAGCAACTGTGTTTGAATTCATGTTATTACCTTTTGGTTGGTTTTCATGATTAAAAAACATCTGATATGAGAATAGAGCTCAACGTCCATTAAAACTCATATTTGGTTGTCATTTATAAAATATACCAAGGTAAAAAAAATGTAAAATATTGAACATGTACATGAATGTACCAAAACATTTCTTTTATGTTTTTCCTCACAATATCTTTTTTTCAAACTACACATGCATAAAAAACATTGATATAAACATTGTGCATTATTGGAAATTAGAGCTTACACAAACTTGAAAAAAAAATAAAACTTGAAGCTGTGTAGATAATTATTTTCTGCCATGTTACGATTGTAATTTAATTTTCTTTCTGATTAGTCTGAATGAATTACGTTAGAGTTATACACGTAGAAATGATACATGAAGTAAAACAGAAGTAGCCATGAAATAAGGGCAAAATTTTCCCTGTAGGTATAAGGTATGCGAATGCATATTTCACTGGATTAAAGTTTTAAATCGTTCGAGAATGCGCAGGGGTATTTAAGCCTGTTTTCAGCTTCCCGCTTACTTAGTGTAGATTTCTCCCACCTGTTAATAACCACTTTTATTATATTTTTTTCTGTTATAGGCGTTGTGGTGACATTGTTGGTGAAATGTTTCTGTTACAGGCGTTGTGGTGACATTGTTGGTGATTTTTTTCTGTTATAGGCGTTGTGGCTTCATTATTGGTGATTATTATCTGTTTTAGGCGTTGTGGTGACATTGTTGTTGATTATTATCTGTTTTAGGCGTTGTGGTGACATTGTTGGTGAAACATTCCTAACATCAGTGGACACTCCCACATTGATGATTGTTACCATGGATACGAAATTCGCTGGACACAGAGTCTCGCACAAAGGATTTAAACTTCACTTTGAAAAGGAAAGAGAAGGTAAATAACAATAGTATTTAGTTGATGAAATGTAATTGAATCAATTTTTAAAAGTTTCAAATCAACAAATTCAATTATTATTTTTTGTTATAAACCGACCCAATTGTTAGTACTAAGTCAAATAGAAGGGTTTTTTTTATGAATTTTATACATAACAAAAAGCTCGTTCATTCGTCAACTTAATGTTAACTGGAAGGCCTGAAAAAATGACTGAAAATATCAAGAATCGTTCCTTTTCCTCTCTGTGACTGGATGACACATTTATTCTAGTGATTAAAACAATATGAATAATTTTTTTTAAGTTTAAAAGATACTAGTATATCCTACATTTTCGCGTGACAATAGAATCCAAGCATTGTTTATTATGCAGATAAAACTTTCTTCTGCACTCGTTTCTTTCCTTCATTAGTTTGCAGAGACAACCCTTGCGTGTACGGTGTGTGTGTTCCAACTGAAGCTAAGGCTTGTCAGTATAAGTGTGTCTGTCAGTCCGGTTACACAGGAGAGAAGTGTGATCAAGTGATTGGTGAGTCGATTTTTAAAAAATCAAAGATTCCCGGTTTAACACAGTTCATAATTAATGCATTATTTGGATAGATATTCTGACTTTACATGTACAAATGATTGATTTTTTTTTCAACTTACTTTAAAAAAGTTAAAAATTATACCTCAATGGCAATGAAAGATGAATGTCTTATTTGTTACAATTTTCTAAGATTATCTTCTTTTCGATTTCTTACTTCATGGTTTCTTTCTTGTAAGATAAAAATGTATTCTCTTTTCAAAAACATGTTTTTAAACTCGTTTCATAGCTAACGAATTTCAAATGTGTTTGTTTGTAAAATTTAATTCATTTATGAATACATGTACATGTACCATGGTATCTTTTTAGAGGATGCAAAACTGAAATGCACATTTGAAAGATTCGAGAAATGTTTCTTCGACAATGTTCAGCAAGGAGATGACTTTGAATGGGGACAGGGCTTTGTAAGTACAAGTAGGAGTTTAAAACAAGAATAATCTTTGCTTCAGGATATGTTGGAAGAAATGTGTATAAATCTTTATCTGTACACGTGTATATGTAATTGTTTGTCATTATCTTACCTTTTTTTTACTGGTATTAGCAAAAACACTGCTTCATTTTCTTTGCATACAATACGAATCGCCAACAGACTTGGAAACTAACCATGTTGTATTTTTTTCTCTTTTTTTCTCCTTAATTGTCTTGCACTTTATAGAAACACACCATTTCCAAAGAGACGGGACCAGAAAAAGCTTTCCGGGGAGAGCGCTTCCTGTTTGCTGAAATGTCGTTACCCAGAGTTCCTGGCGACAAAGCTATTCTACAGACAACTGTGCCACTTCCACGTACGTATAAAAATGATAACATTTGAAGTTACGGAACTAGATGATAGTTAATGCGCTACACATTCAATAATATTTACATTTTCCTGTGTCATTTTCTGTGATAACACTTTGGATCGATTTTTTACATACAGTCCAATAAATTCCTATTTATTCATAGAACTGCAAACAATTTCATAATTAAAAGTGGCAAAGAATCATTTTTTGAATATTATGAGGTGATAATTTCAGTCGTAGCGTGATCAAATCTATCATAAAGCCCTTCTGGTCTTATTAGATTTAATCACGTCCCGACCGAAATTATAATCTCATAATACTCAAAAACTGATTCCCAATTCCTTGAATAACATACTATACAATAAAATTGACTGGACTGAACAATCTTTATTGGTTTAAAAATGAGTAAACTCTGTAGTAGATACATGCATACGTGTATATGTCATTTATTAGTATTGTGACATTTCGTTTCCGGTATTAGCCAAAGCCGGTTGCCTTTCATTTGCATACAATATGTTTGGTCGCACCGTCAATAAGCTGTCGTTATACGCCGAGGGACCAGGCTCAGGCAGAGAAGTTCTGTGGTCAAAGGAAGGCAACCAAGGTTCCGATTGGTTGACTGAGACAGTGGATATCACGGCGACCGAAGGCATGAAGGTAAACATGTTTGTTGATGATGGATAGTATTGTATAATATGTACTATTTTACGAATAACAACTGATTGTATGGTTATTTATACAATAAATGCAACTCTAATAAGTCTACATGGTTATTTATTCATAATGATTCCCAGATGTTTAGATATAGGTGAAAGAAACCAAAAATTGAGGAAAATAAACTCTGTGGTTTAATAACATCTGATGATCAACCAATATCATTGTAGTTGTCCTTTGAGGCCATAACTGGAGAATCATGATTTACAAAGTTATTCTAAATAGTTCAGGGTGTATAGATATATGTCAAAGAAACTGATTATTAAACAAAAGAAACAAATGTAATATGATTTAATTATTACATCTTATTTTGTATTCATGTCATTGTAGCTGTCCTTTGAGGCCATAACCGGAGAATCCTGGGACAGTGACGTTGCATTAGATGAGATCACGTGGGAAGTTGGTTCCTGTAGTGAGTGAACGTCTTCTTTTAAGATACAAATTAAAATGTGTTAAACTTGCTATCTCCTTAAACATCTTAAAATAATTTTCAGGATGATCAGGGGGATAATACAAAACAAATCAATGTTTAATTTGATTTGTAAAAAAGCGGGAACGTCATTTTATATTTGTGTGCATTACAATATTGTTAATTTGAAGAATCGTTTGGAAGAATTTTGTTCCAAAAAGTAACTTGCGCTAAACTTTTTCTAGGATTTTGTCTTACTCTTGTTTGCACTAAAAGATATCCTTTTTACAGTTACCATTAGAGATTTTTAAGAAAATAAATGATCGTTTATTTTCAGGAGATGACATCTTCAGTGATTGTGTGGTAGCTGGAGAAGAATATACAGGGACACGTGACTACACTAGGAAGGGAGTGACATGCCAAGCCTGGTCCTCTAATACACCTCATAAGATTTCGTCAGGTACGGTTTGCTTTAAGATAATTTACTGTACATATACCCCTACAATATCCTCCTTAATACCTTTCTATCAGCTACACAGTCTATACGAGCTACAAGTTTTGGTGTTTTTTTTTTCAATTTCTCACTCCTAAAAAGTATACATACAAATGATGGTATGTCGATACTTTGTTGGTCAGAAGTGTCTAAAAATTCCATTAATGATGATACTGATCTATCGTTTTCAGGTTTAAAGGGTTGAGCAGAATAAGTGTTCTCTAGGTATTAATGTTGAATAAAAAATAACTACTTTGGACGTACATTTTGAAATTATGTCATCGAGCAATCAATTTTATTTAATCACCATTTCTCATTGCAAATCACTTCTCATTAAACTATCTTGCATCACACTCTTTTGAAACATCATTCATTCTAAAGACAAAACAGTTCTCTGGGAAATAATCGTGGTTGATCACTTGATCAAATCCCGTGAAAAAGCTCTTAATTGCTTACATTAACGTTGGAGAAAGACGAATCGTAAAACATTTATTATAATGGTGTTAATATAAGTGTCTGTAGTTATCTTTGTAACATCATAAGAAAGGTTGAACGAATAAAAATAGTTATGCTTTTCAGTAGGTACATTTAAAAAAAACCCTGTTGCTATTGTAAATACTGCATGGCTGTGCATTTCAAATTTTCTGAGTTATCTTACAGGATACTCCTACCTGGCATCAGAGTCGAATTATTGCCGTATATCCGACGAACCCAGCCCTTGGTGTTACACAATGGACAATGAAACTCGGTGGGACTGGTGCAGTGTACCGTACTGCTGTAAGTTTTATTTATACCAAATTACACGATATTTTTGTTGTATCTGTATATCATAAACTGGTAGAATATGTATCTGTCTGGCAACATTGCAATTTTGTACCTTTAACCTTATACTTTTTCAAAAAAAAACAAACAAATTTTATCTTGAATTTTATTAACCGTTTTGTAAGAAGTTCTTATTTTCAAGGAAAGTAAAACTTGATTCATTATTCGGAGTAATGAGTCAAACATGTAAAGTACCGATCAGACCCAACCTGACCGAAAGTAAAGCCTAACTAATCCCTGGGTTTACTTTCTGTGTTTACTCTGGGTTCACTCAGGATTTACTAGAGTGGTCCTATAATGAACCCAGAGTAAATCCAAAGTAAACCCAGAGTGGACAAAAGAGAGTAAACCCGGTCAGATGTATACCCCTGAAAGCAGACGCTGACAGTTTATTCGGAATATGCAAGGGGCAGGGATTACAGGCAGTAGGATGGTAAAATAAAGGATGGGTCTGCTTCACAGTACATTGCGTACAGTTGACCCCAAAAGCAATTTCCATGTAAACCCCGATTGGACAATTTTTCAAAAAGCAAACCCAGACTAGCCGAAAGTAAACCCCAAAAGTAAATCCGGGGTTAATTTGGTGTTTACTCTGGTAGGTTGTGTCTGATCGGTACTGTATTGCGATCACCTGCAATCACCTGCCCCGAATGACATTGATATGCATATTTTGCTCCTAATGCAACGCGTAAAAAAAATTAAAATTTTAAATACAATTTATATATATCAACAACTGTTTTATATGCCTTCAGTTGCAACAGAGTGCACATATACTCTAACTGGTGAGGAGTATACGGGGACTGTAAGCCACACCAAAACTGGTAAACCTTGTCAGAGGTGGGACTCTCAAACTCCCCACAAACACAAGTATAATCACTTGTCAAAAGATGAAAACTACTGTAGGAACACAGACGGAAGTGCTGGACCGTGGTGTTACACCATGGACCCAGATGTTCCTTGGGAAGTCTGTGATGTACCTAAATGTGGTAAAAGTGTTTTATAATAGTTCATTACATTACTTCATAACCACCCTTCAATAAAGCGGATTAATACGCTTTAGGTTGTTTTGAAACTCATTAAAATATCTCTTTGTTTTTCTTTTTTCCTCTTTTATTTTCCGTTCAAAAATGATGTGTTACCGTTTATGTCACAATTTGACCATTAATCAGGAAAAAAAATATATAGTAGAACATATATGCACATGGCTTATTTGAGCTGATACATAATAAGGCTACATACGAAGGCCTGATCTGACGAGTTCGTTATACATACATGTATTTGCAAGTATACAGTTACATTTCTTCCGCCTTCTAAATTTTTTATGCTATCTTAGTTGGGACCTTGTGTCTTAGTTAAGAAACAGGTTATAAAGTTTAATATTGTTAAAGTGATGTTTAATACTTATTGCAATTTCGTATACAGAAAAGATTGAGAGAGAATGCACAATGACAGGAAGAGGACTGGACTACATTGGAAAGAAGAGTGTCTCTCAGAGCGGAAAGACCTGTCTCTCTTGGGCAAGCTGTATGTGTACAAATATTGACTAAGATAAAGTGAAAATTATTTGCCACGAAATATTATTAAAAAAACCACAAAAACAAGATCTTAATTATGGTTTTTGTTTGATTCAGTTTTATTTTTTCTTATCCCATCTTTTTTTTAACGAGGCCGGGTCTAATTTTTTCTGCCCTAGATTTTTTTATGAAATTTTTTACAAGAATTTCTACTAATAAAATTATTATTTTAAGATAAAAAAATAAGACATTTACCATACCGTTTGTTTAAGGGGTCATCTCAAAGTTTGTTAATATTTAACATAGGACCCTATGGGATTTTGCTTGAAATGTACCAATTTTGCACATTTTTTAAACTTCTGCCCTAGGGATTGCTTTTTCTGTTCTACATATTAAAGTTATAGCTAAAAGGCATCAAATGGTCAAATAAAAAAAACCTTTTACCTCCTGGTTTGTTCCAGGGGTCTTATCAAAGTTATTTTTTGTATGCCCAATTTCCCAGTTTGTCAGATAATGGATATTTTTTATTTGACAAAGACGGAAATAGTGATCTTTATAGTATTATAAAAACATTCAGACATATTTTTTTAAGAAATAAATATATAACATCACAAATTAAGGTTTATTAATATAAAATACAATGCCTTGAAATAAATGAATTAAGCAATATTTTGGCGGGTTAAGAAAACGTGACAGAGGGCTAGGCTTGCTGAACCCTCTTCACGTTTTCGACCCGAGCCCGAATATAGCTTATACTTCGATACATTTATGTTTATTCCACAATATAATATCAATTTTACGCATCAAACTAGCTATTTTTAACAAATTCCGCTGAATATCTGCAGTTGAAACTATTACGCCATGGCGTCAACAAAGCAAAAAGATGACGTCACAATACAAATGAAACGCTGCGCGAAAGCGTGCGTACTCGTTTTGTACTCGGCCTCGTTAAATGTGTAAATTTCTTTTTTTATCGTTCTCTGGTTTCACACTATAAATTAATATTTGACTAATAAGGTCAACTGATAAAAAAAGTTACTGGTAAATTTCATTGATAAATTACTAAATATATGTTCAACAATACATGTATCAGTTTCTTAGTTAAATCATTTACCCATCAAAACTCTACATAAAGTTAAATGCTTCGTTACTGAAACACTACTTAGTCTGCTTGTTTTCTACAACATTTCATAGCATATCTGGTGGCATCGATGGAAGAGGATGCTAACTACTGCAGAAATCCGGACTACTCGTCCAAACCATGGTGTTACGTTCAAGGAGGGACCGGACCTGTAAAAGAATACTGTGACATTCCGTCTTGTGGTCAGTTCATATCATTGAGACAATCATCAAGTCATGCTTGTATCAGTACTTACAAGCATTCACAGGATTAAACTGTGCCATACAGTTAAATGAATGGCAGAGATTCGTCCTGTTATTTTCAATTGTTGCTTTGATCTACTAGTATACAGAAGTGTTATCAAGAAATACATCTGGAGAATAAATAAAGAGAGGTTCTTATCATTGTGGTTGAAAGAATTTCTAGGAGAGCTTGACATTTTTTTTCATTTCTTTGGTAGCTGATTCTCCATGTTTCCCAAATCCTTGCAAAAACAGAGGTCAGTGCATGGAGGAGGGGACCTCATACTCCTGCTCTTGTTTGAATGGATTTTCGGGCGAGAACTGCGAGATACAAGCAACTGGTGAATATATCTTTTTTTTTAGCCTTAAGAGTCATCAATGTAAACATCTTTTTCAATTGCAGTGCCATGACATAAAATTTTACTATGAAGCAGTGACATGATTTTTAAACCTGTTATTGTGTTATTAAAATGGCGGTTTTGATAGGTTTAATTTACTTTAAAGGTCCTGTTGAAGAAGACTGCAAAAGATCGGGAATTGGTTACGATTATACAGGGAAGGTTAGCGTAACAGAATCTGGGAGAACGTGTCAGGCATGGAGTTCTCAGACCCCACATTCACACTCCCTGACCAGTCCTCCAGAAAACTATTGCAGGAACCCGGATAATGAACCCGCTCCTTGGTGCTACACTACAGATCCGAACAAGCGCTGGGAACTCTGCAATATTTCAGATTGTGGTAAATCTTAGTGTTGTTCTCGTAACCGTCTATGAAATTAAATTTTGTACTCTGTCACATTTACAATAATACAGAATGAAATCATATATGCATGTACATGTATATATAAAATTTACACATTTACTGTTGATGTAACGCTAAACACATTTGCGTCTAAATTTCTATTGGATATGATAAAGAAATAAAAAAGAGGATTAAACATGCGAAAAAGATCATCTCATACTATGAGAATTCTTACATGTATAGGTAATAATTCGTTAATTTGTTTTGTTCCCCCTTCCCACAGAAACGCCTCCTTTGGAATGCCTTCCGAACAATGACCCCAAGGGTAAAAAATACTTTGGAACTATGAGCGTGGCAAAGACGGGGGACCCGTGTCAGCGCTGGGACTCTCAAACTCCCCACGAACACAGCTTTGATAAACTGTCTGATCAAGAAAACTACTGTAGGAATTCGGACGGTGACAACGCCCCCTGGTGTTATACGACGAATAAAGACAACCGATGGGAGTACTGCGCTATTCCACATTGTTAATCACGAGCAAGGAACAGAATCTCAGTTTTAGAATAGAACCTCTGAATGTCGTTAGTAATCCTAGTAACAAAAAATTGTTTGTAATAAAAATGATGCATTCCTCTTTCCATGTGTGATTGTTATATTTTGAACATACATTTGAAAAAAAGAGTCGATAGTAATTATTAGAGAAGCAAACGGTAGTCATTTTTTTCCTTCAATGTTTCCAGAAAAAAATCTGTAATATAATAAAATCAGTCACAATGTGATTGATTTTATAAAACAAGAATTTCAAATAATTAGAAAATTGCTTGTTTGCTTTGTTATGATTTCTTGAAAACGGCACGTTTATCTAGTTCTGTGTTTAATGTGTATCACCTGACAGGCAAAATATTAATTAACCTTTACAAAACCGATATCCAATAGGAAAATAAAAAATACCATATGAAAAATGATTTTCCAACAAGAAATGTTTCCAATACTATAAGATTTTCTAAAAATCGTCTAGAATTTATGTGTTCTATATGAGAAAGGTATTACAGTGTAAATGTTGGAATTTGATTTAGACAAGTAGGTTTTCTTGAGAAATTAAAATTTCCTATCGGATTTTAGCAAATCCTATCGGAAGTTCTTGTATTCCAATAGGTAATTTAAAATCTCCTATCGGAATATTGTTTTCCAATAGAAAAAAAAGTATTTTTGTGTATGTATTGAAAGGTAAATACCTCACCTGACAGGTGAGATACAGCGATAATTAAGGTGATTAAGAACTCCTTTAGCAGTGGTCTATCTTATGGCATATTTGAATTTTTTTAGACATACATCTCAGACGGGTGCAAGCTTGTAATCATAAAATTTTGTTAAATGTAAAGTATGTGAAACATGTATTCATTTCTTAAGTTATTTCCGACGTGTATTAAAAATAATTTTTAAAAAAAGTATTTCAACTTTAATACTAAGTTAATAGTAGGACATAATGAACATGCACAAACTAAATTTTCCTCAACAAAACCACTTAAGCCCATTTAACGTAGCTCGCAGGTTTGCTCGTGTCGTAATAGGATTCGAAGTAAAGAGTTCACTGTCTTGCAAACTCATACATTTCTTGTTAAGAAAAATGGAAAATGATCTTTAGAAAATACAAAAGAAATTATTTCAAAAAGCTTATTAATAAATGCAGTTTATACAAACATTTATAATAATCCAGCGCTAAAATTTTAAAGACCTGAAATACATTGCAAGATATTTTTCTTAAAGATACGGTTGTGCGTTTGAACTCTTATATTAAAATCATGTTAGGACAAGTAAATAATTTGAACTGTGTAAAATAACTGTTTTTTTACAATTATAACTTCTGTATTATCAACCACCGATCAAACTATAAATATTCTTTTGACTTTATCTAATTATTGTATACTATTACAAACTCATTATGTCAAAAGTTGTATTGGAATTATATTCGCATTGATTGACAAAGAGATTCATGACAAGTAAAATCGCCGTTTTCTTTTCACAACCTTACATTTATTGCATTTGTGCATTCGATAACATTCATAATGATGTCTAATTAGTATTTGCATGTTCTTTAATCTGTTAATAAGCAGTATTTGCATGTTCTTTAATGTCTTTATAAGCTAAGCTTGTCAACCAACGCATTTTCATGTTTTTGTTTTCGCTGGTGACAAACGTCATGAAAATGTAAGAATTTGTGAAATCTTTCAAATCTTTAAAGTTGTTTTGCAAAAAATAGGCATATTGATTATCTATTCATTTATTGATTTAAAATTATCTCTTTTATAATTGTGTTCAGTTAAATAAAGATCGCCTTAATCGTTGAAATGTTTGGAGGATAGTTTTGAAATTGAAATGACGTTACTTGATTTTATCAGCGACACTGCGTTTGAAACACGATAACATCTTTACCAGGCAGACGGGTTTCAAATAAATTTAAGAAATAAAACTCTGAAACTTATGGATCACGCGGACAATTTTCAGGGTAGGTTTCCTCACTAGAAGTTTACACCAGAGCCACCTTAAAACGTTCTACAATGATCTTTTTTTTTTAATGTGTGCCTGGATTTTAGTCTGTTCTGTTTCGTCTTTCATCGAATATTCCTTATCAGAGCAGTGGTTGTCATATTGTTTTTTGTTCAAAACGCGTTTCTGCAAATCTTTCCGTCCAATGTAACGTGTTCGGGTGAATTTGATGTCGTGAAGCATGAATAGCAATCTCAGCCGTATATAGGGGATGTATAGCGATTAGCATAACAATAGAAATCGACAATTAATATGGCGATAATCGGAGATAAAAGGGAGATAGTGCGTATTAACTTTTTTTGGCAATGTTTCAAAGGTTTTTTTTTTTCATTAAGAAGCGATACTGCTGCGTTTATATCATTTAAATGTTGTAATTTTATTTTCAAACCTCTAAATCTATTCGTTCATCAAACCCAAAAAACATAAAAATAGCATCCTAAGATTCTATAAAAAGAGGTTCTTGTAGATTTAAAGTGTATTTATAATGGATCAGTTTAAAGAGATTATATGTTATTTAATATTATTATAAAAAACGCCGAACAGTAAAATAACTAATTCTCTTAAACAGCTAGAAAAATGACGTTTTATTCGGTTTAAAATTTCCTTATAACATTCTCACGCCAAACAATTAATTAAGAACAATATAATGTCGTGGGGTGATATTTGCAAGAATATAGAACATATAGAAAAATACATCAAAATGTTATTATATGTCAATGCTAAAATTTTGTTTAACCTGAGCTTTCGAGTTCATACATAAACTAAACTAAACTTTAGCTGTCATTTATTTTAACATGTTTTTTTTATTCTTTCATAAATGTATCAACACCCCTTGAGAAAGATTGTGAGTTTTCTTAAGACGAATACAAAACAAATGAAAGAATCATTTCTTCTCAAAGATAATCTTTAATCATAGTTAAACATATAGTATTATAAAACATTGATCTTTGTTTTCATTGAAGGATTTAAAAACAATGCCAAATGAAGAAATTCATATATAAATACCTTTTGTTGTAGGAATATAAATTTTCTTGAAGGAATATAAATAAAGTATCAATTTTCGTACATGTATGTATGACACATAGTTAACAAATACAACACATTACATATTTTATCTATATTTTAATAACACTATATCAATAAAAATACAAAACAATAACAGAAACAATATTTTTACACCTATGTTGGAAGAATTCACACTTATCAACAACATCTTAATAAGTTTCAATCGCAAAAGTGGAAATGCATTTTACTTGAACCAATGCACACCAGGAAGTCTAAGGAATATGTGTCGTGTTTTTTTTATAAAAAAAAATTCCGATGTGATATAAAACGACCGATCTCTGATGGATTTATAAATGGATGTACATGTATCTGATCGCATATCTGTATTTGATTTAAGACATCATTATATCAATGTAATATGATATTTAATGAAGTCTTATCATTGTTTACGAAAAATGCAGGAAAGATACACCGTACGTGAATTATATATCCTACAGATGGTAAAAGCGATGGATTTATAAATTGATAAATGTTGTTTATGAATTTTGTTACCTTTTCTGCTTGCATTTTCAGATTGTAATGGTTTGACGCGTACCGCAACCACGTAACAGCAGTACAGTAAAAAAAAATACGACCACATAGGTGAAACTTGGATTGAGTAATACTTCAAACTGTACAGATATCTGTAGTGCTAATACGGTTTGTATAGACATGAATAAGGATAAAATATCGGGATCAGCACAATTTTCGACTCGTATTCAGCTTTATCATCGCTTTTAAAACGACTCCCTTTCCGATGTAACTATGTCTTTTTTATGTTTGCACCCAATTTATTTTTATCTAATGATCAACAGGTTGTATTATTGTGTTATTATCATCGATTTTTATCATGAAGTATATATTCGTCGCATTGTGAGGTCATTTTTTTCTTCTCTTAGCTTCATTTTTATTAGATTTATTTGATCCATATGTCTTTATTCTGTTATTCTGTTACGTCATTAGTGCAGTAATAATTACCTTGTCATTTAAGTATTTTTGGCATTAATTTTCTTTTTATTTGTACCAGGCTCTTTGATATAAACTCTCGTTGGTCGTATACAATGTTGTTCCGAGCCGATTATTTGTTTATAGTAAAAGAACGGAAACCTTCTTCTCACATAAACTTTAATGAGTTTTCTAGCTTTTTCGTTGCTATTATTCAAAATCTTACTTCACTAGCTAGAAACAATTAACTGTAATCCAAATAACATTTAAGACGGACTAATTGTTCAGTTTTGATATTTCGTGATTATTAAAAATCTATATCAAACTGAAATAAAATATCTTCTTTAGCATCATTAAGGATTGATAATCAACAAATAAACTATTGTATCCTATATAAAATTTTCAAATATGATATGTAAAACTACAAAGAATTATGTTGTAAGGAAAAATTCTACATATTAACCTTTGAAATTTCATTGTTGGTATGAATAAATGTTTTGTAATTTTTATATGATAATTAAAATAAATATTGCCAATAACTTGGACAAAGAAAGATACATTTTACATGTATGTTTAAATAGTGAAATACATACTATTTTAAAAATTACTGTTAAATTCATTAATGACTGCTTTGAACACAGATGTCAATTAGTCTAAGGAAATGTTAAACTGATCTATATTGATCAGTAAAAAGATATATACTATACATGCAGTTATTATAAACATACAATGATGCTCCTATATATTCATAGGGCCTTTGCCAATTATTGTAATTGTGTTTGTGCCAATTAAATATTTGTATTTGTATTTGTATAAAGATCCTCTTCTAAAGTAGATCAATACACTACTAAAAATGGCCCTGACCATCAAGCCCTCAAAGCGTCGATTAGAAGCAAAGTATATATCTATCTTGGCATTGATTAACTATTCATATTTCTTCATCTTTGTCCAACGCATTTCCGTTATCGTTGGAACATACTTTTAACTTCCTTTTTAAATTTCGTGTCCGTAAAGAAGTACACAAAGGGATTTAATGCCCCGTTTACTGTGCCTATGTCCGGAAAGTATATGTTGAATAAGTCGCGATTCCACGATATGTGGTCCTCGGGGTAAACAAACCTCGAGGCTGCTAAAACGGCATGGTACATGAACAGTGCTTGGAAACTGATTATTAAGAGTGCAGTGATAATGCTATAAGTAATTGTGACTTTAACAGCTTGATTGTCTTCATTAACGGCCTTGGATCGCGACTTCGAAACGAATTCTTTTCCAGTCCACAACTCTTTCATCGAACGCAAATTTGTAACAGAGCTCACCTGTATTTTATCTTCATTTCCAACAGGTTTATCTTGGGTAATATTAGAAGCTGTAACAAGGTTTGTAAATGTTTCTTTTGGGAATCGAGGAAAATTCCTCCTCTTTTTCTTCATTGCAGTCTGGCGCAAAATAACTGCTCTGATTTTACACTGTATAACAACAATCACAATCACTACACACAGAACTAAGGCGTTCAGAAACCCAAAATGAATTACTGGAAGTAAATTTTGATCGTATGCCTTGATCATACAGCATCTCGTGGCGTTAAAACCCCCAATTGTCAGGCTTCTTGTACCAAAAATTATAAATATAGGTATATTCAACACGGCGCCAGCAAGAATTGCAACAGCACAGATAATGCTTGACTGTCTGACTGTAAATTGAGATTGAAAAGGAGTGCAAATTTTCTTGTATCGTTCGATGGCGATAAACAGTACCATAAACATTATTCCCATGCCAATGGAATACCCTCCGTAGTTTATTATGGGACACAGGATGGTCACGCCTCCAAAGAATACTACCCTACGCCGGAATTGCTCCTTTATGACATGAAAGATTGAAATTACTATGTCGAAAGAAGCCAATAGCAGAACAAATAGACGGTAGTTAGATTCGCGTTCATATTTTGTCCGAAAGATGTGCAATACGACTGTGTTACCGAAAATACTACAACAGTTTAAAACGATCGAAACAACAGTGAGGGGTAGCCTCGTCATTATGACCCTTGATTCCTGGTCCATGTGTTTCCACCTTTCGATATAAGTTAGATCTGTAATTAATAATCAAAGAGTATGTGTCATAGTTGATTCTGAAATTCAGTAATATGAATAAAATATATGAATAAAAGATACTTTTAAATCTTTATGCTATTTACAATTTGGTGTTTGGCGGTAAAAAATTAACAAGTACAGTAAAAACTTTTTTATTACGCTCTGTAAATGAATTGGTGATATGATAAAATCACTAAATGATACTCAACGAGAATTTAAAAATTACACAGATTTGTGAATCACACTTATACGGACAAATCACCATGTACACTATTAATCGAAACTTAAAAAGCAAATCATAATAATAGCAAGCGCAGCTCGCCGGCGCGCAGCGCCGGCGAGCGAAGCGATGTCTAAGAACCAGTGTGCGCGGGAAAAAAAAACGAGCTAAACCTTAAGTTCATCAAACAAAATTTTTTGTCTACGTCCCATAATGCTCTCTAATGTTTTCACCCGTGGTGCTATGCCAAAAATGGCCGACTTTTAACTCGTAATTTACGGTGACTTAAAGTTTGAAGACACGTTTTGAGTACCGCATATGCTTTGGCGAGAATCAAAAGCTTTATTACATGCTTCCATACCTCCGTAATTGAGTCGAGAAACGTAAACAACGACGAACAAAGTCATGGATGACGTCACAGTGCACTCGCGCTTTATTTCCCGCGATAAATTTAGAGGTGGATCAAACATCTGTAATGAGTGTACTGGCTAATTCAGTATAGACTGCGATACCTGCCTCATTGACATATGATTTGTTTTTATTTAATTTTTTATATAGAGATTTTTTATGTATATACTAGCAAGAGCCATATTTCACTGTCATAATCGATCCATTTTAAAGCTAATTGTGTATGCATGAATAGGGAGGAAATAAACAATAGGATATTTTGAACTAAATAAAAAGGAATAAAATGAAAAAATAAAAAGTTAAAAAAAGTATGTAGATATTGCATATAGTCAGACCATTAAATTTAAAAGTGGGAAATTACACACCTACAAACAGGTACCGGGCTCTCTCTCTCTCTCTCTCTCTCTCTGGGAAGGGGGTTGCGCTGTATATATCATAACCATTAAATTAGTACCTTTGGCATACTTATTGTAGAGCATTACGTATACTCTCTCAAAAATTCTTTGACGTTCGTTGATACCTAAATAAAACTAAGTTGACAATGATGCAAGGTATGTGTAATTCTTGCTGCGCTCGCCAGAACGGTAGCACCGTAAAACATATTAAAGGGGGGAAACGATAAATCAACTTTTATTTCACGTAATAAAGTATTCTGAGGCAATAACATTAGGCTGATTAGTTCTAGAGGCAAAGGCTAATGTTGATTGGTGGTTTTTAAAGAATCATCTTCCCAAGTCAGGGGTTTCTGATCCGCTTTAGTCTACATAAACTCTTGACCGAACAGACAAACAACAGTATATCTTGCGCCATCTAGTACAGGTATTATTTTTTAACAGTCGCGACCTTTCAGAAAAAATACGTGCTAAACAGAAAGAGAAAAAACAAACTTAAAATGTGGACTAAAGCCGAGAGTAGTAGTATAATTGCTTACAGTATTACGCAAAAGTCAACGGTTCAGTATTGATCAATGCACAATTACTGTGATTCTTGAACAACGTTTGTTGTACGATACAGCAGATGTTAATGGGAACAACCAGAGATTTTGCCTATTCAGTAATTTTTATGTCAAGCCAGAGTAGGTCAGAAACTCTTTACTTAGAAAGCCGACAAAGGATATAATATGTAAAATGGTATGCATCACTCTGTCTACTAGGAAAACTTTTGTCATCAAGAATATTCTGAGAATATTTACGATCGTATTTCAACTATTGGTGAGGTAAGATTATTATTATTGTATAATCTACAAAAAGACGGAATTTTTAAAATAACACTTACCACTTTTCATGCTTTTTTGCTTCATTTTACAAATTTTTTTCATTAAATACCTTGAGGCGTACGATAATGATTTTTGTCAATTAGACGTATTTTATGGGCTATTTAGATTGACATGTTTCTAATTATACCCCTGCTCCGAAGGGAGTATACTGTTTTACCCTTATCTGTCTGTCTGACTGTCCGTAACAATAATTTCTGTCACATATTTTTCAGCAACTATAAAGCAAATGCTTAAAATTTTAACACGCTATTTGTTTAGGCATGCCATATCGTTGGATACATCTTTGTACCAATCGGACGTCAACTTCCTGTTTAATGACAACATTGTTTATTTTTAGCCTAAATTTTCAAACAAATTTTTGTCAAAGATTTCTCAGCAACTATTTATCGCAGATTCTTGAAGTTAAAACACATTTTTTGTGTAGGCATTCCATATCGTGGGATATATTTTAGTACAAATCGGATGCCAACTTATTGTAAAATGTCGACTTTCCTTTTTAGCTCACCTGAGCTGAAAGCTCAAGTGAGCTATTCTGATCACATTGGGTCCGTCTGTCTGTCTGTCTGTCCGTCTGTAAACTTTTTACATTTTGAACTTCTTCTCTAAAACTGCTTATCCAATTTCAACCAAATTTGGCACAAAGCATTCTTGTGGGAGGGCGAATATAAATTGCAGAAATAAAAGTCCGATCTGTATTCAAAGCGGAGAAAACCTTGAAACTGTAGAAAAAGGGGGGTGCATTTTTAAAAATCTTCTTCTCAAGAACTACTGAGTCCAATTCAACGTAGTTTAGCATAAATTATCCTTATGGGAAGGAACATATAAATTGCAAAAATTAAGTGATAATTCTGTTTCAAATCTGAGTTATTGCGAAAATAATAATAATGGAAAGGCGTGTTTCAATCAGTTTAATAGCTTCGGGTTCGGCATCCGGTAAAATGGGTAGGCAAGACTTGGCCTGGGCAAAACAAAAGATTGGCAGTTATTAATCTGCCAATCTTATTAAAATTTCAGGATATTTGATGGACCAGTATATTTGTATTCGCTGTAAATATTGCAGCAAAATAATACGTATTTAGAATTGACGATTGCCGATCTGCCCCGGCTTTTATTTTGCCACGACTCGTGTTAGCATACCCATTTTACCAAGACTCGTATTCCATACTTCTAAAACGAGGTTCTTTGTTTAAAGCAGCTATGACATTATACGAAAAAGGGTCGATCTGACTATGATGAATTTGCTTGTTGTGCAACAGTTCGCGTATGAAGGGAAATTTTTGAAACATGCAAAATATATTGGTGCCGATTTTGTGAAGTAAATTGAGGCTAAATATTTCAATGCGTTGACAGTTTTCACACATGAGATGACGTTGGTGTTAGCTTGTTCTGCTTTTTGTTTCGTTTTCATTATTTATGCTTTGTAACCTGGGAACTATCGTCTGTATTTCGTGATTTTTACGTATCAAATCAAACAGAGACTTCGGTAAATCAAACAGTTAACTGTTTACCTGCGCAAATGAAGCAAAATCTGATGTATCAAAAAAGTACTGAAATACAATTCATTCTATCGGTAATTCGGCATTATCTTTTGCGTAATGGTAGATTAATGCAATCGGTTTTGTTAAGATGCTCGGCATTTTCTCGAGTTATTCAGTTTAAATAGAGTTTGATACCGCTGACGGAAATATGTAGGTATATATACATGTATATATATGATTCATTTCGAAAGAAATAAATTGTGTTCTTTATTTGTTATAGTGCATGTTTCTTGTGTTTAATTGTTTACAATTTCTATTTACTAACCATATTTGAGTGTTAAGCTTCGAATTATAAGCAAGAGACAGAGATTTGCTCACAATTCTATGTTTGTACACAGATCTTTTAAACTAAAGATTAAAAAAGTAAAAAAAAATGTCAATATTTTTAAAGAAAATTTTCAAAGTCTGTTCTTCCAGAAACCAAATTAACAACTTATTGTATTGTAAACTTAACCTTTTTGCGTCATTATTACTCCTACTGTACATGTGATCCTTGACTGTGTTTGTGTACATTTGTAAAAATTGATTTTGAACCTCAAATACCAGTGAACTGGTCTTGAGTGAATAAAAGAATTGAAAATCTTAGGCCATTCTTTTTTCCCATTTTAAATGCTGAATAGGAAATATCAAGTTAAAAATCTTGAGCTGAATGTAATGAACTCATGTGAACAAAATATGACTCAAACCTAGGCGAACTGTGAGCTCTGTATCTTGCTTATAATTCTACGATTGACGCTGAAATTTTGGTTGAACATTAGAAATTCTATATGAATTAGAGTATGTTAAATACTTGTACAAACACAATAAAAGAATGATATTCTGTATATACCTACTCTCTGGGGCCCCCTCTTTATACAATAAAAACTGTGAAATCCACATCAATTTTGATAGTTTTTCAGACACGAGTAAATAAAAACGACATCTTTATATCAGTTTCCATAGTTCTGACACATTTATGTTGCGGGGATAAAGTAATTATTGCTATTCCTAAGAAAATATCACAGCGGAAAATTATCCTGGTTTGTACGCGAGGTAAATAACAGTCAATTAATTTATAATGAAGAAGACAAATTAAATTTTTGAATGTTTTAGTTTTAGGCAATGAGCACATTGAGGATACAATTTTCTTTTTCACATCTATACATGTAGGATTTTTTTAAAAAAAATAATAACTATTATTTATTTTTTTTTTGAAAATACAATAACTAATAAGTAGTTGATGAAAAAAATGTACCTATATGCTCTCATATATTTTGATCGTTTTACAAAGTGTGTGTGTGTGGGGGGGGGGGGGGGGGGCAGAACGAAAATATAAGGAATTGGAAGTTAACAACTTAACAGTGTACCCCTACCACATGTTTAGTTTTATATCTTGCGTGGGATTTTCTTATTCTGGTAAAAAATAGTATTTCTTGAAGGTACAATGTCAAAGATTACGTGTATGCAGAAATAAGTGTAAAATTCGAATACTTTACAATATTTATTTCTTGTTATTCTACCGAGGGACCATATGGCACAATATCTTTTGAACGCCCATTGTTGCTCAGGTGAGCGATCTTGTTTTGAATATTCCCACCAGAGCGGGGGTACAAATGTATCACTAGTGAGCATTGGCTCACAGATATTTTGTTAAAACTTTGAACAATTAAATGAGCATTTGGGCACGGTTTTAACAATTCAGGATTTACCTATCTTAGGATGTTTGCATAGTAATCCCATAAATTTTTGCATTGATCATCTTGTTTGTTCAGGTGATTAATATGGCCTAGATGATTTTAAAATAATTACCATTGAAAAAAAAAAAGACTCGTCCCTTCGTTTTAACAAATCTGAACTCCTGTTACCTAAGGATGCATAGTACCAAGTTTTATTGAATTTTGTCAAGTGGTCTGTAGAAAAACGTATAATACGTGAAACGTTTCCGAATTGACAGACACTCGGGGAAAATATCAGAAAAGTACGTTTGAACTAATGTGAGCTACAAGACTAAGCGTTTTTACATCTGATCAGAATAGTATTATTACCGTTATGATTAAACTTCATTAAAATTTTATTTACATACAAATTTTACCTATCAAAGTTAAAGTGTGTGGCATAGGAAAATAGACTGCTATATTAGAAATCTTTTGACAAAACTCCGCATGTTTTTTTTTATTTTTATAGACATATTTACAGTTCCTGTATTTTTAATAACCTCTCCAGTCGACCAACCTCCGGAAGAAACCAATATTTTGCTCCAAAACGTTGATCTATTAAAATAAGACAATCCTTCTGACGTCTTTTTTACATTTTGAGGTCACTTGGGTGATAACATTTTACTTCCACATTTTAAATATGATTTAAGCTATTTCTTCTTTATTTTAAACCCCACCCCCTCTCTCTCTCTTTAACTTATTTTTTGTAGAGAGAAATGAAAAATACCGCATATTGTCCTTAACACAGTAACTCATACCAAATTGTGCATGCTACAAGCAATTTGGTTGTTCGGGCTAAGATAAAAAGAAACTAGTTTAAATTACTTACCAATTGTCTTCAAAGGAATCCTGCTGCACGAAGACAAAATTTAGTAGTAAAATCTATAGAACAGGGTTTTCTGAAAGCGTGGTTTAGGAATAGCTAACGTGAAAGGTAGAATCAATTTTATACTGATTAAGCTATGAAGGCGGAGTCGATGTCAAGTATTCTACAAACATTCATATCGTGTCATATTTACCTTTCATTCCTATAAATAAAGAAATGTTTGTTCTATAAACAATATTGTACATAATATAATTAACTATTAATCAGCAATTATGTTTACCATTATAAATTTAAACCAAAAGGAACTTTTGTTTGTTTATAACATAAGAAATTTTGTTAGTATAATTGTTACCTATCGTTGAAAAAAAAATAAAAAATAAAATATATATGTTGCTTGTGTTTTCGCAACTGAAGGTCCTCCTGCTTTTCCTAAACAGAAACTGTGGCAATGTTGCTTTTATGATAGTAGGTAACGACTGAGCGTAGTTTACCGAGCATTTTGTCCAGAAGGAAATACCAAGACATTGTTAGATGAACAGATATTAAGAGTAGCAGCTAAATGTAAACTGCAGCTGTTAATGAGCTTTAATTATCCTTTGTAATCAATACAACTTTGTCAGAAACACCCTGGTTTATCATCATTGTTCTGAATTTAAATCCAACTTTCTGGCGGCCAGTGTGTGACCCTTAAAAATGGTCAGTTTGTAAAAGATTTGAACACAATGCCAAGGTTTTTTTTATAAAATGACAAGTCACATTGGGGCCATATAGTAAAAATTTATTAATTCTTAAAAATTGTTCTTCTCTACTCCCATATATATTTGTTAAAAACTAAATGCCTGGTTATAATGTCCATGAGGCCACCTACCAAAATTGTGAAATCCATAACCCCTGGGTCAGGGGTTCAGGCTCTAGGGTTGGGCTAATATGGCCATATAGTTAAAATGTATTAAATCTTAGAAAATCTTCTTCGCTACTCCCATATATATTTGTTTAAAACTAAATGTATGATTATGATGTCCATGAGGCCCTCTACCAAAATTGTGAAATTCATGACCCCTGGGTCAGGGGTTCAGGCTCTAGGGTGGGGTCAATATGGCCATATAGTTAAAATGTATTAAATCTTAGAAAATCTTCTTCTTTACTTCCTTTAATATTTGTTAAAAATTTGGTGAAATTTTGACCTAAGCCGCTACACTAAAATATGTACTTGTGTACTATCCAAGTTCATTCATTTCTGCACCATTTTCTTTAATATTATACGCCAGAGAATAAAGCTCAACTAGAAAACTTAATTCTTGATAAATATGCTTTATCTGTGGTAGTAGCTAACAATTTTATATTATCAATTTAGCTTTGGTGTGGTTTTTCTGATAGAGTCTCGTTCAGCTCAGTGAGTTCCGTAATTATAAAGCATAAACAATGTACACCTGTCGATGTTAAAACTCGTTTTTATTATGTACATGTATTACTTAATCACATATACTTGCATATACCATTCGAGGTAATAAAAAACAATTTCTCAATTCATACACCTTCCGATCGGAAAAGACAGTCAATAAATCAATTGAACGGATTTGGAAAGTGCAAGGGGTATGTATATGCGTATTCCGAACCATCGTTTGAACAGCTACAAAAAGGATTTTGAAACTACGATTAACACTATGAGTTTTTGTTTCTAAAAATTGAGTAAAGTATTAATTATATTTACATGTACTACCATACATGGTAAATTTAAAATTTGAAACTTAAAATTTGAAAACTTAACAACCATGCATTATTTCTGAATTCATAGGTCTGATTTTGATACGAGAGTGTTTAGCGATTGGAGAAAAATCTTATTATATACAGCCAAAGGAAACAATAAATCGGACAATAAACTGTCATTATCATAACATTTAAGTTAGTAAAGAAATAAAATATTCAGTATGTATCGATGGTTAAAATCGACTGACCAAAATAAATCAGGTTTTACCCTCAACATAAACATGAACTTAAATTAGATTGAATAGGTTTCTTGATTTTCTATACATAGTGATTAGCTTTTCCGTTGATCAAATATGTTTTTCATTAGTACTTGAATGAGAATAAAATCCGGGATGTGTTCTGTCGTTATTGATGCATCAAACAAAATTGATAGTGATAATATTTCTTCACTATGAAAATAGAAGCAAATATATCAAAATTAAAGGATATTATCTTCTCTCGCGCTGTCTCTCTCTCTGCGTCTTGTTCCGGATCACGCTCATATTCTGACAATTAACACTCAGATTTTTACCACAAAAAGCTTGGATTTTGTTTTTCTATCAGATCGTGGACTTGCATGGTAAACGTAAAGGATCATTAAAGCATATGTACAAAAATATCTATGGAAAACAAAAAAGTTTACCCTTTGACCTCTATTTCTTTTATAAGAAATGATCGAAGATCCTTCAAATATTTTAGCTATTTTGTATACCTTAATCCAACAAAATTGTCATTCAATTATTTTTTCGTTGTTTTTTTGTTTGGTATTGTTACACAATTCCGCTTTGTATATTGGCAATATAATTTTGCAATAAATCATCACCACGGTGTGAATTCGTTTCAGAAGACTACCAAAGAAAACCACGAATTGTAACGACTCTACAGTTAATTCTTTTTTTCAAAAAAATTACATACTTTTTTGTTGAATGATGAGTATAAAATATGTTTCCTAATTTATATCAATTGAATGATGACTTTCAATAATTGATCATTAACACCTAAGTTTATTCAACTGTTTACATTTCAGATAATTTCTTCTTTTTTGAAGACTTATCTTGCATATTACAGTTCCATCTCTAGACCTTTTTTTGAATAAACTATACTTTATTAAAAAAAATTACGCTTTTGTTTTAAAGATTTAGACAATTACTGAATGTTCAATAGAAAAAAAAACAAAACGTGAACCATCTCGAAAATACATTAAACGAAATACAGAGCAACATGGACCTCCAAATAGATAGAGTTAGGATCAGGTGCCTTGGAGGAGTGAGCATCCTTTGCAGACCGGTCACACCTGCCGTGTGCTCTTTGTCGTAATCCGGAAAAAAAAATCTGAAAAGTTCGTAGACAATTAGGTGATCAATTATGGTCTAACAATTAGTATGTAAAACGTCAGTCAGCATGCGGCCCAGTAGAAAATATCTTAATAATGCTATATTTATCCAGTTTATAATAGATTAAGGCGGACGTTTTAAAGGCGTCGAGCTAATGCTCGACAGCCTTCTAGCGATCGTCTGGATTGGCAAACGTCCAAAAATTCATGCTCTGCATCGCCTTTTAAATGCGCACAAGAAATAAGTTCCTTTAAGTATTAAACGTATTACAAGATTTTTATTCCATTTATTCAACTAAATTGTGTACAAAAACCCATCTTTGCCTCCCTGGTTATTGACAACTCATTGCATAAGTATAAATTTGCTGAAACAAAAAATGGCGGATGAATACAATAAGCTGTAAACAGTAATTAAGTTTATCGCTTACATTTTAATTGGAGACCGTGCCCGATAGAAGTAAAATTTGATATGAAAATTTACTTTTTATTGGGCACGGTCTCAAAAATAAATGTAAGCGATAAACTTATCTAGTGATTTTGTTGTAATAAGAAAACACGAAAATGCAGTTGGTTTGTCGAGCATTTTAGATAGCACATGTTGTGGATTTGTTTGTAAACAATCATACCATAGGTGATCTTGTTTCAAATTTGATATAAATAAGAGTATATTTTATCATTATAATTAGGGACACACTGTTAATTATTATAATTAGGGACACACTGTTAATTATTCAAAGACTGTTTAAAGCAGAAAGAACATATTTTTTTTAACTTTGAAATTTCTTCGATTTTTTTATCCATGATGAGTTATTGTATTATAAACGCATCACTACCTATTTTTTTAAGGAAATATACTTATTTTTGTTTTTAGCACAAGACATGATTCATTTATTTTTTTATTCTAGTAATATTTGATATACGACTATTAGTAGAGAACTGGAGAAATTCAAATTATTGATATATATATATTCTATATAAAAGGAAATGTCAGCTCGACGCCTTTGTGGCCGTTCCGGCCTTTGATTTTATTAGTTGGATTACGGATCAGTCGACCGAATTTTTTTGACTTTTAGAAAAAAATAAAATGCACTTTTTCAATTTTTTTTACTGACCGACATAAATTAAAAGAAATACAAAAAATAAAATAAAATGACTGGTGAAAAATACCAATAAAAACCACATAAATTGGTTTCATTCATGAAAAAAATACCTTAACTTTTACACTTTCAGTTTTAAAATTGATCGGGTTTGGAATACGGACTTCTCTATCACACACCACGTGCCATGTTGTCTAACGGTGGTTTGTGTTTTATCATTTAAATGGCATCATTTCACATATCTGTCATTTGCAAAAATGACATTTAACTGTCGTGTAAGATCTTGAAACACTGTTGTCCCACACATACTGTGGGGCAAGCGGTGTCAAAAGTTCTTGAAAGTGAAAGAACCCACGTATTATGTTTCAAAGTTTTGGAAATAAAGTCGTCAGACAGAAGTACTGGTAGCCAAGAATCAACTTGCTGGGTGGAGCAGTCTACAGGTTTCGGTAATTTTAAAGATGTTTAATTCTTTCTCAACTATTGTGGACATTTGTTTTCATTGTGGTGATGTGGACCTATATGATGGAGACATTTTGCATCAGTTAAAGCAACAATATTCCATTGTAAAACCAATTTGTAAATCGTGTGTCAATAGAGGTGTGAGACCTGCGGTTCAGAATGCCCTGAAAGTGGCCCAAAGACACACTTAAGCGTGTGTACACATGTACATGGAATAGTAAATAAAAAATCAAACAAAACATAAGACTTATTTTATTTTTTTTAAGTTTGCAAGGGTTTTTTTTTCTTCTTTTTTTTCGACCTACCGACCCAATTTTTTCAACAAAAAATCCGTAATCCAATTAAAAAAACATTTTCGCCTTAAGAGGCAGTGTCACCAAGCATTGAGATTTGTTTGAAACAATAACCCCTGGACTATTATTAAAAAAAACTTGAATCTATACGATCTGGGGATGCTTCCACTTAAATTTGGGCTTTCCTGGCCTAATAGTTTTGAGAAGAAGATTTTTAAAGATTTTCTCTATGTATAAAAATTTATCCCCCATTGTGGCCCCACCCTACCCCCAGGGACCATGATTGGAACAAACTTGAATCTACATTATCTGAGGATGGTTACACGCCAATTTAAGCTTTCTTGGCCAAATTGTTTTTAGAAGAATTTTTTTTAAAGATTTTCTCTATATATTCCTATGTAAAACTTGATCCCCCAATTGTGCCACCCTAACCCCGGTAACCATGATTTGAACAAACTTGAATCTACACTATCTGAGGTTGCTTCCACGCAAATTTTAACTTTCCTGGCCTAATAGTTTATGAGAAGAAGATTTTTAAAGATTTTTCTCTATATATTCCTATGTAAAACTTGATCCCCCTCTTGTGGCCCCACCCTACCCCAGTTACTATGATTTGAACAAACTTGAATCTACACTACCTGAGGATGCTTCCATTTTAATTTAGCTTTCCTGGCCTAATAGTTTTTGAGAAGATTTTTAAAGATTTTCTCTATATATTCCTATGTAAAACTTGATCCCCCTCTTGTGGCCCCTCCCTACCACCAGGGACCATGATTTGAACAAACTTGAATTTAAACTACCTGAGGATGCTTCACTTTTTAATTTGAGCTTTCCTGGCCTAAAAGTTATTGAGAAGAAGATTTTTAAACATTTTCTCTATATATTCCTATGTAAAACTTGATCCCCCAATTGTTGCCCCTCCCTACCCCCAGGGACCATGATTTGAACAAACTTGAATTTACACTACCTGAGGATGCTTCCATTTTAATTTGAGCTTTCGTGGCCTAATAGTTTTTGAGAAGAAGATTTTTAAAGATTTTCTCTATATATTCCTATGTAAAACTTGATTCCCCTCTTGTGGCTCCACACTACCCCCAGGGACTATGATATGAACAAACTTGAATCTACTCTATCTGAGGATGCTCCCATTTTAATTTGAGCTTTTCTGTCCTGATAGTTTTTGACAAGAAGATTTTTAAAGATTTTCTCTATATATTCCTATGTAAAACTTGATCCCCCTCTTGTGGCTCCTCCCTACCCCCGGGGACCATGATTTGAACAAACTTGAATCTAAACTATCTGAGGATGCCTCCGCACAACTTTAAGCTTTTTAGGCCGAATAGTGTTTGAGAAGAAGATTTTTGAAAAATACCAACAAATTTTCAATAATTCTCAATTATCTCCCCTTTAAAGAGGGCGTGGTCCTTCATTTGAACAAACTTGAATTCTCTTCACCTAGTGTTGCTTTGTGCCAAATTTGGCTGAAATCTGCCCAGTGGTTCTTGAGAAGAAGATAAAAATGTGAAAAGTTTACAACGACGATAACGACAACGACGACAGACAATGGACAAATTGTGATCAGAAAAGCTCACTTGAGCCTTTGGCTCAGGTGACCTAAAAATTGAAATTTCTTGAAAACAGTGTTTATGGTGTATTTCTTTGCAAATTACTTAAAAAATAAAAATTACTGATTTTAACCAAATTCAAGGTTTCGTATCTAAGGAAACACTTCTCCTTAGTAACCAAATTAAAATTACCAATGAAATCAAGCAATATTTGACATAATACAATTGCTCAAAGGCTGTTGGCAATTAGTTATTTTTTAAGTAGGACGTCATCTTTAGTTTGAGTATGCCCAACCAATTGTGATTATTTTGTCCTTATATGTTGCTAAGGCAACAAGAGAAGAGCAATGGTTTTAACAAAAAAAAAATATAGCTGAATTTATGGCAATTTTCAAAAGCGCTTTAATAAAAATCCAGACTGCTTCTTTCTAACTATATAATATAATTCTGTCACTCCTTGGTTACATAAGAAAATAATAAAAAAAAATTGGGTAAGCGATCAAAATCGAGGTTGCTATGAAAACTAAAAAAAAATTGTATTTTTAGCATTTTCATACATTTCTGCCACGAAAATACAGATTTTTCGAAGTTTATCTTTATCAATTTTATAAAAATATATACATACGCATGTGTGCATGTAAGCTCATGTGTGCAATTAGAAATTTAAATAAATTGTGCAATATTGTCTGCTTTTACCTTGAACTTTGACCTTTAGGACATATCATTTTATATTATTTATTATATGCCTATGTCCCATGATTGCTCAAAATTTAATCTTTGCTAGAAATCAATGCTTGCTTCTAAAAAGAGCAGGAAGCTCACTTCATTCTGTACTGTTGACTTTGACCTCAAAATCAAGGTCATTATATCTACTGAGTTAGTTCATAGGCTAATTACCCAATCTAAAAGGTTAATTGTATTGACCAGTACCTAATACATTTAACACAGTAAAGTAGTGTGACATAATTTTTGATTTTCTGACTTCGACATCTGATGTAAATTTCACAATTATCTCTGGAAATATTGTCTTTTGGCATGCTTTTGTTTCCGGAGCAATAAATTTTCCACAAGTCCAACCAAAGCCAAGTTTTTGCCTATGATTTGGGCAAATGGTTGAACTGTCTATATCATCAAAAAATAATCCTCCATGCAACTGCAACAACTTGCTCTCTGATTCAACTGTTTTAGGGTCAATGTGGTAGTTTGATAAATGTGTTGCAATTGGTTTGGTACATGCTAACAATGGCACGACCTCATTTTTGGAAACCTTAATATTGTTTCCACAGGTGATGGATTTTCCACCAATGGCTTCTTGAAATGAGCAAGTTGCCATCTTTAACTCTTTTAAAACTGTGAAAAAAATACCTTATGTATTGCTATAAAAAAGTATTACAAACAATACATGTATTGTTAATTTCATTTTTCCATATCTATGCTTATTAAGTGTATGAAGCATTTAGAAAGGTTCATGAATGAGATAATTAAGTCATATGTATTTTGCATTATATAAAGTACACATTCATTAACAAGTTTACAGTGGAAATTACAAACATATTTTAATGTATCTGGTTATAAAATTTAAAATTATAAAAAATACTTCAAAACAGAATGGTATTTTTCACTACAAAGCAACAGACTCTGCAACTTTACATAACATGTTTACTAACTGTTTGTTCATATGTTTTCTTTAAAAGTATTAATTTGTATGTAAATGTACATATGTGTGTAAAAATTTTAAGGAGGTTATTACAAAACCGGAATATTTTTCTACAAATCAAACAAAATAACATCTGTTTTACTTTTGAATTTTCCACAAGGAGTTTATTTCATTATGAACAAATAAAGTTTATACTTATATCATTTAGAAAAAAGAAACAGTTTTCACTTGCATTTGAAATTTTTTGTTACTTAATAAAAATCAGAACTCTAATTTTTTAAATAAATGTTTTCAGAAATAATACAAAATGTGCATTGATAAATAAAAAAGGATATTTATTTATATTTAACTCAGTACAAAAAAAATTTCAAATGACAATTTTTAGTGCAGTTCACTTTTGGGATATTAGTCTCACCATTGGACATCATGACTTTATTTGACAAATTTCATTACCATATCATACCTCTATTTTTTTAGTAAAAAGTACAAACTTGTATGACATTTATTTGCGGTAAATGACCATAAGAATATTAATTGATTTAGCAGTCTGTACTTCATCTTTTTTGTTTTAATTTAAAAATAGCATGAAATTATTTATTTTCTGGTCTTGTCAAATGATACAAACGTTTTGATCCAAAGAATGAGTTTTTAAGAACTTCATCTCTATAAAAAGGACTGTTTACAATTTAGATTAAAATGGGTTAAAAACATGACCACTTCAACTAAAAAAACACACAGTTATTAAGTGTAATCCTATCTTAGAGGAAATCCTGACAAAATTCTTAATTCTATGGCGACTTTTTCTTGTCACTCACCTATAGGTGATTCCGTGTGGCAAATTACAGTTACCGAGTGTTGCCTTTTTACACATTCATTGATACAACAATGGGGAAAAAAATAACCGTACATGTAGGGCCTAGAAAGAATTACATATTATATTATTGCTACTAATCTGTTCGTGTTGAAAGCAATTCCTGAAAGGAAGTTCACCAAATATTTTTATATGATAAATAAAATACATCTACAAAATACTTCTATCTGTTTTTCTCCAATGTACAGATCTACTGCAAAGATTTTACATATCTTTCTTCTCCCGCCATTCTATTGTTGGAATGAGAGTACCAAACCCCCGGATGTTTACATCAGAGAAAAGTTATAGTTGTAATAAGGAATGAATGGGTAGGCGTTAGGCGATTGGCTGAATTCAGGTATGTGACAATTCTCACTTTGTAGTAAAATTATTAGTTTTTAAAATAAATGATGGAGTGGGGGAATATTTTAAAGAATATAGCAACACAAGGAAAATTGTAGGGGTGGGGGTTGATTTTTTATGTAGAGTGACATTTACTGCCGATCGCTGTAAGTTGTAAACAACTGCAAATTTGACCTATAAACGCCACGGGACCCTATATTTTTCTGTCATTTCCTGTAGGCTTTTCCCTATATTGTTGTCTGCTTCTTTTTTTCCGATCTCCTTTTGTAAAGAGCTCGTACAAGGGAGATAATCCAATCTTTTTTGTTTCAAATTTTACAACAATTCATTCGGATATTTTTCTGTAATTCTTCAGTGCTTACCAAATTTAATTGAATTGAAAAGAGTATTCTGTCGCTGAATATCAGAATTCTGTCAAGTTGTCTACATTTTGCATAACCAATATACTTTAAACAATCTATTTCGGACAGGTAAATATTTAATTTTTAATTTACATGTATTTGTAAATAAAAAAAAACCTTTATAAAAAAATATGGTGCATCTAACCCAATATTTGAATTGAACATGAACTTTGTAGATAAGATATTTAATTTATATTAAATTAGGTCAAAATAATATTTCTGTAATAAACAATAACTGGCCTGGTTGCCATGGAACCAAGAGGGTATATGTCTTGGTAACTTAATTTTTTAAAGACTATTAATATGCATCATTTTTTTGACAAAGTGTTTCATATAGAGTATACCATATCTCTGGATATGAGATTTTTACCTGCTTTTAAAGTATTGCACCTTGTCTTAACTTTAATAAAAGACAAATTCTTACAATCCACTTTTTGAGTAGTTTTTACTCTCTGGTTGAAGCGTGGAATTCCTAATGAAAGAACAAAAATAGAATTCCTGGGTCCCCCGCCGGTCAATTATAATTCTTACATATATCTCAGATGTTAATAAACTAGCAATTTATTCGATGATGGGGCGGAGCGCGATATAACAGTATACAGATGGACAAACAGACGCACGTTTGTACTGAATTACAGACGGAAAGGAGTAAAACAATATGCCCCCTCCAGCTCGTCTTTGTGTGAGCATAAAACATTTGGTATACATTTTATGAATATCTTTAAATTTGTAGGCATGAAAGCACTTTCAAGGTCAATTTTTGATATAATAATGAAGTAATTATTGTGGTCAAAGTCCCATAACTCCAACAAAAAGTATCGACCAAGGCTGAATTAGTAACTTGATCAAGGTATTAGTGGTATAAACATTTGGTATAAATTTCATGTAAATCCGTCAAAATTTGTAGGCATCAGAGCGCTAACAAGGTCAGTTTTTGGATAAAACGGAGTCATTATTGTGGTCAAAGTCCCATAACTCCAACAAACGTATCGATTAATGTTGATTTTCGAACTTGACCAAAGTATTAGTGGTAAAAACATTTGGTATAAATTTAATGAAAATCCGTCAAAATTTGTAGGCATGAGAGCGCTTACAAAAAAGTGTGACGGACGGAAACACGGACGGACGGACGCCCGGCATTTCTATGTCCCCGCTCCGCGTTACGGCGTGGGACAATAACGTTTTTTAACTTTAAAATACCCCTGGCAGCCGTTCCTGCACAAGTTTTTCAGTAACTAGAAGTAGAAGATATCCTGTCACTTTCCTTTGATTCATAGATCCTCTCAATTTACACCAAGACGTTTAAGTCGAATGGTCATAAACACTGGCGTCGGAAGCAAATTGAAATGGGGGGGGGGGGGGGGGTTAGACTGAACCTCAGAAATATTGAGGCTTAGCACACCCCCTAGCCCCCTCCCCGGTTCCGACGCCTATGAATAAAGGTATATGCTAATGCATCCATAGTCAAAAATGTTTCACACTAAAGGTGTTTTACCTACCAAATTAGGTATAACTAATAAGTCATTAGAAACCCTCCCGCTCTGCTCCCCCCACAGAGAGCCTAGGGCCATACATGTAGCAAATTATTTGGGAAAAAGTCCTTGTCCGTAGCATACCTTTTCTTTCCTTGATCCAATCTGGCTCATACTTTACTCACAAAGTGACAATGGTCATTGGGTTGTTGTGACCTTTAATGGTGGCATCCCTCTGGGCAGCAACACTGCTGGTCGATTAAAACAAAAAAATTGGTCTGACCAATTTCTTGAATTCAAATCTCTTTTGCCAGACAACAAAGAGACTACAGTTTCGATTAAGATTGATAAAAAAAGTACATGTATTTCAAATAGCCGTTTCTGCAAAAGATCAAAATTTGATCTTAATTGATCAGTGGTACAACAGCCTTCTTTCAATTTATGGCTATCTATATTGAGCAAAAACCCTAGGATGCCCCTCATCTTTTTTAAATAGGATTCAGTTATTCGGGAAATCACAGCCAATAATGGGGATGCTGCTTGGAGTTATAATGAATTTTTTTTAGGAAGTTGCGTCAGTCAGATAATCTGCCCCGGCAAACCACTCTGTCAGAATTGTTAGGTATCTGCATGCACTCTTCATCGTACTAAGCAGCCATTTCGGTCCTCTTTTCGAAACAAGTCGGACAAATTCTCAAAATTTTGCTTCAATTTCAATAATAATTGAATTGATTATAATAATTCTTTAACAATTATAATAAGAGAACTTTGATATTTTTTATTTATTAAATAACAGTTCATACAATTTTTGAAATCTAATTAGTGGTAATTTTGCAGTGCTCTATAATTGTTGCCGAAGGAAGAAAAATATATGAACCTAAGTAAAATTGACATTGTACCACTTGCGGTCAAATTATAGACATTAATTTAGGATCCAATAAAACGTAATTGAGCTTATTTTCATATTTTCAAAAATGGAGGACTCAATAGAGTTTTGACGATATAAAAACATCATCTAAAAGTCTGCTTGAAGCAGAGAAGTTTATATTGGGATCGCTAATGAAGATGAGAATGGGTGACAGCGATTGGAAAGGGGATATGGGTTAAACAGCCATAAAAATAAAAGCAATTAGTAAAGGACTAGAGTGCAAAGTAAAGAAAATTAAGGAAAGTTGCCAAAAAAAGAACTAAGAAAACAAGACCCTGAAAAGAAACATTGTACAAATAGAACCTGAAATGAAAAAAATGAAAAGTGAAAATGATGATTTGAGAAATGAACTTTCAGTTTGATATACGAGTGATGAGGACGAGGAAAACTTGAACAAATAGAACCTGAAATGAAAAAAAAATGAAAAGTGAAAATGATGATTTGAGAAATGAACTTTCAGTTTGATATACGAGTGATGAGGACGAGGAAAAGAGTGTGAAAGCAAGTACATCATCCATTGAAAATGTGAGAAATTACAATCATACATGGAAAGACCTAGATGCAGCAATGGAAGAACTGAAACAAAGAAACTTTAAACAACAAATGGAACAATGTAGCTCCAAGCACTGAAGCTCAAGAAAAAGGAGACATAGATGAAGGCAAAAAAGAAATAGTGGAATACCCCTCTTATGACACTCCAAATATATCTCTTTTAGAAAATGTGTCCATCAGAATCACAAGAAATAGGGACAACATTCTTAAAAGACAGCGAATACTTTCTTTGGTTCAATCTCTTAACAAAGAACAGTATATCTTTTTTCAGCACATCCTTAGTTGGATGAAAAATGAAGATAAACCGATCTATGCATTTCTGACTGGAGGAGTTGGAGTTAGGAAAAACAGTATTGGTCAAATCTTTATTTCAAGTCTAATTCGATACTTTAACAAGGAACCAAAAAGCAATCCTAATGATCCAAAAGTTTTGTTAGCTGCCCCGACTGGAAAAGCAGCTTTCCTCATCATTGGAAATACTATGCACGGTTTATTTCAGATACCAGCAAACGGAATGTTACAATACATTCATCAAAGACTTACAGCAGATTACAGGTTCAAGAAAACATATTGCTAGGATTTCAATCCTTACAGTTGGGGACTAATTTCAATTAAAACCGGTTTTTGATGGATGGATTTTTGAAAATCGAAAAGACGATTATGGACCTTTGGATTTAAATATTTGGCGTGACAATTTCCAAGTATAAAATTTAAATGAAATAATGCGTAAAAAAATAATTAAAAACAATTTGCATGTATTTTGAATAGAATCCGTGAATGCAAACGTACAAAGGAAGACTTTGATGTCCTAAGAACAAGAATGATCAGCAAAAATGAACAATCTCTTGAAAATACACTGTTGCAGCCTCACATTTCTTTGCAAATTAAGATGTTCAAAGTTTCAATTTACAGATTTGTGAACTGTCAAAAGAAGAAAATTGTACAAATGAGGCACAAGATAATATCATTGGAGATGTTGATGAAGAAATACAGCTAAAAGTTAGAAAAACATTCCAACTGATACCAACAAAACTATCTAAAAAATCTTAAATTATGCTATGGAATGCGATCTAAAATTACTGTTCATATATATGTAGATGATGGTCTTTCAAATGGGGCTTCTGGTGTGCTGATGGGTGTTGCAAAATAATTCAGGATTTGACATAATTTTGATTAAGTTTGACGACGAAAATATAGGGAATAATTGTAGAAATAATGGGAATTTTTTTACAATTCAAAGATAAATACAGCTTCGACACCATTACTCAAAGTAAAAAGAGCATTAATGGTTGGTAGATATAAATCAGTACAGGTTATCAGAGAACAGTTTCCGATCTGAACAGCTGCAGCTAAATCTTGTCGAAGATGTCAAGAAGATACCATGGATTCAGCTGTTGTTGATTTCAATGGACGATGTTTTCCACACTGTCATTATGTGTCTCTTAGCAGAGTGAAGAAAATGGAATCACGTTTTATTCGAGATCTGAATGAGAAAAATATTCATGTTGATGCAACTGTTGTTGAAGAAATGCAAAGACTACAGAAAAATATGAAATTAATAACATCATTCAAAGTTTTATCAGAACCATCCAATTATTTAGTTACTATCAAAATGTTCGATCTTTTAACAAGCATTACAGTTGAAATTGCTGTAGGAGATATCAATATGGATGGAAACTAAAAAGGCATAGTTGAAAAATTTCTTCGACTTTTTCAAAGCTATACACAACTAATTTCAAAACCAACAAAAGAATATAATCCACTGCTAGACCATGTCTATGTCAAAAATGATTTGAAAGAAAGTGCAAATTGTCATGTTTTGGAAACATTTTTTCAGATCATTTTCCAATTCACATCTCTCTTGAAACTTTTTGTGAAGAGAACAGTTGCAGACCCATAATATACATTATAACTGTATAATATAAGTAAAACTCTTCATGTTCTTTGAGCATCAATTTATTTACACAACCAGAAATGTTTCATGGATTATGCATGCCTGACGAAACAAAAGTGTCTCATAAAAGTAAGTGAACTATTTGTACCACAGTTTATTAACCTTATTTCATATTAGGTTTTATCATACTCATACCCAAGTGTTTGACATGCTATATAGACAAGCTGCTTCACCTTTCGAAAACAGTGTCATTTACAACATATCAGATGTTTTTCATGTAGTTACCTCGGGAAACTCAATTGCTCAGTTTTGGCTTGAAGTACACCAGCTGATCGGACTTTTGACACAATGCTATTTACCTCTTCAGAAATAACTTCCATGTGTGACCTAAAAGAACAAAACGACAAATAACTTTCATTTGTATGACCTGAAAGAACTCATAAAAGTTTATTTTTATCAACAGCTTTACTAGATTCATCAACTATTAATCCAATAGATATCGACTCACACATGATCCAGTGACATCAGAATTAACTTCCACGACATCAGAAATAACTTCCATATAAGTGACCTGGAAGAACTCCTCCTAACAGTAAATATTCATCAGTCATTTCTACCAGTTCCATTCACTATAAATCAATGATAGCCAGGTGACATAAGAAATAACTGTATTTGACCTGAAAGAACTCCTAAAACTTAATTTTCATCATCATCTTTACTAGATTCATCTACTTTTAATCCAACATGAGATATCAACTCACAAATGATCCAGTAACATCAGAAATAACTTCCGTGACATCAGAAATAACTTCCGTGTAAGTGACCTAAAAGAAGTCCTTCTAACAGTAAATAAATCATAATATCTACCAGATGTATCCACTATTAATCCAAGATATCACCTTGCAAATGGCCAGGTGAAATCAGAAACAAGCATTCTGAGGGTATTGCATAAGCAATACACGTCTCATACCTGGTTTGTAGGAATTTGTGAAAACAATGCACTGTTATGCAGAATATCATTTCTTACCGTATCAACAGACCGACCCGATAACGAACCCGATGGTAATAATACAAAAAAAACCTGTCGATTAAATTTACAACAGAATGCTTGACACTATTAATCAGAACTTATTTGTTTGTTAGAAACAATAAAAGGAATGGTCCAAGTAATGCACGATATTATTACTGACAACATACTTTCCTCGTATATTTGATACACACCGAGGACGATAACGAACCAGAACACATTAAAAAATTGAATATAAAAAAATAATTTTCTCGAAAATATGTCAACCAGACGCTACAAAAGTGTCAAACTTGATCTGTAGTTTGACATTTTGAAGCTGTTCAGCAAATTTCATATTATTCAGTCAAACTGCATAAAGAACAAAAGTGTGGAAAACTGAAGTGAGACGGACGAGACAGACAGACGGGACGCAGAGGAAAGCTATAGTCCCCTCCGGTGAAAACCGGTAGGGGACTAATAACTTCAATGTGTGCGACTTTGAATCTCCTTTGCCTAAGGGTGCTGTATTGCCCTGCATTTTGTTTACATCATTTGGAACCTGTAACCTTTATATTTTAGTAACATTTACAAATGTATCAAACTTTGTGCAATTAAGCAAGTTTAGTGTTTCTGTTGTTTTTTATAACTAATGTGATATCACGCTTAAATTCGGTTTGCTAACCATAAGTTTATTAGTAGTGTCTGCTGTTTACGTTAAAGTAGAATTTTGCTGCGCTTTGTTTACTTAAGTTGGTTAAAGCCTGAGTTGGCCAGAATCATGCCAGAGGTTTCTTCTCGAAGCGTTCGATGAAAATTTTGCCAACAGCCCTGGCAGGAACGGCCTTCATGCCCTGCTGACATCTCTGCTGACATCTTCTGCCTTAACAATATACAATATTGGAGGTGGGAGTAGAAAAAACAAAAAACTTGGACGATTAGGCATTCAATACAATTACTATAATTCAGAGAATGTAAGATTAGAGAAGATAGATCTCGAAGAGAGTACATCGGAATCCTCGCCAGAGAAATCCTTATCCTTGTCAGAGAAATCCTCGCCAGAGAAATCCTCTCCAGAGAAATCCTCTCCAGAGAAATCGACTGACTCCAGTACTTCTAGTACTACTACTGAATATGACGCGACTCATACACCTGTAGTAGATTGTTTGGTCACAGGGCCGGACACCTCCATCCTTGTGGGGTCATTGAAATCAGGGCCCTTACGCCCTGAGCATCTGGAACAGCTCAGACTGGAGCTGTTGTCTCAAATATCACTTGATGCTCGTCAATGCAGAGTGGCTGGTGTTTTAATATGCGAACTGGAAGCCAATCTCTTTATAGCTGCCAAGGATCCGGGCGCAATAAACATAACACACATGAGCAGTTACAAATTTACCAACGGCAACCACACGGTGGTGTTTTCCCAATTCTTGACAGATCTGGTAAATCTGGTAAAAAAAAAGTTGGTTAAAGCCTGCATTTTGATACTTATCTTAATTATGGAACCTTGTCGTTTCCTGTGGGAATCTGGCCACTTTATCAGTATTTCAGACATACAAATTCATTCCTGTAAAAGTCTCTGAACTGTCCAGACGTTATTTAACCTAGAGACACTGTAGCCGATCACGATGTAAGTTTTGATAGTATTGTTTTAAAACTATATGTTAAGAGATATTAATTAAGAACCTTTTTAATGTTCATTTATGCGTGCTGAACTATTAATTAAGAACCTTTTTAATGTTCATTTATGCGTGCTGAACTATGTTTTTAATTTGTTTACAAACTGATTTTTATTACTTTGTACGTGTTCATTTATTTGTATTTTTATGTGTGTTTGTTGTAGCTTTTTACCATTCACACAAACTTCATTTCACCACTCAAGTGACACTGTGCGCATATCAGGAGCCGCGCTTTTCCTTGTTTACTTAGATGTCGTGGATAATAAAATGAAACTAGTTAACTAACTGTAATCTGTGTTAAGTTCTGAAGCAAATACACACGGAAGGCAGTACAGTAAAAAGATCACAAGTGGCCAAGTGATTCAGAATATCGGACAACCATAGCATAAATTCGTCCATCATGAGTGACCACGAATAGCGTGAAAGAACACTAACCGATGAAGAACTTTAGCTCTTTGTATCCAACAAGAGAAGTCATGAAACCAAAACAAGCAACATTTGGAGTCACCTTTGCGCGTGCATTAAGGATATTGATTCTTGTCATGATGACAGTGCAGCTCTTGAGAAAATACTTATTGATGTTCAACAGTTATTTGAAGAGTATAAAGTGAAATCGTTTGAATTTCTGGAATTTCTCGGGAGACAGAAAACGGAACAAAGTTCAAGTGATAGAGTAAGTTTCGAAGCTTCTCATGAAAAGAATATCCGCATAATAGAAGGAAATTTGATGAAGTCACGCTTCCGAGTCAGCAATTAAACCTCGGTCAGCCAATTATGATGACATCTCAGCAAAGTCAGTTTGAACCACATGCGTTCGTGCAACTTCAGAAAGAAAGTATACGACCAGCTCACAGGACTTCTAATCAAGAGCAAACTACTGTAGATCAAAATCGTGGACTTGCAACAGACTTCACACGATTCTTAGTTAAGAAGAGACCAGCTATAGGACTCATGCGAATCTGGGAACGCTTGGAAGAAAGGTACGACATAACTGAAATGATTGATAGTGCTTTGAAAGCTAAACTTCATCCTTCCCGAAACTATCAAATAAAGACTGGAAAAAACTCTACGATCTAGCCGATATCCTTGCGGAGATTGAAGCCTTGAAGGAAGATGACATGTATGGACCTATGTTTTCGTATTTTGATACATCTATTGGAATCGGCCCCATAGTTTGCAAATTGCCAAACATGTTGCAAGAAAAATGAACAAATATAGCAGCTCAATACAACAAAAAACTCCTTATCTTACATCCGCCATTTCCTACATTTTGCGAAATGGTACAATAACAAAGTAAAATACGCAACAATCCTTCGTTACAGTACGCGCAGGAATCTACAAATGGGAATGCATCTGCTTCAAGACATAAGCCTTCTGAAAAACAGGGATATCGTGTGACAACGAATAAAACAGGTCATCATATTTCCAACTCACCAGACTCAGTGTGTCCCATACACAACACCGGGCATTCCCTAAACAAATGCACATCTTTCCGCATAAAACCTATCGCCTTTAGGAAAAAGATTCTTAAAGATAACGGCATATGTTTTGAATGTTGCACAGGATTTCATCTTGCAGCCAATTGCTCCAATCTAATATCATGTGAAATTTACAAAGGCAGGAATCACCCAACAGCTCTTCACGTGGTATCAGACTCGCACAGATGGCAGAAATCGCATAGCGGGGAGCAGGCAGAACGCACGTTTGAAGTGACGCCCTACAAAATACAGAAGTCGAGCCATATTGTACGCAGATATGTAGTAAATCCTTCGAAGGACAATCATGTGCAAAAACGGTGTCAGTTCGCTTGTATTCACAGAGCCAACCATCAATAGAAAAAATATGCTACGCTATGATTGACGACCCGTCGAATCAGTCATTGGCAACACCATTGATCTGTGACTATTTTAAAGATAATTGTACCAGGAATCTACATATTTGCTGTCTCCCTGTTCCGGTCAATCACGCCGTACTGGTAGAAAAATGAAGAGTGTCAACATAGAATCATATGATGGCAGCCACAGGTTCCGCCAATCAGATGTTCTAGAGTGTGACCAAATTCCGGATATTAGAAACGAGATTCCAACCCCTGACGTTGCCTCTCACTACCCTCACTCACGTGACATTGAACCATTCATTCCACCATTGAACCCGGATGCGCAGATTATGCTGTTAAGGCAGGGATCTAATCGAGGCACACCATGTCCTTGAATCAACGAATCGGACCGCCGAACTCTCCTTACGCCCAGAAATTGCCCATTGGATGGACAATAATCGGAGAAACTTGTCTCGGCAAGGTACATCGTCCAAATGCTGTTAACGTCATGAAAACTAACCCGACAAGCAAAGTTCGCGTTACACTCTTTAACCCATGCATCAATTCGTTCGCTGTACGAGATGATAATCCAGATCCATCTCGCGTACCCGGAGAAAATGTGTTTCTTCGGACAGAATCCGATGACAAACCTGGGCTATCAACAGACGACAGAAAATTCCTAGATATAATGGACAAAGGTTTCCATAAGACAGAAGAAGGAAATTGGTCAGTTCCACTTCCGTTCCGCGTTCGGGACATTAAGATTCCTAATAACAAGCCACAATCTGAAAACAGAGCGAGGACCCTTGAATCTAGCCTACGTCGAGATCCGGTGAAAAAAGAACACTTTTTTTAGTTCATGCAAGGGATATTGGACTGCGGACATGCTGAAAAGGTGCCACCTATCACAGAAGAAAGAGAATGTTGGTATTTACCAATATTTGGTGTCTATCATCCCCGAAAACCAGTTCAACTGCGAGCCGTATTTGATTCTTCGGCAAACTACAGAGGAATATTATTGAACGACACACTTTACACAAGTCCAGATCTTACCAACAGTTTATTAGGAATTCTATTGAGATTCCGTCGAGACCCTGTAGCAATCATGGGCGACATTCAGCAAATGTAGAGACTTTCTCCGTTTCCTTTTTGGTATGAAAATAACGACCAAGTCATTAATAGAATATCGCATGTGTCGCATGTGTGCGCATGTCTTTGGAAATAGCCCTTCACCAACAATCGCTACTTACGGACTCCGTATAACTGTGAAAATTAGCAAAGAATCCTACGGTGATGATGTCACTCATTTTGTTTGCAATGATTTCTACGTGGACGATGGGCTCACTTCGCTTCCGACATCAGACATGGCGATAGATCTAATGAAGAGAACACAGTCTGCACTTCAAACAATGGGAAATCTTCGTCTTCACAAAATTGTTTCAAACAGTGAAGAAGTGATGAAAGCCTTTCTGACCGTCCGATCTAGCTAAAAACCTGAGGGACCTTGACCTTCGAACGATTCACTTCCTGTTGAAAGAAGTCTTGTACATTGAATCAGATAGCTTTGTGTTCAAACTAAGCAAAGATACCAAGCCATTACAAGATGCGGAATATTGTCAACAATTAACAGCGTGTATGACCCCCTGGGTTTCCTCGCTCCAGTTCTTATCAAAGGCAAGCTCATGCTCAGAGAGTAAACCTGAAGAAATGTGGATTGGGATGAAGCACTGCCTCAGTCTAAATTCGACGAATGGGAATCCTGGGAAACTCAAGCAGTTAATATACATGTACCTGGTCTAACAATACTAACCTCCCTTTCGTAAAATCTGGTAAATATACATGCATGTACATTGTATATGCTTGTGTGAACATTGTCATTTTAAAAAAAAACCAATTTAATTTCTGATTTATTTAAACAATAAAATGCTTTCTTGGTGATTTATTCGGGATATAAGGGTAGCGACATTGCAGGAAAAATACCTTCATAACCCGCATGAATCATCAAAGAAAGCATTTTATTGTTTATATTTACACCTTTCTTTAACTAATTAATAAACTGATTATGAAGAGTTAATAACATTCACTAAATTACTGTTAATGTACAAAAAGTACGTTAGCCAAAAGAAACAGCCAAATCGTCTCCTGTAAGAGTTTTGAGTCTGGCATCGTCATGATTTTTTCGTGCAGTCCGGGATTTTACTAAGGTCGCTGTAGGTTCAGACGAATCGATAAACAGGGCGTGTCAATTTCAGTCCTGTCACTTTCAGCCGCTGTAGATTTCGACGAATCGATAAATAGGGCGTGTTTCTTTAGAGCTATGATTTAGCTATAAGTTTCCGTAAGAAATAAAGGAAATTATGCTTGGTAGATGTAGTTATTGTTTAATCAATTTTAAATAATTCATTAGAACTTTGTTTACTTCTTGAATGTTTTGTTTCGCGCCCTCTCTTCCTTTCCTTTTCCTCAATTCCAACAATTCTCTTTCTTCTTGACCATCCAAGAGAAGCAGTTGGGGGCGTTCGGGCCCACAGTGCTGTAGTAATAAATCCCGAAACCATTTCTACGCGATTCACTCGTTTTTCCACCCATTCTCTTGAAAAGCAAAGATGGTACCATCTGGCGCATCGAGGACATGCAATCCATAAAGGGATGCAGAAGTTTTCCCCTTAACAATGACTATTGGGACCAGCTTTTCCCGCGCACCGTTAACACAAGCCATTGTCATGTTTATGTGTAATAGGGTTTGTAAATGACAAAAATTATTTTTCATAATTTGTAACATCTGTACTATATTATGCTTCAGTCATATCATTTTGGAAAATCTAAATTTGTAATTGGAAAATAATTAGTTTAATCTGAACTACGGAAAGTTGCATTCACATATATTAGTAATTTCATCTAGACATCTCCCTTCCCTGAATCTTGGTATCAATGTCATTATTCTTTAATTATTGTCAAATTAACGGTTAGATCTGAGAAATACGTTTCTTTGATTTACTCATGGTTAGAATTACGGTTTCAAATTTATTTGAAACTTTTTATTTAATTCTATTGGTCAGTTAGGTGAGAGTAGGCGGAGTTGTCAAAGATGAAACGTGTGTGAGAGAAGATTCTGTGTTCTTCTATTTTCCGACCTTTGTTAAATTGTATGTAATGTGAAATACTGATTTTCGGACTTAATAAATTTTGGAAATTTTAAAACGATATTTATTATTCAACATCAAAGTGAATACGTTACATGGTGGAGAATCTAAATTAGTTGCAAATTGCAAAAAAGAACATTACGCTTTCGGTTTGTCTATTTCCTAGAAGAGACTTTTATTGAAATGCCGAAAGAAGAACCATCCAGGAACAATTCTTTTATATTAGCTAAATGTGAACCATTTTATGGCTATTCAACGGAGAACGCAGCAAAATTCCTCTCCGTATTCCGTTCCTATTGTACGCTACAGAACCGTATCGATGATGAGAGAACCATCGCAGCGTTCCACCTGCATTTAAGGGGATCTGCATTGATATGGTTCAATACATTGAACGAGTCGAAAATAATCCTATGGACAGTATTGCAAGGGGCTTTTCAGAATCGATACATATCCAGAGATATTTCTGACCCATCTATCATCGCGGAATCGGCGATATTTGACGCGTTGACACTCCTATCCAACCATGGCCATTGAGACCTTTCATGGTCACGCGTTAGAAAAGGGATCAGTTAGCTTATGCTCAAGCTTAAGCTCGGAAATTTTTTGACCAAGGTCAGTCGTGTATCTTTCAACAACAGTGAGATTAAACATCCTGGCTCGCGAATTTCCCTGGTTTTCTGATGGCAAGCTGTGGGTGACGTTTGTTTTTTAAAGCAATTCCACCATCCTCTCCCGGAGCGCCATTTTCGAAGGCCGAAACCCGAAGGCGTTTGCATAAAAAAGGTGTCCGCTGAAAACTCTGCGCCCTTGAAACTCCCATCCCCCTTTTTGAGGCTTCAACGACATTTTAGATATTTTAATTTCAACACATTCAGGGAGAGATGGTTTTCGCCCCTTTATTTGCGTCAATTTCGCTTCTTTCAGTTACTTTATATTTTGGGGTCATGAAATGTCTCGGCAGCTTTTCTAATGGACATTAGATTTGAACGCACTGCCTGCACGGCTTTAACCACATTAGAATAATGGTATTGTTGTAATTATCGTCCAGCCTCTTACTAGGACCGTTTCTTTTGGATTTTATGATTAAGTTGCTATTAGATTTACAGGTCTTTGAAATAAGACACGCAAAATTTACGGGGCTTGGGTGGGGTGCTGCGGACTTTTTTCCATTTCCATAATAAAAACTTATTTATGGGGAGGGGTTGTTCATAGCACTAACGTGTTTTAGAAGCAGTTGATTTTTTTTTTCGTTGGTATGGACCCACTAATGTTAGTATGCATTTACTAACAATTATAAAAAAAATTAACAAATAACAAGAAAAAGGAAGATTTTATTAATATACACGTAATTAATATATTTTAAGAACAACCGCGTGACCTTCCCACAATTGCTTTTTTTTAGGAATGTGTTCGTTATCTGTCTCGAACCCTAAGTTGCATCACTGTGCCAGTCCGGAGTATGGTCTAAACTTGGTAGAATCGTCCTTTGCTTTAAAGAATACCAAACCATGTGGCAAGTTTTCCTCGAATTTTCGCACTATAACTTTCGCTTATATTTTTTTGAAGATAAGCACATCTACTTTTCATCTCTGTCTTTAAAAATTGCGACAGCATATTTATCATAATGATTCTCAGGCTCGTTTTTAACGTACAAAACGTCGTCGATTTCTAGGCTTCTTTGACTCCAGTGGTGCATTCCTACAGCATAATTGCCTTTGATAATAACGTTCATCATTGTTTTCCTGAAATAAGTTTTATGAAAATTGGTATTTTAATCAATATTATGTATCTCGTTATTTCCATATATCGCGCTTGACCTATCAACAGATTTGATATGCAGATCGATATATTAAACTAGATTTTTTTTTTAAATCATGCATACTTAAGGGAAAAACTAACTGGAGAAAACATAGAACTTAAATATTTTAAATCAAATTTATTTTTAAAATTAAAATTTTTATTTGTCCATAATTTATAACATTGCTTAAATTCTATTCATAATGATTGCATTCGGTTATTAGGCTTGTATTTAAACAATAAATATTGTTTTTCCCTTAACATCCCATTCATAACAGTGTGGATTCTCGGATCAAGGTAGCCGAATGCATTTAAAACTGAATCTGAAGTATATGCTTCCTCTTTTTCGGCAATTGAACTATAACTAAGTGGAATGCCGACGCTTAAGTTTTGGGAATCATATTTCCAATACTTTTCAATAAGTTCGTAAAGATCACTGAACGTTACTTTGGCTCAAGAATCTAAGTGCGTACAGTTCACTAATGTGGTCCAGTAAGAACAGGCTAAGGAAATTGACAGCACAAAGTGTAAGGCTCATGGCCATAAAACCATATATTATAAAGTTAATCCATACACTTCAGGTTTATGTCCATAATCATTGAGCGTATCTATACAGTTTAAAATATTCTCTTACCTGTTGATCGATCTGCTGCAAGCATGCAAGTGAGAAAACCATCTGGTCATACTTGCACGAATATGAGCTTTACCCATAAGATTATTGAACCAGTTTCAAGACTTTTAGTTTAACTCTTGGGACAAATTTCCTTTTGAATCAATTTTGAAATATGAAATAGTGACGTGAAATATACAAGAAAACCTTCACAGACTACGTTTTCATTTAGCCTCTGTCACTTCATTAGTCGAGGTTGACTTCGTTGTGAAATAAGTTTGATCTCTTAACCTTAACATTAAACAAGTAATAGCTTTCCAAAAAGCTTGCCTGACTATACAAAATTATTCAATGGAAGCATGCATGTGTCAAATAGGCTATCTTATAAGAAATGAATTTTAATTTTCGCTGCTGATAATAAATTCATAATTAAACAGAATGTGCAAATTACAAAAGAAATGTTCATCTAGTGCATGTACATTATATCACGTAAAATAAATCAATAAATCAAATTGTTTTAGGAATGTACAAATATAATAACTGCATGTAAGCTTGAAAGCGGAAGATAAAACAGTTTAAGGCGAAAAATCAACTGAAAGGTATTTTTTAAAAGTTCCAACCATAAGAAATAAAGATATTCAAGCACGCATTTTTTTAAAGTGTGGGGACGGCTTCATCCATATCATATTGACAAGCAATTAAAAAGGGTGAATTCTCAAAATCATGAAAACACCTTATTTATAACTTTAATTCATTTCAATTAAAGTTCATTATTTTCAGTTTAATTTATTAGTATAACATTCTCGGACAAAAGTGGAGGGGACGGCAAATCCATGATATCTCCATTTATTATATATGTAACCACACCCCCACCCCGATGCTACGTGTCTGTGATGTGTCCACGCGGTTTGTTCTGGAGTCGGCGCGAAAAAAATATGAGATATTATGGCGCGAAGTCCTGCTTTTACCATTCACGCAACGACTGTGATTCGATGGTTTGAATGAACTCATCCACTGGCATATATTATTGTGGAGGGGTCAAATGAATAGTTCGACATTTGTTTTGTAACAACTGCATATATTATACTTTCGATCGAATGTTTTGGAAGAGAATTAACACACACGCACACTTGATTAGTACTTGTTTATAATAAGTAATGTATATTAGTTAGACGCGCGAGTTATGTACCCTTTTCTAGCTGTGCGCCGTAAATTGCAGTTTTTTACTATGGGAGGCACTGTAGCTCCCAGGTCGTCTATCTGAATTTTTTAAGACCGGGAGCTACAGTCCTGCAGCTAACCCTTTTCAAGATGACTGAAATCGCCCAATCGATCGAAATTTGTGTGTGCTTCGATCGGCGATTTAGTTCCCCCAGTAAACAATCCAGCAATGTGAATACGTATTAGTTCTAATCCAAACTAATTCCGTGAAGTCAAGTACACAAAAATCGCATACGTCATTTAACCTACTTTCTCTTTTAAATAGCAGCCGCGCTCTCGATAAACACCCTATTTGTAAGCGACACTTTCATGTGATGATTTGTAGCTGAAATGGCAGATACAACCGCAGGGTTTGTTATACAAAATGTTCATTCGACGTTGCGTTGTGTTGTCATCGAAGCGCACTCAATACACACAGGATGTCAATTTGTGTCATGGTATGTAAAAAAAATGTCAAATCCAAGATGCTAACTTTTAATAATTCTGTATTTTTTTCTGATCATAATTTCTGTCTGATGAGAATTTTAAAAAACGTAACTAAATTACACGACTGTGTTCGTACGTACAACAGCTAAACAGTTTATTCATTGTATTGCTTTTTCTAATCAAACCATTAAAAAATTATTTGAACTTATTCATCACGTTAATGTTATTATCGGAAGCCTATAGCTAACATATCATTTAATAATATTTGAGGAATAGAATTCTTGTGCAACAAGTTAGAACAATATGAGAACAACATCACAGCTGTGAATTAATCTCTTACCCAAACTAACTCTGACGCGGACTTGAGGGAAGCCAACAATACCATACGTACTTACAATGAGGCCCTCACCCAAAACTTACAAAATACACAGGAAAAGAAATACGTCCGTGATAATGTCAGTTTGAAATCTAACAGCAGGACAAACAACATTACTAACGTGTCTTGGAAGAAAACCAAAGCAGTAGACGCTTTGTACGGAAAACATATCCAACCAAAGACGGGAAAAATTCTAACGCTAAGGTTTGTCCTGTACTAAACGTTTCTAGTGTATCTCTTACCGAATCTGAAACATCACTACTTTCCAAAGCCTCAACTTTTGCCCTACACCCCGGTGTTAACAGAGAGATTATTTGAGCATGTTGAGACATAGGAATTTGTCCAGTATCAAATTATCCTGCCTGCACGAAAATAAAACTGGGGTAAATATTTCTATGTATACAGTGATCCACATCTTGATTATGTATAATTCATTTTAAAGTAGAAGGCATTTTTTCTAGAAGCATCAAATCTTTAACAAATACTGTATTTTCTTTATTATTCAAGGTCCATATCTAGCAGTTACTATACTTTTAAAGATCTGAAAAACAATATTCTGGAGCTGTTAAAAGAGTATTGAATAAAAGTATATATGTACGAGCTATCAAAAGCTATTGGTAAATTGCCATAACTTACATCTTGTTTTTATGCCATCAAATTTCAAGAGCTCAATATTGATGTTATCAGTTTGATTTTGACATATCTACGGTATTTTTTTTAAAAACGTTTTATCTTAAAAGTTGCACATTTTGTTTACGATTGTTTGCTCTGTTGATTTTATTAATCATAAAAATTGTTTTATGTCATTTGTCATTCATTATTTACAGAATTGGCATGCACTATTGACCCATGTTTTAATGAAGGAGGCCTTAGTTCTTTGTGTCTGTCTCGGAACAGGACTGCCATAAGAAGAGGCAGAAAAAATATGCAAAGAAACAGAGACATCAATGAGGAGGATATTAAAGAAGAATAAATCATTAGGTCCGTGTTCAGTGCACTTTATTCAAGACGGACAGTCTGAATGGCCAAGTTGGAAAATATTACATGCAATATCTCTTGAGAAATGGTTTTGAAAAAAGTTTATATAGTGTATGTATATATATATATATATATATATATATATATATATATATATATATATATATATATATGTATTGTTTGTTATGATTTTGCCAAGAGTAGTATATAATAATGTAAACATTTCTCAGTAAATAGATATTTACTGATAAATCCACATTGAATGTTGATTTGTACAAAACTATATAATTTATCTGATCCAGTGGCCCCTGGCAACCCTAGGTGACGATATATCCAAGGGTCTCTGGAGAGATTTTACCTCATTTGTTATGTAATTTATTGAATACAAAAAAGTTAACATTTCCAAAAGGCATACCTTTCTAATGTTGATTTTATTACTCTTTTTGTGTTAAGCTCCCTTCCAAAGGACTATATATGGTTTGAGCCTAAAATGGCCCCCTAAAGTGAACATTGTCATTTTACTGTAATTCTTTGTTTAATTTGTACAAATTGTCATGTTGTAAATTTTGTATTTACACCCACCCAATAAATTCAAAATTTTTCTGTAAGGTTCAACGTCAATTTTCATAACTAGATTATACATTCTATTTGATATTGATTAGTTAAATCATTCAAATCATACGATATTAGTAAGTTATATAATAATTTTTATCGAAAGTAGATTTTTCATGGAAGACATAACTTGGGTAGAAAAGATATATTTTTCTTTGAGTACTTCTTTAGATCATTGTAAGGAATTTTTCTTATGTAAGTTAGGTGCAGATTAATTAACCAGTTCATCTGATAGTAAAACAGTTTATTTGGCATAAATTCCTCTCTATACTATGTAAATTTGATTTCTTTTCATAAGCTAAACGGAAATTTGTCACTTTTTAGCTCAACAAAGGATGCCACTATTTGAGTAATCCAGCATGTCCATTTTGTTCCCTTTGATCAATTAATTTAGTCGCGCAACTGTTTATTTAGGGGATTATTGAGGTGATACCTGGGTATAATTCTTTAGCCGTGAGCTACACGGTCTTCCTTTTTAGACCACTCTCATTACGTAATTTCTAATTGCTTTTTTAGGACAAAGTCACGGAATCATTTAGTCACGTGGTAATAATTAAATAATTTGATTGGATATCTACCCAAGGAGTCGAAATTAGTATAGCGCGTGGGACCGCATTTTATCATTCCATTGCGGGTTCCAATAATATAAGTATCGTCAACTTATTTTGACTTTTGTCTTTTTTTTCCATTAAGGTATATTTTTAGTTTACTTTCTAAAATTTTATTTGTCTTAAAAAGTGTCTTTATAGCAAAGATTTTCATAATTTAAACTATTTTTCTTTTATTTTTATTAACTTACTTTTAAGTTCTTATTTTTATTTGCTTTTCTTAAAGAAACGCTTTAATTCAAGCATTTTACTTCATTGATATGTAGTTTTATTTTTTTTTGTACTTAGATATTAGAGTTGGTTTATGCGTTTGATTTCCAACTAATTAGTGTTTTATTGCTTTTTAAATTTAGCGCGCATTCTCAATGGTTTAACTCTTTAGTCTCGGAAGTTAGTAAAGTTATTTGTTTACTTTCACTTTAGAATGTTCGGCAAAACTAAAGAAATCGCGGTTGTAAAGCTTTTATTTCTAAACTTTCTAAATTTTAATGAGTGGATTAGTTGGGATCAATGCAAGTTTAACATGTTTGTTCACAGCCATGACCGGAAACGGGTAGTAAACATTTTCTTCATGGTTTTTATATATTAATCACATTGTTTCTTTACGTAGCAGTTTAGTAGTTTTTAAAGGTTACTCGATGAAATGAAGTTCTTTTATAACATTCTTTTTGAAAACCACAGCGACATTTTGTTGCTATTTTTCATGATGTTCAGACACAAAAACAAAGTTATTCATAATTGTCTTATGTGATGTTCTCATATCAAAGTTTGTTATATAATGTTATGTAATATTATTCTGTCATAACATTTGTATAAATCATTCCATTGCGGGTTCCAATAATATAAGTATCGTCAACTAATTTTGACTTTTGTCTTCTTTTTCCATTAAGTGCACCAAGACTTTAAGTCCTCTTGCACTAATATAGGCTAGTTCCCCATAATCTAAGAGAAGAAGAGAGGCAACGTTACTGGTGGAGAAACCGACAGATCCTAGAATGAAACCTCAAAACCAGGCACCAGAAGGAGTGCAGACCAGAGCGATGGAAGCAGCTGCTGTAAACACAGCTACAGCACCTCCTCAGTCTCCATCACCACAGAGGACGCAGCCACCGCCTCAGTTACCATCACAATAGAGGATGCCACAGCTATCAACTTCACCCCAGAGGACCCAGCCATCTAGACCCATGCCAGACACTCCAACTCTAAGGCCACCAGCACCAAGGGCTCCGGCTCCTCCGGCTACATCTGGGATCCCTGCAGCTGGTCGTCCTCCAGTACCTCCACGAGTGACAGTCCATCTGGCACCGTACAATGGACTGTCATCCGTTGTCCAGTGGTGGCTGAACTTCCTGTCGTATGTTCAGCTATATCAGCTAACAGACGACCAAGCTATTTACATATTACCATTCTACTTCACAGAGCTGGTAAAACATTGGTTTTACCAACTTGAAGCCAACGCTAGGAGCTCCCTTTCCCAATTTAAACTGGCCTTCTTCTCCAGATTCAGGAAGAATGACGAGGACCTGGATCTGGATGACATCAAACAAGGTCAGGAAGAGGATATTGATTCCTTTCTCTTCAGGCTACAACAGGCAGCTTCTGACCTCAACATCACTGAAGTTGAACTGACCAAAAAAAGCAGTCAAAGGGCTCCGGCAAAACATCAGGGGCCATGTATACATGAGAAAACCGAGGACTATGGAAGATCTACGACAGGAGGCCAAGCTGGTGGAGCGGGGACTCAACATGTCCAACCCCATAGGAGACGACATAACAGCAACTATTCAGGCCTCCGTCAATGCAGCGGTCTCTTCGATGCAACAGCTCATGGCACCAGTGTCGGCGATGGAGTCATTACATTTGAAGTTTTTTTTAATAATTTTCATTTTAATTTTAGTGCCCACAATTAAAAATATGACATCATAAAGTTTACCTTTTCCCGCCATTTTCTCATTTTTAGCATAAAACGGCTTGGTTTGAAGCAGTTTTTCTTTAAGGAAACATTGAGCGACAACTTGAACAAACAAAATATTTTCACCAAAGATGTATCTTTCCAATACTTATAAGTGACAACACGTTCGTTCTTGTTCAAAGAGTCGCTCTATATTTCCCATACGAAAAAAGATAAGAAAAATGTAAATTGTTGATTGAATTATAAAAATAGCGTCACTTCTGACGTCATGTACTGCCAGTGAGTACATATAAATCAAATAAATAGCTGAAAAACATATTTCATGTCAACTCTTTTATAAAATAACACAAAAATTAATGTACATGAATCATTTAAAAATGGCGAATTATGGGGGCCAAATTACTAATATCATACAGTAAAACACGCTTATAACGAGTCCCAGGGACGGGCAATTGTACTTCGTTATAAGCGTAATTCGTTATATCCGTCAAGTTTACAACATGAAATAAAGTCACAGGGAATGAAAATCACTTCGCTGTAAGCGTCAATTCATTATAAGCGTGTTCGCTATTACCGTGTTTTACTGTATATAGTTCTTTGAGAATGTATTAAGTTCCTATGCAGTTCGTCAATTTTACTTGAAAATAAAAATAATGTAAAAACTTACTTCCTTGTTGTTTCAATCTTGTTTAAATAAATTAAACTGTATTTCATAAACAATAGGTCTTACTGAATTCACTGAGCCTCACATCTAGTACTGTATAGGGTGTTGATGAGTTCACGGGCCTCATGTTAAGTACTATATAGAGTGTCACTGAGTTCACGGGACTTGTATCTAGTAAAATATAGAGTGTCGATGAGTTGACGGACCTCATATCTTGTACTATGTAGAGTTACTGAGTTCACGGCCTCATATCTTGTACTATATAGAGAGTTACCGAGTTCACGGGCCTCATATCTAGTATTATTTAGAGTGTCAGTGAGCTCAAGGGCCTCATATATTATATAGAGGGTCGATGAGTTCACGGGGCTCGTATCTTGTACTATATGGAGTGTTACTGAGTTCACGGGTCACATATCTAGTATTGTATAGTGTAAATGAGTTCACGGGCCTCATATCTTATATAGAGTCGATGAGTTCACGGGCCTCATATCTTGTACTATACAGCGTTTAACCGAGTTCACAGGCCTCGTATCTAGTATTAAATAATGTCAATGAGTTCTCGGGCCTCGTATCTTGTACTATATAAAGTGTTACTAAGCTCCCGGGCCTCAACTATTGTACTATATAGAGTGTCGATGAGTTCACGGGCCTCATATTTTGTACTTTATAGAGTGTCAATGAGTTCATGGGCCTCATGTCTAGTATAATATAGAGTGTCAATGAGTTCATGGGCCCTAATTTGCAGTATCATATAGAGTGTCGATGTGGTCATGGGCCTCATGTCTAGCACAGTATTGAGTTCCGATGAGTTCACGGGTCTCACATCTTGTAGTATATAGGGTGTCGATGAGTTCACAGACCTAGCATCAAGTATAATATAGAGTGTTGATGAGTTCACGGGCCTCATATCTAGTATAATCTAGAGTGTCGATGAGTTCACGGGCCTCATATCTAGTATAATATAGAGTGTCAATGAGTTCATGGGCCCTAATATTTAGTATCAAATAGTGTCGATGAGTTCACGTGCCTCATTTCTTGTATAGTATAGAGTGTCAATGATTTCACAGACCACATATTTAGTACTATATAGAGTGTCGATGTGGTCACGGGCTTCATGTCAAGTATAATCTAGAGTGTCGATGAGTTCACGGGCCTCATATCTAGTATAATATAGAGTGTTGATGAGTTCACCGGCCTTAATATCTAGTTGAAGCTTAAGTTTGTTTAAGCGTTGTTTATTTCCTAAGAATAGTGTTAATTCATATTCATCCATTATCAACATTTATAGTTTGCTACAGCTCTGTACGTAATTATCATGTCTAAAATATTGCAACTGAATCTGTTATCAAGCACTACGAATGTATTACTAATGTAATAGGCAGATGGCCGGGATAAATGCCCCCTGTTATCGGTCCAGTCACGTGACTTTTTATCTCGGATAGTTCTTGGACAGCTACAGCATCAGCTATTATTAATTCCTTACAAATCTTGTGGATTTAATCTTTTTGATAATACATCGACGTTTTTCATGTTTGGAAACAAATTTTGTGAATAATTATATTCAAGAAGACGTGAACATTTCGTTTAAAATTACATTCTGTGTTCCGGAGATTGAACAATTTCGCGTGTAGTGAATCTTGTGACGATGGCACCGAACGTTCCACAAAGAAACAAAAAAACAACGGGAAATGCACTGGACATGGGTAATTATCTTAATTGGCCTGCGTCGACTTTGCGAAAAAAACTGACGGAAGCTGAGGTGGCAGGGGACAGTTTTTTGTTACAATTCATTGTAGCCAAGGGATGCATGTCTTCGGAACTCTGTAACTAGAATTTCCTGTACCCATTCAGCACAAATACCTTTAATTCACTCTTTATAAGGCCAATCACCAATTTCTGAAGAAAATTACTAGTCAAACACTGTAAAATTCTCTACATACTGGTTATTATGAGATTTTGACCCTTTCATAATTTGCTAATTTTTCATGGTTTTTTCAGCTTTTTAGACCTCCCCCAGCTAATTTCCTGCAGAGGGTTGACATTCCGTACAGCGTGCATGTTGCACTATCACATGTCAGAAACTTACCGGTGTATAGTTTACAATGTCCCATCTACCTACTTTTCGTGTTATTTTACCTCCCGTCTGTAACTTGCAATTTCACTTTGTTAAGTCAGCATAACAGTCATTACCGCAGGTTTTGCATTTTACTTCTGATTCTCATATACCTAACATAAGGGGCCTACATATTGCATATCAATTTCAACAAGAGACACCCCTCTAACTAATGATAATCATTAAAAATCATTTCATGAATTTTAGCAACACTCATAAGCCTTCAAGTACAGCAACTCTCAATTTTACAAAAATTACTTTATTCGAAACTGTCCCTTGCCACCTAATATCAACGCCTCCCCGAGTTTTCCCATCTCGGTACTTTGTAAACTTTACGCTGATAACATCATTGAATCCAACACTGATTCCAGATTGTTAAATCAACAAATTTCTAGCCAAGATACAGGAAATGTGCCCTCAAACAGTGTTATTTAGTGTGAAAGCGAAAATTCCAATAACCTTGCGACTAGCAGCGACGCTCCGTCCCGCGCGACTTGATCAAGTACGACCTGTCTAAACACAACCGGTTCCGAATCTCTCTTTGTTGTACAATCTCTGATGAATACTGTTCAAAGTCTTCAAACGATGGTCAGCAGTTTAGCAACCATGGTATCAACAAAGGAATACAATCCATCCGCCCAATACAGCCTTCAGAATTAATACCAATCGACGGAGACGACTTGCTCACCTTCTAGTTCGAGGAAATTCGGAACAAATCCCAAGGATGGAACTCATTTCTCCTTCGTTAAAGCTGACATGAATTAATAAAAGCATTTGGTCGCCATATTAGTTTCGAACGCTCCTCTACTGCCACTGGGGTATATATACCGGTTGAGAAAGTTACGGTCGGTTGCTTTCCGATCGAGGCATTCACGTTGCACGGACTTCTAAATGCATGAACTACACACTGTACATGTAGAAAAATGTAGTAATAAAGAATAAAGAAAACAACAATCAATGAAATACAAGATATATTTATTCTTTGAAAGGATGTCCAAAGTATCTGTATTATTTTGCACAGACAGTGCTGCCTTACTTCGCATGCACATCGAACACGTGTGTCGTTCATACAGAGTGCATAACGTCTGCATCTTCTTGAAAACCCTGGCGACACTACATCAAACACAGTAGCTAAATGATAGTAAATCCAAGAAAGTAACAAATTTTCTATCCGTTCCTACAAAAACTCCCCGTTTATAAAATCCATGCGATAATTGACATAAGACATTGCTCAATCTGCCACAGTGTGTGGTTTGCGCATGTGTGATGTTATAACATACACAGGAAAACGGTCTACGGGGAATTTCTGAAGTATCTGCGCCTGGATTTCAGTCTGTCTTGTTTCGTCGTTTATTGGATATATCTTGCCAGTGAAGTGGTTGTCATATTATTTTTGTTCAAAACGCGATTTTACAAGTCTTTTCGTCCAAGGTAACGTGTTCGGGTGTATGAAATTCCTGAATGCTGTGAAGCATGACGAGGGCTCTCTGCCTTATATAGGGGGTGTGTAGCGATGAGCAAAACAATAGAAATCGACAACTAATATGGCGGTAGTCGGAGATAAAAGGGAAGTAATGCGTATTTATGAATTCATGTCAGCTTTAAGGAAAAATATAGTTGAAGGTATAAGGATTAAATCTCGCCTCTCTTATCATTTCTTATTTCGAAGTTCGGTCATCCGAGAAAAAAAAAGGATGACTAAAGACTCAAACGAAATCTTACCATTACTGAATTTCTGACATCTTTCGGCTAATACAAAAGGGTTATGAGCCAAGCTTTTCCGAACCGACGAGAAGAATTAGACATGTACGAGGCAAACATAATACAATGTAGATATATTTAACGTGTACGGCGATAGATTTTACGAGTATCATAAGCTTTTCTCTCTGAAGAGTGCAAGTGCCCTCACAATCCACAAGATCAAGGTCGACTGGTCCGCAAGATACAGAGACCTTATACAACGCATTGCATCCACAGCCCGATCCTGCAGCATATGTTCTGAAGTGTCCCACGATACAAAGTTCTGGCACAGATCGGCATGACAGAAAAAGAACTTCATTCAATGGTCAAAATCTGCAACAATTTTAATTCAAGACGCTGCAACCGTAGCAACTGTCCCTATTAACACGTTTATATCCTACGCAAAGGCAAAGACCACTCAGCCGTCACATGCACCCAATCAAACAAAACCAAACCCAAAAACTCAACTCTGCCCTCCAGCACCCGAAAAAAAGATAAGTGACTATCCGATCTAAAAGTGTCTCAATCTCTTATAAACATTCAACAGTCAAAACTCGAACTTAAAAATCATGAAGACTCAGAATTTGTCTCCTACATCTTAGGCGGATTCACATTCGGTTTTGATACAACAGTTAAAAGGTTAAATCTCGAAATTCAAGAGTGCATGAACTTATTGTCTGCCCAACAGAACAAATCAGCAGTTATTGAACTTCTTTCTTCTGAAATCAAAAAAGGCTTCCTCTCCAGTCCATACCAGACAGCCCTTTTCCAACAGTATAGAGTTTCCCCTCTCGGAATAGCCAAAAGGAAATACTCAAAAAATAAAAGACTCATCGTAGACCTCTCAGCTACACACAACAATGACACGCACCCCAGCATCAATGACTTAATAGATAAGGATGAATGCTCATTATCCTATGTCAGCATTGATGATGCCAATAAATGTATAACGAAATTCGGAAGGGATGCGTTGATGTGCAAAACGGACAAATCTGATGCCTTCAAGCTCGTTCCTATTCTACCATCTCAGTACCACCTGTTTTGTGTTAAATGGAAAAATTAATACTATTTCTATACTAGCCCATAATGTTCGATCAGTTTTCCCAAGCAGTTTGTTGGATTGCTGAAAATAACTGTGGAATAGAGTGTAAGTTGCCATGTAATTCAATAAGCTCAACGTTCCCCTTGCAAAAAACAAAACCATGGGTCCAGTCTGGGAATACCTTGGAATTATCCTGGATTCACATCAATTGCAAGCACGTCTACCTATGGACATAATACTTAGAATAAAGGAAATGCTCGAATCCTTCAGCGATAAGAAAAGTTGTACCAAACGTGAGCTACTGCAACTCCTAGGGCACCTAAACTTTGCGTCACGTGTTATAATACCAGGAAGATCCTTCGTTTCCTACTTGCTGAGCATTGCATTATCAGTCCGCGAATAACATCATCATGTCCATCTTAACGCTAAATTTCGAGAGGACAATCTTATGTGGAAGTTATTCTTAGAACAATGGAATGGAGTTTCCCTCTTATACGACATTGAAAGGACACCTGCCGACAGTTGGATTTGGTGGTTTCTTTCAAGGACAGTGGTTCTGCGACACAGGGCCAGAAGATTTACCAAAGGAAGAAGATAAAGAAAATTCCATGGCCTTCAGAGAATTGTACCCCATTGTGATCGCTTCACTCCTATGGGGTCACCTTTGGACCTCTAAGCGCATATTGTTCTATTGTGACAACGAGGCCACAGTAAAAAAAATAGACACAAAGGACGCTCAAAATCACTTTCTATAATAAAGTTAATGAGAAAATTGACCTCGTGTTCTGCTAAATTCAATTTCTGCATCTATTCAAAACATCTTCCTGGAAAAACTAATCTCATAGCTGATGCTTTGTCTCGTTTTCAGATGGTCAAATTCAGACGCCTAGCTCCCACTGCAGACAGCCAATCTCGGCCTTGCCCTCCCATGGAGAAAGTTCTTTGGAAACTTCCAGAAGAAAAGTGCACTGATGTCAAGCTCAGTTTCATCTTCAACTCAAAGTGTCTACCATTCAGGACACCAGACATATATTTAGTTAACTCAAATGAACAATTATCTTCTAGTTGCCACCAAAGATACCCCCATGCATTTGCAACTTACTGCCTCGATTATTTGAACTTGTCCTATCAAACCATAAAGTTAAACATGTGTGGAATTCGTTATCACCACTTATTACAAGGTATTCCTAACCCTTTCACCCTAGAAGAGAAATTACTTAGACTGTAAATGCTGCTTAACGGAATAAAACTGCAACAAAAGTCTCACCAACCTAGTAGAAAACTTATCACCAACAAAATCTTTCACGACATGGTAACATCACTTCAACGAAAAGGGCACCGCTAAGCGGAACATCCCCTCGCGACATGGGTTATTGTGTGTAGGGATGTATTATTTAGGAATATTTAGTTATGTTAATGATAAGACCACATTCTACTAACCCTCCATTACTACGAAAACTACATTTTATTTACCTGTACTAGATCTAAATCAAAAAAATATCAAGTTGTTGATTTGAACTGCATACTTTCACATTGGTTTCCAAGAGGAAGTGAAGCAGAAGATTGACAACTCTTACTCAGGAAGTTCGATTGATAAGTTGATTATGACATTGATTCAATGAAATAATAATTTGTAATAGTATTAATGGTTTGGAAAGGCACATGCATTTTTATTTGTTATTTTACAGAAGTGTGCAATCGATGATAAATAGTTTTAGTTTTGAACGAATTTTGTCATAATATATGCCCCCCCCCTCCTTTACAGTGGTGTAATTTTATGTTAGTTTTTGCATAAATAATTAATATGACATTGCATTTGTTTTAATCTTTTACATTGAGGCATACTTGTGCAAAAGGTTAAGGATTTACCATTAGAAGTTTTTTTAAAAAAATTTACTAGAAAATTGAGATCATGCAGAGAAATCCCCCACCAAAATCGACAGTGTAGGAGAACCGTTAGCAATTAGTGACCCACGGTTCTGATAGGCGATGGCAACTCCGTCCGTACTGCAGGGGTTAGTGTTACCATGGTTTTATTACCTCAGCTGGTCTTATCTCAAAAATCTGCTTGTTTAAATGTACACATTCAAGGATAGTTTCGACAAAAAAAAACAATGGAAAAAAGAATAAAGAAAAAGCCTCAAAGATTCGGAGAATGGGAAGAGACAGTAAACTTTAGGAATGAGCCGAAAAATGAAGAGGTGAATATAAAAATTATTATTGTTATGAATAAACTTGCATGACAAAAAAATATGCGGTATTAAAATAACAAATGATCATACATTTATGCAAGAAAAACCGAAAAAAAATATATCACTTCTCAAAATTGAGTGGGCTTTTTCCTTTTTTTTGGTGGTGGGGAGGGAGCCGGGGGGTGATGCAACAAGAAACAAAGGACCTTAGACTTTTCTGTCTCAATAAGGTCATTTTTAAAGATGGAGGGGTGCTCAAGATTAGCATATTTAAATATCATTTAGTTTTTTAAAATATTAAACTGATCAGCCAAGTTTTCAATTATAATCAAGTTTATTCACTTGCTTAGTGTCTTCCTCTATTGAGTTCGCTACGATTTGGTACTGCATTAAGAAGTAATTAAACATTCTTTTAGAAATTGTGGGAAGTTGAGGACACACTAAATGAGCGTGGAGAGAACGGGGTAAAAGAGTATCAGAGACATTCAACTTATATTCAATAAAACTGTGAATTAAAGCTGCTTGGTCCGATTTTATATCAAATTTTCGGCACGTTTTTAAACGATAGTTATGCTAAGTATATGTATAATAATAGACATTGCAGTAGGTTTCCAAGTCAATTAAGCCAAATTTCAATGAAAAGAAATTTGTACAAAATTTGTTAACAAAACAACCGACATAAAAGGGTATCGGGTTATTTTGCCACATGCTAAAATTCACCCCTGACGTCAAAACGGGTATGGTTGTATTACGACTTTGACATCGCTATAAATAACGGTCATAATGTTCAGGGAAATTACAAATAAACCTGTGTACGTTTTGTTTGCTAATAATTCTAAGGTTTGCTTTGTTTACAATCGATGCATAGCATGTGGGTTGTATAACTCCAATCATTTGGGGGACGAAACCAAACGGTTCCCTTTTCCAAACATCCCATGATGCATTTTGGTTTGTTTTTTCGTTTGCCCAAAAAGAAATTATTTTATTTACTTTGAATATTTGTAACTTTGAAAGTAGACCGATTCTTCTGGTGTAAATAGGAGAAAGTCCATAACTTTCTAAGACAAACGGCTTGCATGAAAAAAAAATATTTGATACTGTAATAACAAAAAATCGGACCAAGCAGCTTTAACAATTCATATGTGAGCTTTCTATAAAATGAAGATATAACTGGGCTGGCGTGGAAGAGGAACGTCCTCAACTATGCACACCAAACATTACAAACATCCCTGGTCCTGCTTGGATTTTTTTCACTTTCACGAGATCAAGGAGGAATAGCGTTACTGGAGATGTAGCCAGAAAAAGTAAGTAGAAGTCTATATACATAAGTTATATTTCACATATAACTATTGACTTTGTTTGACTATTCTGTTTTTTTCCTATATGGTCTTTTACTCTGGTAATTTCCTCTACATCTGCCCACAGCATTCGGTTTTCTCTTTTAAGAATCTGATAAAAAGAAAATGAAATTATTAATCTGAAAGCTAATTTATTATATTTTTTTTTCAGAAAGGAGGCCCAATACTTATAGATAATAACAAGGTAAATACTTGTTTAGATATGTTCTGTCGGTTTTTGCCCCCAACCAAGGTTGAAATTAACATTAAAATAAGATTAAAAATCAAAAAAGTTAAATATTTATACAAACATTTTTGAGGATAAATTGGTGCATCCGTGTCTGTTGTGTAAATCTTCATGAAATGTCTGTTTTCGGAAATTTGATGCCCACTCTTTGGCATCATTTTGAAATATTTCTGCTGTTTTATAGGTTGTTGAGTTGGGAAGGACCCGCAGACTTTCCATTAGCTGGTGAAATCCCTGCCAAATCTCCTGCAAGGCGTCAATGTCCAAATCTTGCTCATATTCATCATCCGTCAAGCCATATGAGACTTGAAGCCTAGAGTGACACTTTTGTTGTACCTGGAAGGAATATTTTGAAACAAAATATGCAAGATGTGAGTCTTTTTTAAACTACATGCATCATGTTGAACTAAGTTAGAATGTCATAGAGATTGACTTTTTCTACTGTTATTTACATTTACAAATTGTTATATCACTGTTATATATTTGTTATCAATGTTATAACTCTGACTTAATATATTTTGAATTTTAACAAACCTTTGTGTTGCTTCCTATTGCCTTTTTAATCGAGCAACTAAAACACACTTTTTTCCCTTTTTGTCGAGTCCTCTGCCTGAGAGTTCATCTTTTAGCTGGCTTTTTGTAAGGCTCTCAACATTCACATAACGGCGATCTCTTTGATCACCAAGAACATTGGCTAACTGCATTTTATGAATAACTGTTCTCAAGTCATCTCTTTATATAAAAAATAATTCAAAATAAATCAAATAGCTAACAAAGCCATCTGTTATTATCAGTTAAGTTACAAATGTAAGAAATGTTTGATTTAGAGAGAAAAATAAAATTGTAATAATAGATTACACAATCTTACCATTTGGCTGAGACCACTTCTTGACTCTAATATTCAACTTGTCGTCCCCTTTCTCTTCCCATGTCGTAAAGGAAACACCTATCCTTCTAAGCTCTTTACAAAGATCATCTTCAGTTTTCTGGTCAATGGACCACGTTACAACCTAACAATAAACAATGTGCATTACATGTATTATAATCTATAATTAATTACACTTATGCATGAATGTATTTTCACTGCCTTAAATTACAGGAACATTTGGTATCGGTCTTGATTAAGTCAAACCTTAATAACTCAGGTGCATTTTGATCATCAGAATATAACAAATTATTCTGCCACCTGGTTAAAAAAAGTTTTTGAGAAATCCTAATCCGAAGATGAAGATTATCAACAGGCTTGTCATCATAAGGAATGAATGGACATAAGTCTTTTTCCTTGTATCCAAAGGTGTTTTCTGACAAGTTCCTCACTTGTTCTAATTGGCATCTTTGAATTGGCCATGAGGGAACTAAAATTGAAATAGAACTTTGTAATGTAATGTAAAAGTTTTAAGAATTGTACATTTTTAAGAATGATAATGTTATATACTTACTACTGAAATCACATACCTGTTTCTTAGAGCAGTGGCACCACATACAAAAGCACTGACACTGGGCCCATTGATCCCTCTTATTATTGAAAGTGTTTTCCAATCACATGTAGTAATCCTTGAAAATTTCAAAATTTGGTGACATTAATATAATGAAAATATGACTTTAAAACAGCAAATTATGGACAATGTTACAATAAACTCTCATTAGCAACTGTTCCTCATGTTAATATTAAAAGAAAATTCAAATTATAGATAATTTACCATTTTAATTTACCACTGAGAGATTTTCCCTTGGATCACAAAATTGAATAAATCTAATGATTAAAATTATCTACTTTGATATAGTTGTTTGATTTTCCCGGTTAGAAGTAATTTTTTAAAAATTTCCATGGGGACTTATTTTACATAATAAACCGTTTTGTCAATTTTCTACGAACTAACATAGATTGTAAGAACTAATTCAAACTCATAAATTTTGGAAGCATATTCGAGGAAATCCAGGACAATTACAAATTCAAACTTTCAAAACCCGTCTTTCAGTACTCTCAGTACCTTGATTAAAAAAGAAATACACACGTGCATGATGTACATCAACTCCTACTCACTGTGTTTTACATAACATATAACCTTTTCATCAGTAGTGAATGTAAGTGCCGACACATTAAACATGCATTTGTTAATCCTTTTTGTGAAAATCTTGATATTGCTTGTTCCCATTGTCTGCCCTGTTTAGGAGAAAGCAACTTTTAAACCTTAGAACGCCAGGCAATAAATTTGGTTAAATGATATAATACAAGTGAAAACTGTCAATGTGACAGCAAACCGGGTTTTCTTTTATGTGAACTGTATCCATAATCCATGTCAACCCGTATCCAGTGAAATGGATAAGGTGAAAGGGTACCCTATATGGCGTATTTGCAATATTTTGCCCAAAAAATGACTAAGTTCAAAAGCTGGTATGTTTTTCATAGATTATCAGAAATCAAAATCCTAGCAATATGCACACCACTGATATATGTACAATTGATCTGCAAAAGGACAACTTTTTATCTTGAAAACTGTAGGAGGAGTTATCCGTACAATGAGGGTACCCCAAACTAGTATGCAATATTTTGCCATCAAAATGTACTAAGTTCAAAAGCTGGTATTTTTTTCATAAACTATCTGAAATCAAAATCCTAGCAATATGCACACCTCTGATATATGTACAACTGATCTGCAAAAGAACAACTTCCTATCTTGAAAACTGTAGGAGGAGCTATCCGTACAATGAGGGTACCCTTTTGTTAGCCGCCCGCCCGCCCGCCCGCCATTTTCACCATTTTAATAACCGGATTTTTCCGTTGGAAAACCCGGTTAACAAGTATTCTTTAAAATACACGTGGTTTAAAGAAAGTGAATATTAATTGCACGTACGACTTAACATTTGGCGTAGAACTTACAAAATGATAACTCGTACAACTGTTTTCTTTATTACGGGCCGCCGGATACACATTTGATACACATTTAAATATTGTTACTGCGTTTCTGCGGGATAGTTCTTTTTTAATAGAATTAATACTATGCTTATTTTTATGAATTAAACGTAAATTTGCATGTAGAAATATGTTTATGCCTTTTAGAAAATATCACATATTTTTTGTTTTACTCGTAAATGAAAAGTAGGTCATACTTAGTAGATTGTCGTATTTGGCGCGTTTTTATCGAGACTATAATCTATTCGGAAAATTTCGGAGTTCTTCAATTCTTTTCAAAACAATGCATCAGGATCGGTATGCGGGACATACTAAAGACCTGAAATACGAAAGACCTGAATGTCATTCAATTTTATATAAATGATACATTTGAATTTCTATGTGCCGTGTCAAATAAAATGACTATATAATGCATTAAGTTTTCATTCAATACAATGCAACAAAAAAAAAAACCAAAAAAAAAAATGGTTTGAAATACATAATCTCCAAGAGAAAAATGATAAGTTGAACTTTTTTTTAGAGTAATGTAAAAATCAATGTGTTCTCCATTACTTCATACTATGGCAATGATCATACAATTTCCGTTAGAAATGCTTACAGTAACGAAATCGATTCTTTATGATAATAGTAAAATGTTAAACTTCAAAACAAGTTGCTGAAAGTATATTAGAATTTACCATACAAATTAGTACAACCAACTCTTTTTTTCTTCTTTGTGGTGTGTTTTTATGTAAACAACCAATGATTTATACAACAATTATATTTTTTGCGGCCCATTTGACGCTTGCGTCAATATGATTTCTTGTATGTATATAAAATCAAAGTCGAATATTGTACGTACAACTAGAAAAATACCTTGGCTTCCATTTTACTGCAAAAACACTATAATAAACCATGAAGGTCGAATTTGGCATGGTGCTCATACAAGAGCAAAGCACTGGAGGCTGAAGAAACATAAATTAGTCATGGTCAATTCATAAGATCCTGACAAATAAAAGCTGCTGAATGCTTGACAACAAGACATTCTACTGAGTATAACCAGAAAGCAAGCAGCAAATTAGAAAATCAAGGGACAGAGCAAAAGTAAGAGTGCGCAATTCAAAGCCAAAGATGGGCGTTGCAGAGGTCCTGGCCATACGGGATGGGGCAGCCCTCCAAGTATTTGAGAAGTCAAACAAGAACACAGATCAGCAAGACAGGAAAATGCATTCTGAAGGATGTGGCCTTAGCCATAGAGAGCACAGGACCCTTCATGCAACTCCGCCCGAGAACTGCATGCACAGTGCTTGAGATGGACAACCCTAGCAAACAGGAGTAGAACTCCTACAGAATGCTCCACATAGGGGAAGACGTGTGAGATGTTCAACACTGCCCCAGCAGCACATACTACAGAGTCCTAAATGCACTACCTACCTTGAGTTTGACTTTGAAGCTTAACAACAAAAGGGAGTCTGCTGGAAGGATACCCTTAAATGCCAGGTACTGCAATTTCCGTACAGGACAAAAGAACCTGTACGAAGAAATGCAGACAGACAGCCGGTGTCCAAAGACTGCTAAACCAAACATAAGCCTATGGGTAGCCTTAATGGACAATCCAATAAAGGGGACCAGCCTACAAGAAATATTCCTGGCCCTCAACTGTCCAGCCCTATTCTACACTGGACTGCAACGCAATGGGGGTAAGGTTGGTCCCAGGATGGTGGCCATGGTAAAAGAAGACTTAGACGTGAAAGAACCTACCTGAAGGACACTCTAGAAAACTGCGGATACCCACGCCTCACACCCATACCAGTTGAAGGTGACGGCCGCTACAACAACCCACTGTACTGGTCTCGGGACAAGAATCCATTCCAGCCTGCAACACACAGTACCTTACACCATAAGTGAAAATGTTACCACTGATAAAAAAAATCATAGGTGTCACTGCGAAAAAACAAGCTTTGCCGTAAGCGTACAAAGGGAAGCAAGTGCCAAGAGCATCCAGGAAAATGCTCAGCGTCCCTAACTATGGATGCACCCATCGGCTGTGAACACATCGCCACCGAGGAAATCTGTCAAGACTTCCTTACAGACAGAGAAAGCCACCCTCATTAGCCATATGACTACAGACGGAGACAGTGCTGCATTCCACGGTGTGCAGAAAGCAATGAGGGAACATGGACAGACCGTGGAAGCCCTGATAGATACCCGGCACCTTGCCCAGTCCCAGAAGAAAGGCGGCGGACAATGCAAAATTTAGGCAGAACATGTTCCCTTGGAGGACCTGCCCCTGATAGGCAGGCCAAAAAAGAAAATTTTCAGTGGACCTAATGAAGAGGTGCACAGCTGAGTATGATATAGCACAGAAAAAAATATGTGGGGATTAGAAAAACTGATCCACACCCTAAGCTTTACAACAGATGCCATAGTTGAGTGCTAGTCGGGCCAATGCGGCAGTACTTGCACAGAACACTCACTAGTTTGCAGCGGCCTACCTACAGACTGCTGGCCAAAGGAGTACCTACCACCAAACTTAAGGACCTTTAACCCCACCCTGGAGGATTAAAGACCATACAGCCGCCTCGTGGACTTCCGGTTTAGCAGGAGTACCATCACCACTACCAGATATGGTACAGATACTCAGAAGTCTGAGGCACTTCATAGAGGATACTCTAAATCCAATCCAAAGAATGTTACCTGTGCTGTGAGCTTTGAGCCCCCAATCTATTCTGCCATCCACCGGATGAACCATGGTCCTGGGAAATCCACCGTCCTAAAGTGTGCTGCCTTTGGTGCTCTCCCGCCTGAAGATACCCGGATGACGAGACAACTAAAAAGAAAACGGGAGATGTACATAACAGACAAGAGGAAAAAATCATCGCGGTACCGCTCAAGAAGACGGGCCTTCGTCAAGAAGAATTTCGAGATGTACTTCCGAAAAAAAACTGGTACCGAGGCTGGATATTCCAAGGGAATGAGTGATCCCCCATACCAAAGAGTGTCACTAAGAACAAAAGTGAACACTCGTACAACAAGCAACAAAAGTGACTTACCTCTACCGCTCAAAAAGACAATCAGGATAGCCGGCATGTTTTATTTTTGACAAGTGCTCTCTCTAGACTTAAGTGTAATGGATTTATGCAGTGTGAATTGTGACATATGTGTGAAATATGTTTATCATGAGGAATATGTAATGTATTTGTGTGAAACATGTACAAAAATCTGTGTGCCAGGAAAACTTTTCTTGTGTTGTCAGGTAATGTAATTTTGACCCTACCATACTTTGGCCCCTGATTATTCCCCCTCCTCCGACAATTTGTAGCTAAACTGTTGTAAAAACAATCACACCCCAACTATTCACCCTTCCCCTATCAACTTTTTCTAATAAAACTTCTAATTTCACTCGTCTCCATTCAGCATCCATGATTTTTGTAAAAATCCCTTTAAGGACAAAGACTTCCTATAGATGCTAATAGTATCCCATGAAACTGAGGTAACCATAAACACTTTTTTTCCGAGTTTTCTCTCTTCAGGTTGCACAACACTATTAAATTCCCCTATATAATCTTACCAAACCCACGCACCTTTAGACTGCTCTCACACTCAGCTGTGTTTTCTTTCAGCTTCTCAGCCAGACTGCCTCAGCCGCCGGCTGAGCTGACTTAAATACCCTTGGATCAGTTCATTCTAAGGGATATCAGGTCATTCCATTTTTAAGGTTGCGTTCAATTCGTTTCAGTATATTTTTATATAAGGTCCTACTATAGGTATATATATTTAAAGTAAATGATAGTATAATTTATTCTTAAGCAGGGGGAAGTGTAGCAGGAATAGGTTCAATTCACGTTAATGATTCCATTCTTGACCCTATTTTCGTTTACAAGTAATATTTGGACGTTTCGAGTTTATATTCTTACTTCTGTTGGTACTATAAATAGGTTCGTTTTGACATATAGATCGATAACAATCCTTCACACGTGTTCGAGCATCATAGAAGATATCCAGTCTTTGTTTATATTTTTCTATTTGTTAATATACCTGAATATACCATTAACAAGCTTTTGCTTTGAAAGTAACACCTTAGTTTTATCTAAAGCACAATTAACAACCATAATTTTAACCATTACTCGCAATCGACGTCATCAAACAGGCAGTTTTAACATTTGACAAAAGGCGCAAAAAACCCCAGAGGAAATTCGAAATAGCAGTAAATATGAACGATTTCGTAATGTTACGCAGTATATAAATCAAAAGTTTCTTCTTATTAGTAACATTTGTGCTAATGAAACATATTGATGTAGAAAATATGCGTGAATACCAATGAATTGTTGATTTACTTACCCATTGAATCTTTCCACGAGCTATGTTTAGATTGTTTCGGAATAGATCAGTCGTAAAATTACCATATTCTCCAAATATAGACATTTCACCTTATAAACCGGCATAAATTACAATCGTTACCCATGGGGATTTGTCCATTAAACAACGTAACACATAGCATGAATGGCGAGATCACATTTTCATAATATCGGGATCGAAGTTACGAAGCGCCGCCTAGCGAGTGTGGTGGTTGCTACTTGCATTTATCGATTTTTATGAGGCCTGTACAATAGTGTTTTGATAGTAATTTGTTATCAAACACGATTGATTGCCCAAGCGTAATGATGCCAATGTTTACACAACACAGTTGGAGATTGGGTCGTCCTACGGGTTAATTTTATACAAATTAATGAAGGATATAATTCTTTTCATAGCCTTTAACGTTAAATGACCAATTTATAAATCTAATTTGGGCTAATTCTCACAATATCCACCGACTAGTTGTTTAATTTTCAAAATTCTCTTAAATTAATGAATCATAACCGGTATTTATTGTAATAAATGATAGATCTAAGTTATGAAAAGGGCAAGTTTTATATTTCATACGGATAATTATTGTAGATTTTTTGTTATCGTACTTCAAAGTACAGGAATAATTTATTTTAATGAAGAAAACATGGCATTTTTTATATATCAAAATTCTTTTAAAAGAATGAATTCAAACCGGTAATATTGGTACTGAATGATAGATATGTATTATGAATAAGTGAAGTTCTATATATAATACAGAAAATTGTTGTCGAAATTTATTTTCTTAAACAAAACTTGCACATATGTTGTCGCATTTGAATCAAACTTTTCTGCAAAATGATTTACACCATTGGATATAAATTTGATTTACAATGCTTGAATATATTTTAAAATTGTATCTGTGGTGACTGTTTATGCCTTAAATGATGTTTGTTATAAAATATAACGGACAATTTTACACATTATGTCGACATGTTTGCTATTTTATCTAGAGAATATAATGCAATTTAAGATGTAAATAAAGAAAAAGTAAAGATTCACATTTGTGTGTTTGATAAAAAAAAATTAAATTTTTAATATGGATATTAATTATTGCAGAAAATGCCTCGTCTCAAACGAAGAAGTGGTTCCATTGGTCAAAGGAAAAAGTACCATTCCAAGAGACATCCAAGTCAAAGCGTGTCCGATAATTGTGACTCCATATTCTCTGAAAGTACTACAGCAGAACCTCATGTGGACCACAACTATTTATCTCTAGCAGCCCAACACTAAGACCATGACTTTAGTACTCTATCGGCACAACCTTTGGTCCTACACTATTCATGCCTGACCTTGGACCACTGTTGTTCTACATGACAGATCACCACTGACATTATTTTGCCAACTGAAACTGTGCCTGTTGAAAATGTGACACACTGTCTGAACACATATGGATAGCCTCAAGGAATAACACTTGGTAAAGAACAGTTCCCTTGAATGGGGATCACACATATTTGAGCTGAAGATGTCTTTCATGTGTCCCACTAAAGGTGGCTCTAAGAACTGGGCTTTGCTCTGTGCCTGTTGAACATGTGACACACTGTCTGAACACATATGGATAGCCTCAAGGAATAAAACTTGGAAAAGAACAATTCCCTTGAATGGGGATCACACAAATTTGAGCTGAAGATGTCTTTCATGTGTCCCACTAAAGGTGACTCTAAGAACTGGGCCTTGCTCTGTCCCTGTTGAACATGTGACACACTGTCTGAACACATATGGATAGCCTCAAGGAATAACACTTGGTAAAGAACAGTTCCCTTGAATGGGGATCACACAAATTTGAGCTGAAGATGTCTTTCATGTGTCCCACTAAAGGTGACTCTAAGAACTGGGCTTTGCTCTGTGACTGTTGAACATGTGACACACTGTCTGAACACATATGGATAGCCTCAAGGAATAACACTTGGTAAAGAACAGTTCCCTTGAATGGGGATCACACAAATTTGAGCTGAAGATGTCTTTCATGTGTCCCACTAAAGGTGACTCTAAGAACTGGGCTTTGCTCTGTGACTGTTGAACATGTGACACACTATCTGAACACATATGGATAGCCTCAAGGAATAAAACTTGGTAAAGAACAGTTCCCTTGAATGAGGATCACACAAATTCGAGCTGAAGATGTCTTTCATGTGTCCCACTAAAGGTGGCTCTAAGAACCGGGCCTTGCGGCAAAACCTGGCCAACCTCACGACCACACTTTCCCTGAACGAGTTGTGCATAGGACATTCTTATAATCTTGTCAGCGTTTGAAGACTTGCCTCATGGAGAATGCTTTCAATGTCCACGGAGCAGGAGGGGGAAGGAGACTCGTTGTTTTCTGCAGTGGCACAAGAAGTTGCTGTTACTGTATTGTCACTAACTAGAAAAAAAAGATAAATTTATTAATTAATAATTATATAATGCTACAAGATATTATTATTAATGAATTAATTTTTAATGTAAATTTATTTTACGAACGATTTAAAATGATCACCACTGACATTATTTTGTCAACTGAAACTGTGCCTGTTGAAAATGTGACACACTGTCTAAACACATATGGATAGCCTCAAGGAATACAACTTGGTAAATACTTAACTAAAATGCAGTTTACAGGAAGTAACGTTTAACAGTGACAATTTAATCCATTGCCTATTTTTCTCAGTAATTAGTGTTTCATTTTCTTTTGGTACAGTGAGCATTTTGCTCTGGTCACAAACTGTGAAATTCTTTTGTTTTTCTTTTTGGTCTTCGCTTTGAACACAATCACACTTGTCTTCCAGATAAATGTTTTCTTTATCAATGTTATCTTTCATCATTGGTGCATTCAGTCCATTTGAAACTTTTATTTCGAGCTCTTTATCCAAGCCATGAGCACACTATAATAAATAAATTGGTCAATGCATTTTTTACAAACAGAATATGCACATAATAAGAAATGCATTAAATCCAAAGACCACAGAGGCAATATAATACGTCGGAAACGAGTCCCAGGTGTGCAACGGAATTGAAGGGTTCATTTACCAGGTACGTGTACCTGTGTGACGGTTCCTATTTACAAGCGGTGGTCAGCTTTAAGGTTCTTTGGACATTATTGCAAGATTTACCGTGGATTTCTAAGAATAATATTTTAGTCCCGTGATCATGATTTATTGAAAATTGAGATGAATCCATGTTTCTGTGTTCGCCCTTCGCTCTTAATGCAAACAGTTTGCCGTTGTAAAATATATACACAGTTGGAAATTCCTGAGTAGTATTCATGTTCTTAACTTCTGATTTCCATGGCTGCTCATCATCTTGAATAATGGCAGGATCTGCACCGTTAATATTGGTGCCGATACCTATGTTTGTCAGTTCTTTCATTCTAGAGTCCAAGCTTTTTATTAGCAAATCAAAAGTTGTATCATCTTATTTTTAAAAGTAGATAGCCGCCTATTTACATTCCTTTCTCTAAAAAACGTTGAATTTTGGCGGCAATGCTTGTCAGTTTATTTGGTGGATAGTATATTTTTTGTTTAATTTCATTATTAAATATGTCTTGCATTCTGATTCACTGTACAAATGCATATTAGTTTAGTTCTGAGAAATTGAAGAAAAAAAAAGTTTCTGATTGATTTAATTTTTATGGATATTAGTACTTTTTAATTCATAAAACAATGCTGATTTGTAATAAATAATACTTAATATCAAAATTGCAGTGTGACTGAAAAACAATACATGCATTAGTGCAAGTATTTTGGTTCATTTTTCTACTATTATTTGTGTTTGCAAAATGATGACGAATTTTACAATGTTACGAATATTTAATGATTATATGATTTTTATTTTTGATATATTTAGTTATTGTTTTGAATGTTTTTAGGAGGACATGGCAAAAACCAAAAAAAAAAGTACGTGGGCAGAATGTCACCGTCAAGACTGTACATGTAAGCTTGAAAGATAACACAGACACCATTAAAGTCTCGCTCTGGAGGGATTTGGCAGAACCATCATTTGTTGAACATTTTCTCCGGATGACAAATGTGGTTGTGACTGCATTTAATGACGAAATTTCAATATTGTCAAACTCTTAAGCCCTATTTACACGGATGTGATTTTACAGATCTGACTCGTCACATCTTACAAATCAGACCGTGTAAATAGGAAAATCATAAGACAGATATGAAGTCAGATGGAATAGAGACATGCTCTACTCTGTCTGGCTAGTCAGATGGTTTTGACCAATCATTAAACATTTGACCAATCATATCATGCTACAAAATAAAACACAAAACTAGGCCATATGCTCACCATGGAATCTCGAGCACTGGAGTCACGACACTCAAAGCTGAGTTTGCTCCACAACGGGAAGAATAAATAATTTTAATTTTTAAAATGTTGGTGATAAATACCTTTTGTTTTGCTTTTCTTGTGCTGCCTAGTCATGTGTCCCCGAAAACCAGATATGGAGTGCAGGATCTTCCTGGAGTCGGGGCACTGGTAACTGTGTTCTTCTTTTGGTGGCTGGTCACAAGACTTCATGGTCTGTGTTCTCCCCTAAAAGTTAGTCCAAATCAATGTCATTATCCCAACACAAGAAATCTTCCAGGTTCCTGGTTCTGAGTATTCTTCATCAAATGTACCAGAAGGGGTATACTTTGCTCTGGATAGAGTTTTTGTTCTCAGATAGTTATGGAGTGCGCAGCAAGCCAAAACAATTTTCTGGGCCCTCTCTGGTTCCATATCAATTGTACTTTTAAAAACTCCAAACCTACTTGCTAAAATACCAAAAACATTCTCGACAGCTTTTCTTGCCCAAGAAAGCCTGTAGTTAAAAATTCTTTTTGATTAATCAAATGGTCTTGAAGGATACGGCTTCATTAGGGTATATTGGTTTCACCCTGTCCGTCTTTCTGTAGACGCAACTTTGTCCCCCCTATAGAATTTTTTATTACTGCATGGAACAGTTTAAAAATTTGTACATATGTTGAACACCATCTGAAGATGTGCACCTGCAATTCTTTTCAAGATCAGACAAGATTTAATGATTTTATGATAATATTCATTTTCCTTATTCTATATATTGTACACTAATGTTGAAAAGTATAGAGGTAATCCTTACAGATTTTATTGATTAATTAATAGTATTAAAACACTCTAAAATATATTTATATAATACATGTAGATGAAGGTTTTTTGTCTTCATGTCTTAATTAATAAAACAAATATTTTTTATAAGTATTCTATCAACTGACAATACAAAAGTTTTGTTTGTTAATGATAAATTCTTAGGAGCTAATGCGAACATCAAAGACAAGTGTGGCTGAATTCGTTTGTCCCAAGGGGGCCATAATCTGAGCCATGGTTTAGATGGAGCATGTGTTTAGGGAAAATTGATTATCTGTAAAATGGGCGGTGGTTTTGGGGCTATTTAAAAACTGTTTGATGTAAACCAAAAACTTCTATCATTAAAAGGAAATTAATAATAGCATTATTGATAAAGAGGTTAACTATTTTAAGAAGTTGTTTAAATTTATTAGTGAAGTAAATTGAACTGACCCTATAGAGCATTAATTTAAATGAAATTCAAAATTACTGATATGATTGTAGTGTTTAACTAACTAACAAACAAAAATGCGAAAATTATGTTTAACAAAAACATGTTAATATTTAGTCCTTCTTTGATCCAAAAATTTCCCTAAACTTCTTTTCCTGCATTTGTCCATTTGATCCATGAACAACTTAAATTTCTGATCCTGTTTTTCTGATTCCTCTCTAAAAAAGTCTGTAAGCTCTGACCTAGGGCGCTTTCTTTTCTCTTTGAAACATTTTGGCGAGTCAGTCTCCTTTGGTAAAGTGTCATCCGAGGAAGAGGTGGAAGGTCCTGCTGCTGATGACAGGGTGAACATGAAAAAGTTGTTAAAGTAAACACAACTTGAAGGGAAAAATGTCATTATGTCACTAAAACTTTCTAAATCTAAAGCAAATATATACAAGTAAATGTAAACAATCCAAAACATCAGTAGTATACTAATGCAAATCAGTGGCATGTAATATACAAGAACGAACTAACAATGTAGTACTTTTTAGTTTTTAAAAGTAGTAAGTTAGATTGTAATACATTGATCTCGTTTTCTCATTTCAAGTTTAACATATGTGTAAAAAATCAGTAATTTTAAGGAAGTCAAATGACATTACTAATTAACTAGAATAATGAGATCTAAAGTATCATGCAAAAAAACCCCACCAAAAACAAAAACTCACAGAAATAATACATGTCACAAATGTACAACTACCTGAGTTTTAAAACTATTATATCTAATTAATGTTTGTATAAAATGATTTTATCATTATTAGAAGGGAGCTGATATTTCTCAAAGAGAAAAAAACTTGACAGTGTACAATTCGAAGAAAAATTATTAATGTGTGATAGCTTTTATAAATTTAAACTAATGGGAGCATTTCGCTGTCTTGTGGATCTTCGAGGATGTTGACAGGGACGATATTGACCGGTTGTAGGGTGTTGGCAGCGGCGAGGTTGACAGGGGTTTTGTTGATGGAGAAGACGTTGATAAGGTTGCGGTCGATTCTGTTCAGGGAAAATTTGCTGGATACTTCTTAGATATATTATCTTAGATATATTATAAGGAGGATGAATAGTCACTGAATTAACACGATTACTAATTTAAGAATTCTTTGAATTGTCAGTTCAAATTTTGCCAGAACATCTACAATAAAAAAAAAGAAATTAAAAAAAATGAGATTACAAACATTTAGAGTTCTCGTTCAAATGCTCGGTCAAATTGAATGTTTTAATTGGAACAGGGGCAGACACTATTTTCAAGGACTCTCAAGGAATGTTTTCTTCTCTAGACGGCATATGATGATATTATTAGAAAAAATACTGAAATATAAATAAAGTATCATATTAAGCAGAATGATCTTTAGGAATTTCTTGCAGAGGAAAGGCATGATGCTGGAATTGTCTAATATGTCTTCTTTTAAATTTCTTAACACCATTAGCAATTATGGTGATTAGGATGATCGGAAATAGATAAATAAAAAACCCACATACGTTATCTTAAAGGTAGTACAAACAAGAAAATCTCCTTCTTAAATTTCGATTTTTGATAACTGGCCCGCGAATTCACCTGAAACAAATTAAGTGGAGGATTCCGTTGGTTTTGTCATAATTAAGATTTCCTCTCTCAATAATGAATCAACTTCATAGTCGCCCTATCCTCTTCATTCGCACTTTAGAATGATTCTTCTTTCACTTTCGTAGTCATTTCCATTAATTGCGATTGAAACTGCTGTAGAAAGATCGATCGAAAACCCCAACACAATAATCAGACGTATCGTTCCTGCCATTGGTGGCAGGGGATAGTTTCGAACGAAAGACCCGGTCAAAATTTTGAAATAAAGGGAGAACCTGAGGTTTTCCTGGTTATTTGAGGGGTATAAATTGCTAGAATATTTATTGCATTCATTTTGTGGATAGAGGAGCTCATGTCAATGTCATTGATATATGACACTTTTATACTGGTAGCACTTTTCATCAGATATGGAATGGAAATGCGAAACTGTGGCCAAAGTTTTCACTTTCGGGTTCTGCTTGAAAAGTAGGGTGGACTCAGAGCACGAAATGTCACTCGAAAAGAAGGTGATTGACCCCCCATCAATTGGTGATTATTTGCATGTGTATACATTAAGCTACCAATCCTATGGTAGTTTATGGCAGTTGCTCGGGACTGGAGCGTGGTGCTGGACCCGTTAAAATGTGAAAAAGGGCAATTTTCCGGAAAATTTTGAGACCGTCCCTGGCTATTCTATATAGTGCTATATGTAACTTGTAAATTTTTTATTCTGAAATGTTTAACAATTCTCAAGAGTTGGGACCATGTGTCCCCTGCATGCAAACCAATTTTAGAATACTTGAAAATCCACTGGAAAATTAAATCACATATATGAGCACTATCTGCCTCAAATTTCTTCGACCAAAAAAACTATCCCCTGCCACCCACTGTCATCGATCTACGAAGAAACTCGTACAGGAAATGATTTGAATTCTTTTTATTCAATATATATGCAAAATCTTGTCTTTTAAAAAAAGATGCACAGAAGAACTTAGAGATTTGTTTGTTTGTATCTTATTGCTTTTTATAGACAAGTAGACAATATTCAGAAGATTAATATCTGTCATTGAAGATAAAATTGAAGTATGAACATTTTTCCAAAAAAAAATCAAATTTTGCAAAGAAATGCGAACGCTAACGCCTGTTTCCTATTTTTTACATTTTACATCAAAATATATCGGAATTTTTGTCAGATATCCTAAAACTAAGTTTTCAACTAAAAAGTATACTCAAACCCTAATCAATTTAATTCAAAAATAAAATTTGTAATCAAATTATTTATTTTTTAACAAAACTTTTGCTAACGCGGTCTTAAAAAATGTCATTGAAATCGGTCTCTATGAGTGAGGAAAATATTATTTAGCGGCCAATATTTGCATAAAAATTTAATAATAACATATTTACAATATATATTAAAGTAAAATTTCATTTGAATTCATATCTGTTAATTATTTTTCGAAAATTTACAAAGCAAAATCCTTTTTTTGGAATGTATTTCGGTCAGTAGACATATGTCCCCCCCCCCCCCCCCCGTAAAACAACAAACCCTTTGGTTTGCGCCGGTGTCTGAGGGTTAGGGGTTGAGGTACATGGCTGCGCAACTTCCTGCGTTGACGTTTCGGTTTCAGCGCTAGCACTACCAAAAATTAAGTCTATCCCCTCCAAATTCTCTAAGTCTTTGTTTGTAATTACGATTTGCTGCTGTGTATACGGCTTGAGGAAAAATGGCATCCCCTGTAAATGATCCGTGATATTTTTGAGATTCCCTTTGCCACGTCCTCTATCTGTTTATTTAACTGTTCTATGTCCCTGCGCACTGCCTGACTTTCCGCTTCGACTGCAGAAAGTCTCTTAGATACCAAATTTAGTACCTCGACATTTTCCTTTTTGATTTGTGCGCTCCCTTCTATGTAGGTCTCTAAAACCTCCGGAAGCTGCTGTGCTTCTTCTGAAATAAGACACAATCCAGTTGTATTTTTGAGTCATACAACACATTTATCAGAAAATAATATCGAATTTGTTTCGATGTTAGATAGATTTTTTTTTCTTTAACTAATAAAAAAATTATCAAGCATGAAACATTGATGAAACTTGAGACTTATCCGAGTCTTGTTCGTCACTCATTGGTCTGTAATACAGCACCCCTAGCAAACTGAAATGAAAACAAAATTAATATTTATTTCAAAATAATAAACCCACAAATCTCTATTCCAATCTTTTAACCAGAGCATATCATAATACTGAACAGGAAGTATCCGACCTATATATGGGTATAGTCCACTAATGCATTTTCCATAGGCGGTAATGTTAACGTTATGGTTCATAGCTCCGGCCCTAATTTTCGTTCAGCAACGAGGGACCTCTTGAATGAAAGCTCATCAAATTGTCTCTTTCCTGTTAAAATTTCGTGGTTTGAAGTCAGATTCGTTTTCCGGCAAAATGCGTCTGTATTGAAAAACTCTGAAAATGAAAGTAAAAGTAGGGAATTTCTCAGTTTTGGAAAGGGTGTACATCAAACAATTTCAATTCTTTTCTTCAAATGATAATTCAATTTTGACACTTGTTTTAAAAATTGCAATTCCTCTTTTCTGACATGTGTCAAGCATTCTGATTTAAAATGTCCCAATAAATGTATATACACTCTGCAAGTATAGGGACTATTTTGCTTAAAGGCACTTCTTTGTTGTCCTTCCGATTCTAAAAATAGTTAGAGGGATACCCATATAATGAAATGATAAAAGTGCGACAAGTAAGAATCGGTAATGGCGGAATCTTATTAAATAACTTGATTAATGGTGTGTGTTGAGGACTGAGGGTTGCGGACGATATTGGGCTAGGGAACGAGGGTTGAGTGTTAAGTTAGGGGATCCAGAATGATGGTTGCGGGCTTAGGGCATACGGTTGAGGACTGAGGAGTGTGGTTTGCGGATCGAACAGGGTTAGGGTTAGGGGTTATGAATTTCACAATTTTGGTAAAGGACCTCATGTACATCATAATCATGCATTTAGTTTTTAACAAATGTATATGGGAGTAGATAATAAGATTTTCTAAGATTTAGTACATTTAACTATATGGTCCAACCCATAGCTTGAACCCATGGGTCATGAATTTCACAATTTAAGCAGAGGACTTCATGGACATCATATTTATGCAACCAGTTTCATCCTCACATATGTGGGAGTAGAGAAAAAGATTTTTTTTTTTAATTTGGCGTTTTTTGCATATTTGGCCCCACATACGGCGCCCCGGGGGTGGTAGAGCCATGCATTTCACAGTTTAGATTTCTCTTACCATTGAGATGCCTCACACCAAAACTGGTAACAATCAGCCTTTGGTTTTTAAGACGTTAAAAATGTAAAATTGTTAACACATGACGACGGACGAAAACGGATAGCAATAGGTCATCTCAGTTTACTCAGGTGACCGCAAAATGGTGGACCTACAAATCACTTCAACGCATCATTGTATTCGAGATATCAAAGTTCAACTGTAAGTAATATTTTATTTGATAACGTCAATGATTAATAAGACTGACCTCGAACATATATGCCTTAAGTTTGAATAATATTTTGTATATTTACCTTTTCTAGCACACTGGCCTTATGATGGAAACATTCAACTGAAACCAATTTATTTTCAAAGCTTTTATATAAATCCGTCCAGTACGACATTTTTGAAATTCTTGTCACGCTGTTGAAGATCTCCAGTAATAAAATGACTGGACTCCATCGATGGATATGAAGAACCAGTTACTTAGAGAAGGGAAGCCATCTTGCCAGCTGCTGAATATAGGACAGTGAGTGAGGTAGGTTATTGACTATGTTTCTTATCATATAGGAATTTATTTGTCCCAAATCAGAATTGAGTTATTTCATTCATCCTTCATCAATAATATGATGTGAAATTTTGTATTGAATATTTTGTCACGTTAACACGGGAGTTTACCCGGATAGCTGTTTACCCTAGCTACATGTTTACAAATCGCACAAAGCTACAATTTGTAGTACAAAATAATGTTTTCTGTATTTACATGTACATTTGACATATTTAGAGGCAGATAATGCAGTGTTCGAATTTTTCTCATGGTTAAATTTTTATGTTTTCATTTATTGTTGTGATTATGATGACGTCACTTTAGCTCAGAATTCTCCAAATTATAAATTTCAACTTGTGGGTATGTGTATATAATTTATATGAAAATGACATTTCATGGTTTGAATGATAGAATAACAAAGCAAAATATTATCATGTCAGAAGCAGATTTTACTTCACTTCATGAAGAGTACAAAAAAAGATAAATATTAAGTATTTAAAGGTCCATGAACTAAGGGTTGAAATCAGAATATTTGTATGACATCACATGAAGTAATAATGCTGGACAAAATAAAGAGCTACAGAAACTTCAACTCAAGATGGAGGATATTCCAATTGGATTTATATTATAATCCACTTAAGTCGAAGATAAAATATTGATTGAATCTTCTGTTTCATAATGACGTGCATTCCAAAAGCAATACCAGTTTTCTCAAACAGGTTCTTGTAAACCATTCCGTTTTCTGTACACCTAAATTTATTAACTGACTGTGAGGACAAAGCAAGTGTGATGCATATGGTCCACAAGCAAGTGTGATGATGCAACTTTTTCCCCGTGAAGAAATTGAGGGAAAATGCTGTCGAGAGGGACAATAACCGTACTACATGTATGCCCAAATAGTTAGTAAAAACCTGATATGTATTTTATCATACCAAAGTTTTATTTGTTCTCGTTACTTTGAGAAATCTACAATATCTTTAAAGCACAATAGTCCACTCCACACTTTTCAAAAGTTGTTTTTCTTTGCGGGGTCAACCTAAAGGTCAAAAGGAAAAAAACCCAAAAATTCCCCTTCATTATACAATCAAATAATTGGGCGTACTGGGATGAAATCGCTTGGGATTGGATTTATTCATTTGATATGTGGTGGCAACCCACATATTTAATAAGTCATGTTGGGGCAATCAAAATACGTACATGTAGTACACGTTTAACCGAAAACGGAGTTTTAATGTCAACTGATATAGATACAAACATATAGATACAAACATACAGATACAAACGTCTATACTACAAAAGCTACTGTGATAAATCTATAGGTTTTCCCCAAAAGATGACGATAAAGAGACACAACATTTGTAAAGTGTGGATTGTGATCACAACTACGATTTCCACAGATCTATCCATGTAGGTAACTCACGACCAGTTGTGCGAGTAAGCGTTGGGTATTAGTACACGAATGAGATGCTGGCTGTGGATTTTCGACAACAATAATTATCATTCATGTAATATGCCACTTTCAAACGGCGCCACCGTCTAACAGTACTTTCAGTACTTTGATTTGTTAACAAGAGGTCAGTTAACCGAACAGGAAACAGCACTGTACTACAAGATTGCAAGAGTCCGCATCCATAAGAGGATCAAGGACTATGAAATTCTCCGACACACCCCTGCCACCTACAGACATATTAACTAAAAATTTTTCAACTTTGTTGTTGACTTGTAAATTTGCAAGCCCCGTTTTGAAAGAAACTGCTTACTGAAAATTCGTACATACTGTATTTAATCAGTTGATTTACTTAATTTGACTTCCTGTTAAGGAGACTAGATGGTTAACAATATAACTATCATATCTACATGTACCTAATGTTTTGTTTATCTTTCTTTTGCTATTCACTATTATGGAGTAAAGAAATTATTCATATATTTAACCTTTTAAATGTTTTAAAGGATTTCAATATACAGTCTAAAATTGGCAATGGTCATCAAGCCAACTTTAGGAGTACTGCCGAGCTTGAAAACTTTCAAAATTTGATTTTGTTGTATGCCTCTACAAGATACTCGTACAGTCCACCGAAATAAACTTGCAGCCTTAGATCACAACGGACATATGGCGCGGGAGACAAAGACTAACACGGACACAGGGGCCAAGCCCGTTTTAACATTATTTTCAATGTAACCATAAATAAAGAAAGGGGTCGAACTCTGACCCAGATAAAAAACTACCAGCTCGCTTCAACAGCCTGATAAATCAATAAATATCTAAAACATTCGCAATATGCATGAAGTTTTAAGAAAAGTGATGTCTGGGATACACTCGTGCCGAATTTAAAGCTGATGGGTCTTAAAATAGCGGAGATATGCGTCATTATTCTCCCGAAATCGCCAGTTTATTTTTACTAGGACATTTACCGGTCCAGGGCACACGATGGGATTTTGCCTATGACCTCAGCAGTATTGAAGGATGGAAGTGTTAGGTTTGTATCCAATCATTGGTCTTAAGACATTTATAATATTTACATAGTACATGTACCGAGAACTCTATATTAACAAGCTCTTTTGATTAGCTTAGATTAAATACCATAGTATATTTGTAATGTTGTTGAGAATTGTAAAATATTACAGGTATCAGAGATCCTTCAACAAGAAAAGTGGAATATGGTCCGTCCAGGAACTGAAGGTGGACAAAACTTATAGTTACATCCAATCTCTGGTTGAAAAGATTGTAAGAAGATGATGATGAAGGAACTAGTGGCAATGTTGTTTTGGAAGCAGATGATCCAAGAAGAATATCAAAGACTCTGGCCCGCATCCCCCCCCCCCCCTCCCCAATAGCACAACTTGTAAAGGAGAAGAAGTCACGATTTGAAGATCCAGACAAAACATTAGACTATTCATGGGACTCTTGAACGTATTCTATTATACCCCCGCTCCGAAAAATGAGGGGATCGGTTTTACCTGTGTCCGTCTGTCTATCCGTCCGTTCTTTCTTCTGTCTGTCCGTAACAAAAACTTTTGTCGCAGTTTTCACAGCAAGTATATATCGCAGATGCTTGAAATTTTAACTTATTTGTTTAGGCATGCCATAAAGTGGGATATTTTTTTGGACCAATCGTACGTCAACTTCCTTTTAAATGACGACTTTGTTTATTTTTAGCCCAAATTATCGTCAAAGGTTTCTCAGTAATTATATATTGCATATGCTTGAAATTTTAACACACTATATCTTTAGGCATGCCATATGGTGGAATATATTTTTGTACCAATCAGACGTCAACTTCTCTTAAATGACAACTTTGTTTATTTTTAGCCTAAATTTTCAACGAATTTTCGTCAAAGATTTCTCAGTAGTTTATCGCAGATGATTTTTGGCCTAAATTTTCAAACGAATTTTCGTCAAAGATTTCTCAGTAGTTTATCGCAGATGCTTGAAATTTTAACTCACTATTTGTTTCGGCATGTAATTTTGTTCCAATCGGAACAAGCCTCCTGTTAAATGGCGACTTTGCTTTTTTGCATATTCACATTAGAGCGGGGGTATTTATTGTTGTATAATACAATGCATGCAAAAGGACTGGATACAAATTCTTCCAAAACAATAGTCTTTTCCATAATACTTGTACAGTATAGTTACATGTATATATTAGGAGACCACTTAATACTACGGAAGGAATCGGAGTTAATTTCTTTACAACTTTGCTACAATACTGCATTAGAAATGTTTATTCCTTTACAAGTTATTAACAAAATCCTTTTGAAGCCTCTAACTCCCTAGTTATAGGGGGCAGCCCCTTTTTTATTCATACCGAATGAAAGGTCTCTGTAAGACCCACAACGTTTGAAATACATATTCTAACATTATTATCATAGGAAAACTAAAACGGAAAATACGTGATTTCTTGCATTTTTTGTAACCTCTGTTTCAACACCTATACCTAGCCTTTTATTTGCATTTAAAGGGACATGGTCACAATTTTGGTAAAGAAAAAATAATATTTTTTCGATTTTAATGTTTTCATTGCTTCAGTAAGGCATTTTTAAGAGGCAACTAAAATTAGAGTGTCATTTGTTGAGTTATTAGCGAGTTACAGAGCTTGAAATTTTTCGCTATGTAAACAAAGCGTTTGTTTACATTTTGAATGTTGAAGTGAAAATTCCAGTTTTAGACTTCAAATGCATGCATTATTCGTTAGGAACTGTTTATTTATGCTTAAAATGAATAAGAAGAGCTTTGTTTACATGACGAAGAATTGTGAGCCTTTTATCTTGCTTAAAACTCATCGAGAGGCATCCAAATTTCATTTGATCATTAAAAATACATTCCTAAAGCATTGTAAATAATAAAAACAGAAAAATAAAATTTGACCAAAATCGTGACCATGCCCCTTTAAATAACAAACGAAATAGGTCTTGCACCAATTCAATGTATCAGCTTCCAAACCAGCCAATCTTTGAGACTCTGCCGGTCATCGTTCAAGCTAAACCCATCCGACAAAAGACCTTAAAATGAACATAACATCTGGCAAACCTTGTAGCGAGTGTGTGGAAGAACAAGAGGGAATTGACTATCAAAAATCAGAAACAAAGAAGTACAAAGAAAACAAAAAGATATAACCTTGACGAATGTGACTTGTCGAATCTCAGTTAAACTTTATAATGCCTACATCAAAAGTGAAGACAACATCGCAACGAAAAGTGGTGGAAGTACATGTACCTGTTCCTGTATGAAGTATGTATTGAAAATTCATACATCTTGATGCGCAAGTCCCCAAAATATTGCCAGAGGACTAAAACAACAGCGTGAGGACCATGGCTGAACTGGAGTTTAGAATGAAACTTGCCCATTTTTGGACACCACTGACCAAGTACCATGCGGAAGAAGATCTAGAGTAGGTATATACAATGCATTTCAATTGGTATTGGACGCGAACTGTTTAGTGGACGTTCCCAATGTGACGTTCATCTACGTAATGACTGTTTTAAACCATTTCGCTTGGAAAACTTGCCAGACATCTATAAGCAATATCAAAGGCCGGAACGGCCACAAAGGCGTCGAGCTGATATTTTCTTTTATATAGAATGTTATCAATAATTTGAATTTCTTTACTGTACTAAAAGTCGTATATCAAATAATATTAGAATAAAACAGGAATTGAATTACGTTTTGTGCTATTTCAAAAACAATAATCAGTATATTTCGTTATAAAACAGGTAGTGATGCGTTTATAATACAATAACTCACCATGGTTACAAGAAATCGAAGAAATTTCAAAGTTCCAAAAAAAATCATGTTCTTTCTGCTTTAAGAAGTCTTTGCACAATTTTCACAGGCTCATAATTTGAAACATTACCAGTGTGTCCCTAATTATAATAATAAAACATACTTTTATTTATTTCAATTCCCGTTTGAAACAAAATTACCTATGCTATGGTTGTTTACAAACAAATCCACAACACGTGCTATCTAAAATGCTCGTCCAAACCAACTGCATTATTGTGTTTATTAGATAAGTTTATCGCTCACAATTATTTTGGAGACCATGCCCGATAACAAATAAATTTACATATCAAATTTTATTTCTCTCGGGCACGGTCTCCAATCAAAATGTAAGCAATAAACTTAAATAATATTTTAGTGAATGTTTACATTGCACCTTATTTTATTCATCCGCCATTTCTTGATTAAGCAAATTTATACTATTGCAAAGAGTTGTCAATAACCAGGGAGGCAAAGTTGGATTTTTTGTACACAATTTAGTTGAATAAAAGGTATACGAATCTTGTAATATGTTTAATACTGCAAGGAACTTATTTTTTAAGCGCATTAAAAAGGCCGTGGAGAGCATGAATTTTTGGACGATTGCCAATCCAGACGATCGCTAGAAGGCTGCCGAGCATTAGCTCGACGCCTTAAAAATGAGAAATGTTTGTAATGATGTTGAGAAGTGTTAACATTTTGTTTTTCGGAGTGAAGAAATTTTAAGGCATTGATTTCATATATAAGTTAACTACATTTTTTTCTTCTTCCTCACCTGCCAATTTGAATAACAGTTGTGCATAATTAAGACCGCGGAAAATTAACTGGCAGGATTAAAATAAGCAGCTTAAGGAAATTTCATGTGTTACAAAATGGGCGACAACAACAACATAATTAAAACATTTTAACCTCCATGAATTTTGAACACCGACGACCGTAGCATAGTGAAACATTCAATCTTACCTGTTTACAAAATAACCGTTTACAATCTAGAGCGACTTCGGTTCATACTCGAGTGCGTCATCACATGACACGTGGTTTAACTGAACTGACGACTAGCGTTAAACGTGTACTGCCTTGTCATGACTGCCTTAGGTGTGTTATATGTTATGCTTGAGAATTTGTTAGACGATGAACACGATAGTGTACACTTTTGGATCGAGTCTCAGAAACTAGACAATAAGCCAGATTATTGCCTAGAGTCAGTTTGTCTCCAGACGACCATATTTGCCTCGTATAACAGGGCTTGCAGAAGATATCAAAGTATTCACCAGTTTAATTCAGGCGACTTGAAAAACCACTTTCGCTTAAGCAGAGATATGTTCGAGTAAATTCTTGTTCACATCGGACACAGGCTAGCTCAGAACCTACTAAACAATTGTTAATATTTACGTGTTACATGGCTAACACCGAGTCTATGAGAGAAGTAAGTATGTGCTTCAATGTTGACCTTCCAAAAGTGCAAAAAATTATTGCGAGAACCAGGTGGGTCATGTTAATGCACGTATAAAATTAGAATTTACATATTAATGAACCACTGTACTTTTACCTGTGAGATGTAATGACAACTATGTTTGCACTTTTTAATTATCATTCTACGATCACAATCAATATAGCTTATGTAGAGAAAGCTTCGAAAAGAAAGTTCTGAAGCTAACATTATTTAACAGGTTGGGATTCATCCCTCGATATCGCGATTTCCTCTGAAATGAGGGATATTTCCTTTTATGGTCATAATAAAGTCGCGCCAAAGCGGGATTGTTCGTGCATTTCAATTGTTCCGACCTTTTTGTTCATCTGAAGAACATTCGCAGAATGTCAGCAAGTGTGGTAAGTTAAACACATATTACTGACTATGTGTAAGAGAAAAAATTATAAAAACGATGTATAAATAATAGTTATTGAGAAATATTTATACCAAAATGTTGTATAAGACCACAAACATCAAAACAAATGTTGAAATTTAAAGGTACCTGAAGAGTTTAAATGTCATTCCACCATTATGAATCGCCACCTAGTTGGGACGATTATAATTAACCAATCAAATTTGATCTTTTCCTTTTTCTATGGCATGAGCAATGTACGGCGAACTGTTACTGCTAAAAATCAATAATACGAGAAGCATTTTTATTATACTTTTTCTTTAGTATTCCTATAATCGTTTTCCGATTAAACATATAAGAAAAGTCTTGGATGAATTCTGTATAATGAAAAATAGATTTTACCTTCTGTTTAAAGGGGAACTTTCGGGGTGTGTGTGGGGTGGGCTGGTTGCATTGATAAAGCTCTCTTGCAATAAATAAATATATCCATTCAAACCATCGTGCATTTATAATTTTTCATAACATGTTGTAATATATTGATGTAACATTTCAAATCGTTAATATTCACTTTATCACCCCCCCCCCCCCTTCCTTCTCCAATGCATAAATGTTGTCATTATAAATACACAAATGCAATACAATTAATATCTGTACCTATTTTACAAAAAAGGTTTCCAAGAAAGGGGTGGTGTCCCTTAAATCACTGAAGGTGAAGTCTGTGGTCTTGAGACTGCATCTCTCATCACCAAGACGCTCAGTAGGAGAAAAACACTTTATTCTCCAAAGTTTGTAATTTTAAGTAGTATATTAAGACAATTGCTTTTAAAAAATAATCAACCAAAGTTATTTAAGACTGCATATTTATATAACACGTGTAAAATTCATATAGGCACACGAGCTGCACGTCGTGACGGGGGCACATGTTAGAGTTGAGGTACATGTTCCCAACTCTAACAACAGGTATCTTTACCGGAGTCATGGCTTGCCAGCAGAGGTAAGAACTGTTTTACATTTTAATCAACAATTTGCAACAAAGATATTAATAAAAGAGGTTCTGAAATCATGTTGGCTATAGTATGTAATTGTACATTGATTTTAGGGATTTTAGTTTATTAGGAATGTTATTATATTGGTATTCTTTAATATGTAGAAAAATCAGCCAAAGCAAAGTACTGTAGATGTAGAGAAAACGCAGCCTGGACCCTCAACAGGACCTGTGAGATATCCTTCACCTTCACGGCCTATGCGTCAGCTGGATGCAGCAACACAGACGGTTTCTGTTTATGAGGAGGAGGAGAAGTGCCGCATCTGTGGGGAGGGGCAACTTAAGACAAGGGCACTTCGGATGGGATGCTCCCAACCAAACTGCAACTTCTGGGTACACGCCTGTTGTCTTCACATCAGGGCAAAGAGCCAAATGGCTCAGTCAAAGATTGAATTGTTTTGCCCTCAGCATTGGAGGGAAGAAATAAATTGATGTTTATTTTTATTATAGTTTTACCTTCTTTACTTGTTCAACTCTCTTAGTTCTTCCAGAAAGAGAATGATGACTACACAGTCTACCTACTTTCTTTATAGGACAATACCAGACCAAGGCTCATGTTGTCCAGAAGATCGTCCGCCATTTTAATCAATGATGCCCTAGTCTGGTTGTCCAGTGCGTGGCGTTTTCCCCTCTCTTCTGGAAGAACAAATATTGGTTGGTATTTGCGCCTGGAAAAAACGTCGTTGCCAGAAGATTCCAAGAAATCTTGCGTGCTATCTTGGCACGTTTTTTTTCTGGTACCAGTACCAAGGAAAGAGTACTGCAAAGAAATGGCACGGCTCGTGAATGCTGCCTTTACTGCCAAAAGTTGGTAGGAACCTTTAATACGATGTATATATATAATTTAATATGATTGATTATATTAGGAAATAGATATTTTATATTAAACTCACTAAGATGCTCGGATATACATGATAAATTATATAAAATATATTTCAAGCATTCGTTTGTCTATAATTAATATCATTTCATTTTTTTTTATTTTGTAACAATTTGCAGCGGGTTTCCTACAACCAGGATATTTCCGCGAGGTCATCTTGGTCGGCGATCGGAGGCATATGATGTTTGCAGCCGATAAGCAACTCAACACCCTCTCCCAGGCAAAGGCATAGTTTAATGACGGGACCTTCAAGCTAGTGACGAAACCATTCGTCCAGCTTGTGTCTATCCAGGGATTCACCAGAGCTGAGGACAAGATTACGCAGTGCCTCTTGCCTTCGCCTTGATGTCGAAAAAAAAAATTCAATTAATAGAACTAAGAACTGTAATTTATTAATATTATAAAATCGAGAATTGACTTATTGATACATGTATCAGATTTTATATAACTTAATACTATTTTAATTACAGGTTTTGTAGGCGTTTTTGGATCACCTTCCAAGGAAGCCTTCTGTCAAGACATTCATTGTGGATTTCGAGGCTGGATTGTGAACACCTCTGCGGAAAGTCCTCCCCACGGAGAGTATAAGAGTCATTATCAAAAAATAATAGAAAATTTTCAAACAGGTAAACATTTTGTTTGTTATTTTCACAATTTTACAGAATAAAAAGACTTTTATTGTTTGAAATTACTTCTTAAGAATTGTGTGAAAGCATACATTAAAAAAATTGAAAGCATAATGTACTGGATATATTTATAAACCACATGAAAGTGCAACAAAAAGAGTGTGTGACATAGCAGAACATGGTAATTTGGACATTAAAAAAGGCAAACTTTCGTTAAACATGTCATGCAAAAAGAATTTAAGTGTTTTGCTAACTGTAGAATATTGTGTGGTATTTATTAATGTACAAATTTACATTATTTTACCTTGATATAATTTTTTATAGACCCGTGACCAAAATTTTGGCGGATTTTGAGAATGACTCATAACCGTTAGAGCGTTCCACTGGAGCAAGGCGGTATTCGCAAAAGTGCAGAACTTGGGACTTAGGTTGGATATATTCTGAAATAAAAACCTTTAAACTGTAATTTTTTTTTAAAGTAAAAACTTTTTTTAAACTGTAATTTTTTAAATTATTATATATTTTAAATACTCATGTATACAATTGTTAGTAACACTTGCTTTTCACCGTAGGTTTTTTAATTTATAGTAAATATTATTCTTTACAAATGTTAGTAACAATTTAAATAAGATATTATCTTTGAATATTTTCAGGTAGCGTATCAGGAGCGAGACGATGTAAACAAGTTAATGCGGAAGGTGATGGCGCTACCCCTCCTTTCAGCGGAACACATAAGGCCTGCCTTCGAGCAGTTGGTTTTGCAGGTTGCAGACCGTCCAACCCTGTCGGAGACCTGCTGTTCAATGTGAACATAGATCACCAGCACCATTTGGCCTAGTCCATCCTGGTCCGTCTACAACAAGACCATCCGGACTAACAACGATTGCGAAGGATGGCACACCCGGATGAACGTAGATCATGCACAGGTATATTGTTTGTTAAGTAATTGTTACGAGGTTTACATTCATTTTTCATCATTAACTATATTATAATATCCTATGAATAATTTATTAAGGTATACCAAGGTTTAGAATCATATTTCATAATTAATTATATTATAATATTCAAGCTATTTATAACTTCTGTGGGGTTTTTTTGACAGGGAAGAATAAATGTCATTTTTTAGCTACTGTTGGGGTTGCTGCGGAAAGAGGCTGATCTTCTCCATATTGCAGAAGAAGTTAGTGAGCGAGGGAAAACTCATTCGGTATCAGCGGAAGTCAGCAACACAGGTAAGGCATGCTCATTAGGTAGATTTCACAATACTATGTTAAAAACTTCAATCATTGAAATATTTTGTTGAATGAAACAATGTACTGAAATATGCATTTTCATTTATTTGTATTAATTTTATATCGTCAAATCCACGCCAAGATCTCTGAGAATGGAGACAGTATGAGAACAATGAGCTGTCAACCGAGGCCTTGTTGAAGAAACTTGGATGAGTCTACAGTCCTCAGTGATGGGAGATGTGCAATGTAAAAGACTAGATGTCATTTACCATTATTTATTGCCATATTTGATGTACACGTTCTCTCTCTTTCTATATATATATATATATATATATATATATATATATATATATATATATATATATATATATATATATATGCTCTATATGATTTTAGGTGATATTGAAGAAAACCGGGTCCCACAGAGGGTCAAATACATAAGTTAGATATATTTCATCTCAATATTAGGAGTATTCGAGTTTAGAAACTTTTGTCTCAGATTTTGACATTCTTTTACTGAAACACTTATGTTTGTGATAATGATATTTTGTTGAACGGTTACGATACTATTTTTCGTAGAGATAGAAACTCGCACGGAGAAGGCATTCCCATTTATGTACCTTTGACCATAAAAGCTTCTCGACGTATCGACATTGAACCTTCATCAGTTGAGTGTATTTGGTTAGAAATATGTGAACCCACCTGTCGCTTTTTTTTTGTTGTGTATATCGGCCTCCGAACAGCGATAAGTCCATTTGTGATAAATTCCCGTGGTCACTCGATAAAGTGTCAGATATTTCAAGTAAAATCCTAATTTAAGGTAACTTTAATGTTGACTTTTTAGAAAATTCTCGTTTATATCCCATTAGTGATATCATGCTGAAATACGACCTCACAAGCACAATCCACCCGAACTACAGACACGACGAACACCCTTATTGACCCAGTTTGGAAAAGCACTGACCTTGTGTCTCTTTACTCAGGCGTGATAAACACAGACAATACATTGAGGGATCACAAAGCTACATATATTTTTCTAAAAACGGGTATAATTAAGACTACAAGAATAAGATGTTACAAAACTTAATACTATTATCGAAAATACCGACTGAAATTCAATTATAAGTAATGCTTTTTCTACTGAAAAGGCTACTGAACCTTTAACAGATAAATATCTGGAATTTGTAAGAGAGTGTATGCCTGAAAAATCGGTAACAGTTAGACCTAAAGACAAACCTTTGTTTAACACTTACGAAAAAAAAATAGACTTGGACATAAAGCACTCAAAAGTTATTCTCCTCTAGACTGGGATCAATTCAAGTACATTAGAAATAAATTTAACAACATGACATAAAAACCGACCGACCCACCGACCGACCGCAGCAAAGCAATATGCCCTCCCTTCTTCGAAGAGGGGTATAGATATTTAAAAACTGAAAGATCTGGTCTACAAATCATGAACTCAGTTTTCATTTCAGATGTGTGGGAGTAAAGAAGATCATTTTTAACATTATATGCATTAACACCTGTACATCCATTTTGGCCCTGCCCTAGAGTCAAAACCCATACTCCATGGGACACGAAAATTAACATTTCAGTAAAGGACTTCCTGGTAAACATAATAATCAGTCAGTTTTTTTTTATACAGATGTGTGAGAATAGAGAAAAAAAGTTTTAAACATTATATTCATTAACACTTTGTTGTCCCCCCCAAATGTCCTGATCCCCTGACCCAGGGGCCATGAATTTCACAATATGGTTAGAGGAGTTAGTGGACATCATAACCATATATTCAGTTTTTTGCACACATGTGTGGGAGTAGAGAAGATTTTTAACATTTTTACTATATGGCCTTATCGGCCCCACCCTGGAGCCCTAACAAAGGGGTCATGAATTTCACGAGATGTTGTTTGATGGCATTGTTGATAAATGCTTTACTAGTCAACTTAAGCGCAAAGGTTTGTTTGTTCTTCTTTAATTTATCATCTGCTTACATTAATTACTGAATTTTTTAATACTGAATTACTCATTTTATAAAAATACTTGTACTTATGAGATTTGATATAAAACACTATGATTGTTGAGAAAGAATTGTGATTTTATATAACAAAGTTGAAATTTGATAAATTCTTTCTGGTTCTCTGCCAAAATTATTTGTGAATAATGTGAGCCTCTAAGGATGCAATTGAAATAAATCAAGACATCCCAACACACACGGACACTCAAGCAATGGCCCATAGCAGCTACAAAAGCCGTCATATTGTCCAATCAGTAACTTGTGTGACCCCAAACGGTGCAGTTACATATACTTCCGAATTGTATCCAGGTTCATCTTTAGATGTAGCGATTGTTAGACATAGCAAAGTCCTACAGAAAATTCAAGCGGGAGACCTTATTTTGGCTGACAAAGGCTTCACCATTCATGATCAGATACCACAAGGTGTCTGATTGACCATGCCGTCTTTTTTGTCAACAAGAGGTCAGTTTTTCCAACAAGAAACAGCATTGTGCTACAAATTTGCAAGATCCTGCATCCATAAGAGGATCAAGAACTATGAAACCTGCCACCTACAGACATATATCAACCAAAAAATTTTCAACTTTGTTGTTGTCTTGTAAATTTGCAATCCCCCTTTTGAAAGAAATTGCTTACTGAAAATTCGTACATACTATATTTTATCAGTTGTTTTACTTAATTTGACTTCCTGTTAAGGAGACTAGATGGTTAACAATTTAACTATCATATTTACATGTACCTAATGTTTTGTTAATCTTTCTTTTGCTATTAACTATTATGTAGTAAAGAAATTATTCATATATTTAACCTTTTAAATGTTTTAAAGGAGATCAATATACAGTCTAAAATTGGCAATGGCCATCAAGCCATCTTTAGGAGTACTGCCGAGCTGCCGAAATTTTCAAAATTTGATTTTGGTGTATGCCTCTACAAGATACTCGTAAAATCCACCGAAATAAACTTGCAGCCTTAGATCACAAGGGTCATTTGGGGAGGGAGACAAAGATTAACAAGGAGGGAAGTGTTAGGTCTGTATCCAATCATTGATCTTAAGACATTTATAATATTTACATAGTACATGTACCGAGAACTCTATATTAACAAGCTCTTTTGACAAGCTTAGATTAAATACCATAGTATATTTGTAATGTTGTTGAGAATTGTAAAACTATTATAGGTATCAGAGATCCTTCAACAAGAAAAGTGGAATATGGTCCGTCCAGGAACTGAAGGTGGACAAAACTTATAGTTACATCCAATCTCTGGTTGAAAAGATTGTCAGAAGAAAATTAGATGATGATGAAGAAAAAGTGAGTGGCAATGTTGTTTTGGAAGCAGATGTTCCAAGAAGAATATCAAAGACTCTGGTCTGCATTCCTCCTCCCCCAATAGCACAACTTGTAAAGGAGAGGAAGTCACGATTTGAAGATCCAGACAAAACATTAGACTATTCATGGGACTCTTGAAGGTATTTTATTATACCCCCGCTCCGAAGGAGGAAGGGGATACTGTCTATCCGTCCGTTCTTCCTTCTGTCTGTCCGTAACAAAAAACTTCTGTCGCAGTTTTCACAGCAAGTATTTATCACAGATGCTTGAAATTTTAACTTATTATTTGTTTAGGCATGCCATGTGGTGGGATTGTTTTTGTAACAATCGGACGTTCAACTTCCCTTTAAATGACGACTTTGTTTATTTTTTAGCCTAAATTATCGTCAAAGGTTTCTCAGCAACTATATATTGCATATGCTTGAAATTGTAACACACTATATGATTAGGCATGCCATATGGTGGAATATATTTTTGTACCAATCAGACGTCGACTTCCTGTTAAATGACAACTTTATTTTTAGCCTAAATTTTCGTCAAAGATTTTTCAGTTGTTTATCGCAGATGCTTGAAATTTTAACTCGCTATTTGTTTAGGCATGCCATTCGTCGCGATCTAATTTTGTCCCAATCGGATGGCAGCTTCCTGTTAAATCTCGACTTTGCTTATTTTGCATTTTCACATTAGAGCGGGGGTATATCTTTTTGTATAATACAAGGCATGCAAAAGGACTGGATACATATTCTTCAAAACAATAGTCCTTTCCATTAAACTTATACAGTATAGTTACATGTATATATTAGGAGACCACTAAATACTACCGAAGGAATCGGAATTAATTTCTTTACAACTTGGCTTCAATAATGCATTAGAAATTTTTTTCCTTTACAAGTTAATAACAACATCCTTTTGAAGCCTCTTACTCCCTAATTATAGGGGCAGCCCATTTTTCTTCATACCGAATGAAAGGTCTCTGTAAGACCAAAAACTTTTGAAATATATAATCTAACATTACTATCAGGTAGAAAACTATAACGGAAAATCCGTGATTTTCTGCAATTTTTTTCTAACCTCTGTTTCAACACCTATACCACTCCTTTTATTTGCATTTAAAGGGGCATGGTCACGATTTTGGTAAAAAAAAACACTATTTTTTCGATTTTAATGTTTTCTGTGCTTCAGTAAGGCATTTTAACAGGCAACCAAAATTCGAGTATCATTTGTTCAGTTATAAGCGAGTTACAGAGCTTGAAATTCTTCACTATGTAAACAAAGCGTTTGAATGTTGAAGTGAAATTTCCAGATTAAGACTTCAAATGCATGCATTATTGGGGGCTGTTTATTTATGCTTAAAATGAATAACAAGCTGGACAAACCAGTTTGAAAAAGATTTTTACTGGTATATTGAACCTATGTAAACAAAAACAGGGCACGATCCTTGTTTACATGACGAAGAATTGTGATCCTTTAATCTTGCTTAAAGCTAATCGACAGGCATCCAAATTTCATTTGATCAATAAAAATACATTCCTAAAGCATTGTGAATAATAAAAACAGAAAATTAAAATTTGACCAAAATCGTGACCATGCCCCTTTAAATAACAAACGAAATACGTCTTGCACCAATTCAGTGTATCAGCTTCCAAACCAGCCAATCTTTGAGACTCTGCCGTTCATCGTTAAAGCTAACCCATCCGACAAAAGACCTTAAAAATGAACATAACATCTGGCAAACGTTGTAGCGAGTGTATGGAAGAACAAGAGGGAATTGACTATCACAAATTATAGCAACAAAGAAGTACAAAGAAAACAGAAAGATAGAACCTTGCCGAATGTGACTTGTCGAATGTCAGTTAAACTTTATAATGCCTACATCAAAAGTGAAGACAACATCGCAACGTAAAGTGGTGGAAGTACATGTACATGTTCCTGTATAAAGTATGTATTGAAAATTCATACATCTTAAAGCTGAACACTGCTCGTAAATAGGCACCGTCACACAGATACCTGCTATATAAACCCTTCGATTTCGTTACACCCGATTGCACACCTGAACCTCGTGG